>JAVLUZ010000324.1:56438-438194 GCA_036768485.1 Mermis nigrescens
TTTCTTTTCACGTATTGCTAAATTGTGAAAGAAAATGCGGAAGTGAGCTTTGACAACGGATTTATGGTCATCGCAGCATGTGACTCATATATGGGAGTTACATATCATGCAATAACAAAAACTGGAAGTTAATTCTCAAAGACATTATTAGCAGTTCAGCATTTTCCCTACTGAACGGCACACGGCAGAAAATATAAAAAGCGGTTTAAAAGCCATTATTATTAAAATGGCAAGTTCAATGCGTCGACGTTGTACACGAGAATGCTGGAAATATGGTAAATGCCAGCTCTGCTTTAGCAGATGAAATAGAAGCTCATTTTGGCGACAACAGTACTTGTTTTGCACACACGCTTCAGCTCTGCATAAAGCCAGCCTTAAATGATGCTTCATTTCAAATTTAATACGCGACAAAGAAATATTGCAAAGACGTTCAAAAATTCAAATCCATTGTGGAATGCTTTACGAAAGGAAATGCAAAAATCAAGCAAAGCACCACTACGACCAAAAGTGGACATGGAAGTTCGCTGGGGATCAACAGTAGCAATGCTACAAAGAAATCTAGTTTTAAAAAAATATTATGCTAAAATACTAGTTGAGGAAAAATTGAAAAACTAATCAAAGCTCCGTCAAGCAAAGCCCCATTTCCAACTGATCAAGACTGGCCATCTGTGAAAAATTTAGTAGAGGCTTTATTACCTTTGAATGCCGCAACTGAGTTACTTGGTGGTCAATCATATATCAGTGCTTCTCTCGTTTATCCCGTTTTATTTGGAATTTACAACAACTTAGTCATTACAGAAAGCGATTTTCCAGCAGCCTAGAAATTTAAACGCCGAATGCAACAAGAAATTGAAAAGCGCTTGCTGAATAATTCAGAACAGATTGTCGGGAAAAACTATGCTAGCAACAGCTTTAGATCCGCGTTTTAAAGATCAGCTTTAAGAAATGAAATGCGCGACATCGTTTACTCGAATATTGAAATGGTAGCATCAAAAATTTCCAAGTGAAGAAAATTTAATAGTTTTTGACCCAAATGAAGCGCCCGTCTTAAAGAAAAAGAGATCTGCATACCAAACGTTTTGGGGATGCTTTACCAAGCATCTCAAGAAGACGTATTTTCAACTGCTGCTGATGAAGTCGATGCATATATAAAAGCTGCCAAGTTACCTACGGAAGTCTCAGATGTCTTGAAATTTTGCAGGAGAATGAATCAACACGAGATTGTCACGCTTAGCAAGAAAATACTTTATATACCAGTAACGTTCTGTGCTCTAGCGAAGAATATTCAGCATTGCAGGCTATGTATTAAGCAATCGGCGCTTATCCCTAAATCCCGAAACTGCGGAAAAAAATCATATTATTACACGAAAATCTCAAAGAAGCAAAATTAATGAAATTGCAGTTTGAAATGTGACTTTTCGCTCATCGGATTATTCTGAAGAAGCGGCTGAAATGCTGCAAGAAGATGAACCAGTC
This sequence comes from Mermis nigrescens, assembly GCA_036768485.1. NCBI lineage: Eukaryota > Metazoa > Nematoda > Enoplea > Mermithida > Mermithidae > Mermis > Mermis nigrescens. Next base: position 57,915 of record JAVLUZ010000324.1, read on the forward strand.
TCAGCCGCCATTGACAGTGACTCAGATGATTAGAAATATGGAAATTTTTGCTTCATATGCATATCATGTAAGATACTGAAACAAATATATCTTCACTGATTAATAATCGTTTCTGGATTGCTATGGATTATCAATGAAATTGAAGTACTTAGCAACTTCATATGTTTTATATTCTTGATTAGATTAAATACAGTGAAAAATGACAAAGGAATTTACTGCATATAGTATACCAGTATAGTAGATTACTTCACAATTTTTCGCTTTGAATTATGAAAATGACTTAAATTTCATTAAATGCATACGGATTCTTCAGATAAAGCTTCGATTCTATTTAATGTTGCATTAATTTTTCAATAATTTTACTACAAGATACCACTTGCCCTAGATCTCACTGTCAACCGCAATGTTTATGTCTGCCTTGTATTCTCTTCCATCTAAGGTCTCATTCGGGTATACCCGGGTATACCCGGGTACCCGGTACCCGAATTACCCGGGTACCCGGGTATCGAAATAGCCGGGTACCCGGTAGTAAAATTTGCAAAGTGTGCAGCACTAGTGGGCAGCAAGAAAATTCTGGGGGGGTAAGATTTTTTTGAAGGAATGGCCTTTAAAATGGTGGTGGCGTGGCGATAAAAACACCATTTTTCGACATTTCATCAAGCACTATCCATTGGCATCAAAATTAGTGAAAAACGAAAAATTTCAAAAATTGAATTCTGGGGGGTATTTTGATTTCTGGGGGTATTTGGTTTCTGGGGAGTGCATACCCCCCCCCCCGAAACCCCCCCCCACGTCCAGGTGTGGTCACCACTTGTTAAATGAACTTAGCATTGTGATAGCATATATTGAGGGTAAACCAAGGTTGGGCCCCAGCAATGATTATTATCCCACTTGTATAGAAAAGGTGAATATTTTTGATATTGTATTTTTCTCTTGCTGTTGTTGAAATTATTTTTCATAGTGCTTTTAGGAACCAAAACCTTCCTGAAAGAGCTTTTAAGTAGAAAACAAGTTAAATTATCAACTTCTGAATGGTCGGGGATTGAGATAGGTCAAACTGTCCTTGCAAGCATACTGTAGTTAGGTAAGTACCCAGAGTTAGGTTCTGTATAAGCTGCCAAGATTCTCCACAAAAGCACGGTCAGCAATATTTAGGACCAAAGAGATTGAAGTCATAGGAAATGAGGGTGTTGGGTTGAGTCAAGCTTTGTGTCTCTAGCAACCTGACCAGCACTGGGAGTAGTGTAAATACTTAAGTAAGTCCCAAAAGTAAATATTAGCCGTCCCTGTGCTGATTGTGTAGACATAGGGCAGCTCAGTATTTATACTGGAAAGTCTCTTTGAGGTTGTTAGCTGCAATCAAACTGGTCAGTCATCAAAAATTTATTTTCCTATCCAAAAATGATTATTTTTGGTTATGTGGATATGTGTAACATTTTGTTCACCTCTGCCATTGAATTGTCTGCGCCGCGGCAGTGCGCAAATTAAGTAAGCATTTGTGGCAAAAATTTATTGTATTTTTGGCACTTTCACCTTTATTTTTAAATCCGGTGAGCCTACAACAACGGCATGGATGCTCATATTTTTCTCATACGTCAACCCTACAGTGACAATTCCGCATAATTCTTCTTTGACAAATCATTTTGCCACTTAGGTTTGTCACCTTTCTTTGCTCTTAGTTTTCAAGTACTACATTGCATAGGCTTAGTCATAATAGATACATATCTCACTTTTGTTACATCTTACGTTGTGTAAGCGAGCACAACAGACATTGAAACTTCAAAACCTTTTTTCTATGGGGTTAGATTCTGAAAAATCTTCCTCAAAATTTAAAAATAGTCACATTTTGCATATCTAATACTGTATTTGTACATTTTCATTTTTGAAAATGAAAGGTAAGAAAACTCAGCACACGCCTCCTGCAAAAAAATCTTTGCCACTGCCACATGTGACTCAACAGACTCAGAACAAGCAAATCAGTTCCGGTTTGATTACGACTGACAATTTATCCGCTTCGGCAAACTGTCTAATGTATTGCCATTCAATGATGAATCAACATTTTATAGTATACCGTGGGTAATGAAAATTGTTGCTGATGCCTTAGGCAAAAATTTTTCTGATGATACAGTCCTAAATAACACACCCACATTTAATGAAAATAAATGATCCAGCGCATGCCTCTGCCCGCCAATTTTGCAAATAATCCATTGAACATTTTTTTGCAGCATTTGCCAAAACCTATTTTGCCTGAACATTTACCAAGGATTTTGCAGCCATTGTTATTGATTTTGCAGGGGTTGTTAAATCAAAGTGCTCCTGAGTTTAAATCTAGTCTTTTGAATATGATTTTGTTGCCATTGCTGAATCCCCTACCGCTGCAATATTTTCCTTGAAACACAGAATGTGTGCCAAATGATTGTATTTTACAGCCTTTAAATGTTGACATATCTTTGCAGGACAGTAGTCTGTCTTTTGCAAATAATCCTCCACCTAATGACAAAAATTTTTGTTTGCAATCACCCTTAACTTCAGCAAATTGGCATTGCATTACATTTTCTGACAAAGGCTCTAATAGTTCTGATAGCATGTTACCTTGCCGCTTGCATCATAGTCATAATTTGCCTCTGTCATTGCCATAATTCAAATTCATTGTTATCTTCAAACAATATGATGCAAGTTACCAATGTGCTAAATTGCGGTCCATTTTTGCAACAAATGCAATTCCTATTGCAAGTAAAAGCTATTTTCAAGGCAAAAAACGGACATTAAGCATTCTTTGCAGAATTTGAACAACTTGCTAATGGCTATAATATCAATAAAGCTATGTGTATTGAATTTTTATCACCATTTTTGGATCCATATGCTTCACGTTTATATCACTTGTTGCCATGAGACATCCAAAAGTCATACAGGAAAACAAAATATGCAGTGATTTGCTGAATTTTGTCTGATTAACAATGATACATTGTGTGATTGCTACATAGACTCTTAGCAGCAATCTAACAAATCTGTCCCTCATGAATCATAAAGAATTAACTTTAGCACAGCCTCACATTGAACTTGATTTGCCACAATTTGACCAAATGCTGTGACATCAGTTAAGATGTGGTCTTCTTCCTGAAATTTTGAGCAAAGCTTACCATCATGCCCCGAGGCCCCTTCACAAATTCTTGCATAATGCAATATATGCAAAGTATGCAAATAATCAACTCACACCTAAAAACGTGGTAACCCCTTATGTGTCAGTAACAGCCGCTCCAATAGGAGGTGCATTATCAAAAGACATATCTTGCTTCACAAATGATAACAATTTTGATTGATCGCATTCCAGAACATTGTATTGCGTGACTTGCATGGACAACAATGAAAATTTTGCTCGAAAATTTTGCACATTCTGCAAACAAACAGGACACATCTATGACAAATATTGTCAATGTCAAAAGCAATGCTCATCAAACAATTACGCTGATTGACAATGAAACAAATCTGTGGCGCAAAATTGCAGTCAATCGCATTAATTTAATTAGCAAAATTGTTTGCTTTCATGTTCAAACTTTTGTAATTGCCAACCTTTACAATTGCAATATTGTAATCAAAGTCAAAATCATTTGTCAAATTATCAAAATAATAACTCGCGTCCATATGTGGGCAGCAAGAAAATTCTGGGGTGCAAGATTTTGAAGGTCAAAAAATGGCCTTAAAAATTGTGGTATGGCGATAAAAACACAATTTTTCGACGTTTCTCATCAAGCACTATCCATTGGCATCAAAAATTGCAAAAACAAAAAAATTTTCAAAAATTGAATTCTGGGGGAGGCGTATTTTGATTTCTGGGGGTGCATACCCCAAACCCCACATCCAGGTGTGCTTACGTCTTGACTCAAGGCAATTGCATCCATCATTTTGACAAAATCATAACAATTATCAGCATAATAAATGCAATAATTATCAAAATCAGCGTTTGACAATCAATATCCCTCTCACAATTTTTGACCAAAATAATCCGTATGTTAATTTTCTGTTGGAACAACATACAACCAACTACAATACTAATCATATTTCCAATGTTTCCCCCTAATTGTCTTTATGTAACATACATTGCAATTCCAGAGCCCCCACCGCAACCTACCCCTATGTCTGTACACGGCATAAATACAGTGACAGTGCAAATGTCAAAAACAAATGAATCCAAAAAATTATTTGCGTCTCAAGAATTTCATAAAGAATATGGATGTTTGCAATGACATTTAGCAATTCACAAAAGATTTGGCAAATTCACTTACAAAAATGAATGACAAAAAAATTCTGGTTGTTAGTCATGCTGGAACCAATTTACCCACAATTGTAGCAAAACTTCATGTCATAAAGATTCCTGCATTAATTGATACAGGTTCCCAAGTCACAATGATGACTACAGCTGCATTTTCACGTCTTGGATTTAAAATGCCACCAAAACAAATGGCCAAAGTAGTTCATGGTGTTGGAGAAAAGAAATGGCAGCTGTTATTTGATTCAAGTTCAATATGCATATAACCATCACCGATCAACCGATTCATGCAGTAATATCAATTATCCATCATTTGCCAAAATATTTGCTTTTAGGTTCTGATTTCTGTTGTTCTGGTCTACTCTGGGTTAATCCTATCAAGGACTGTAGTGTGCATTCATAAAGGGCTGCTGCCAGAACCAATTGTTATTGAATTTAGAAACAAAGTTGTCACTCCCGGATACATCAGCCATGGTTGTTTTGATGCTAATCTTGCTCTTTTTGAACCAAATCTCGAATTTATGCTGAACACTTTGTTGTTTGTTGCCCCTTTGATCAATCATCCGTCTCTCCCGGTCTTTCCTTTGCATGTTTGTAACAGTTAAAAGGCGCCAATTTGTATCAATACTGGAAAAGTTATTGGTTTACTCACACCCTACATAGAAGTGGTGTCTCATGTTGCCACATCAGACAATAGGTCACCAGAACTTTTCTCGTCAATAAATAAAACATTGCAAGCATATCTGGGCATGTAGGGGAGGGGGTTTGAGGGGTATGCACCTCCCAAGGATCCAAAATACCCCCCAGAAATCAAAATACCCCCAAACCCTGATATTAATTTTTGAAATTTTTTTGGTTTTTTTTGCAATTTTTTGTTGCCAATGGAGAGTGCTCAATGAGAAACGTTTAAAACATAGTGTTTTTGCCATACCATCACTTTTAAGGCCTTTTTGACCTACAAAAAAATCTTGCAACCCCCCAGAACTTTGGTGCTGCCCACCTATGGTTGCAAGGCTGGGTTGTTAATTATCTGCAACATCAACAAATTAGCAAACTTTGCCAAATGTCGCGTCGGATCATACTTGTTTTACTTTCTGTTTATAAAGCCTTAATTATGCAAAAGTTATGAAAAGTATTCTCGTTTCTGTAATCTAAAATTGGAAAATATTGTGCGCATTATCAAAACATTCAAAAGTACATTTTCTGTAATGGTTAGTCATGGTAAACGACAACGTATTATCTTTTTCTGTGTAAACGTATAAATCGAATCTAAATGAATGTATTATTTCACGTATTAGATGTAGCATTTTGTTTAGTGGTAAAGAATTGTCGGTTAAGCAAAGATCAAAGAGGAAGAGCAAAAAGCTGGAATGTGCACTGGGAACAAATAAAATTGAGTCTAAGACAGAAAATATAGCAAAATGTAAACTATATTTTCAAGTGCAGATTAACTCATGACAGATTAGCCTAGAAATGTGACCCAGTTTCTCTCAAGGATGCCACAAGCCAGAAATACTTATACGTTTGTTACCTTACTGTAAAGTGATACAGTAGGCATAATGACACGCATTGCGACCAGCTGTAAAAAGAGCAAGCGAGCCGCTAATCAAAGGCGCCGCTGCAGTATGAGGTTAAATTAATGCAAATAAAAAGGCACACCGCTGCAAGGTGTGAAATCTATGCATTCCATAATGTAAAAAGGGCATAACTTTATAAGGTCGTTTATGCCCGCACGTCAAGAAATACAGCATGTAAATGATACAGCAACCATAATTTATGCACTAAGTATTAACGTGTAATAGATACAACACAGAAACAGGAATGCAAAAGACCACAGCTGGTGCTAATTCCACTTCAAACCAAAAATGCAAAATCTGGTAGAACAAGAAAGGAATTAAAGTACCTATTGTGGAAAAAAATTATAAAAAACGGCTTAGGTTACCAAAGCTTCAGTTCCTGATTTTGTGCTCAAATCTTGTAGATTTTTCCGGCGTAGTGCTCCTAAGGCGTATTTTCCAATGCTAACTTACCTTAAAATCAGCACCATCTATTTGTATTTCGATATTATATTTATGTATTTATACAAATCATTTGTTAAGTCGCCATTTCTAATTATTCTCAGCAAACTCGGACAATACTTAATTATTTGTAAGTAAAGTTTGAACAAGCTATGTATTTGTTTTACTCATAGCAGGGATCACCCCATATCTTGGCCCTTAAGATAAGATAGACAACAGTCTGAGGAATAGGAGCACTGCGCATCACTGAACCTAACATTTGGTGCAGAAAGTAGGATCCCACCTTTCTCTCGGAAATCGCCTTTTTTTAAAACTGATTTTGAATCCACTGAAATGTTTTTTTCCTTCGTCCAATTTAAAAAAAAAACGTCCCAAAGTTGTGAAGAATTTGAAATTATTTTGAATTTTTGAATTAATTTTAAATCACAAAAATAATTGTCTTTTTCTGTTTTTGAGGCACTCTTAGGGGCTGGAATATTGTCCTGGTAGTCCAGTGGAAAAACAGAAGAACCTTTTAGCTAATATTTTTTCTGCCACCCGAGATACTCTTAGGAGCTGAAATATTGTTCTGGTAGTCCAGTGAAGGATCAGAAGAAGGGTTTGCTAAAGCAATGGTTTTTTATGGCGATTAAGCTGCGTTAACACTCGGGAGTAAAGCGTAGCCTCTGAATCACTGAAGCTGAACTGAAATTGATCTGAAATTGATCAGAAATTGATAGTTTTCTTAAAGTTAAAAGAAGGCATGAAAAAAGCTAATTTATTTGAATATTTTTAATTATTTTCCTGATCCTTTTTTGTGATTTTGGCCAGAAGGTGGCGCTATAACTTTTTTCTGCTGATATTTGTCTGGCTGGCATTTTCAGCAAACCAATTTTCAAGCTTTTGGATTATCGAGTTTTCAAAGGGATGGGAAAGAAGGAAAGAAAATCCAACGGAAAAAGCTTAAAATACAGATTCTAGTTCAGAAAATTTAGAAGAAATAGAAAGTGGGCAAAAAATGTTGAAAATTCAGAAGTTTCTGATCACAAATTTCAAACTACTCTTCAGGCTCATCAGAGATTTTTAGAATCACTTGCTTCTACCAAGACTCCTGAAAATATTCTTGAGCTAATCAAACTTTTATTGATTCGTTTTTTGAGAGTGATCTAGAACACCCTGTAGTCCAGAGCACCCCCTTAAGACGATATTCTAATAAGACAATATTCTAGGTCAAAAAGTAATATTTTGGAACTGGTGCAAGAAAGGGAACCAGCGTTTTCCCAGGCAGATATTCCCTTAATTAAAAGATTTTTGGTCAAAAGATCTGAAAGACCTTTTACAACAAAAATGGCAAATGATGATCAGCAATTAGAAAATGCTTTTAAACGCGCTTTTGAAGTTTAAGGCGCCCCATTCAACCAACAAATGAGAGAGCTGAGGGACGCTGTAGGACAAGGTAATTTTGCTGCTCCAGCCACAGCAGGGGACTCTGTCCTCTGGCTAGGTGCTTTAATGAATGCAAAACCACTTAAGCCATTTTCCGGCGCCTTTGGAGAAAATTTTGGAGAATGGTTCAAACAGTTTCAAAAATGTATGGTCTTATAAAATAACATTTTTGGAATCGAATTTCATGGGAACTGCTCTAGCCATCTTAACGGATATCTTAAAAACTTAAAAACACTCTAAGAACCACATTTTGATGATGTTATTTATGAGCTTAAGCAGGCGTTCCCAGAGGGACGGGATTCTGATATCTATCAGGGTATCATCTACAATTCAACACAAAAAAGGACTGAACCCGTCCTCAAATTCTCTGAGAGGTTAAATAGCTTGCCAAATCAGCTTACCCCCAACTTTTGGAAGGAGACCGGGAATCCATCATAAAGCTGATATTTATTCAAGGGCTTCTACCAAAAATTTACCAGGGGTTAAAATATCAAGAAACTGAAACTCTAAAAGATGCTATCAAAAAGGCTGTTTATACAGAACAAGAAGTTTTTCATGAGCAAATACAGGATTTTTCTACTAACTCAATATTCAAAAGTAATTCTAATTTATCCGTATTACCTTCAGCTGAAATAGAAAAATCAATTGAGGAATTACATACACTGGTTGAAGAGGCCAGGCAACAAATGCAGCCTTGGGCGATTTGCAACTATTGTGGTCGAATTGGCCACTGGGCCACACAATGTCATTCTAACAAAGTGAGCCGCTGTCCGCTTGAAAATTATCATGTGGCCGTGAATGGTAATAATTATAATTCCCGTAATTATTGTAATCAACCTTTAAATAATGGTAATTTAAACTACAATTATAGGAATTATGAGTATAATAGATGAAATTTTAATCAAACTGCAAATTTTGGAGGCAATAATTATAACAGACGCGATTTAAATCAATGTTGGAATTTTAGAAATAATGAGAGGCAAGAAGATTGCCCTATGAATGACAGATATTATGTGTATGGTAATTTTTGGAAAAATACAAACAGGCGCGGGTCAATGGACCGCCAAAATAGTCAGGGTTTTTGGGACAGGGACCGGAAGTCAGGAGCCCTGGACCTCGCCCCCAAACCCCCAAAGCACCCAGAAATAATGAAAGAAGGGTCCAATTTTGGGATAATTCAAAAAGATCAACAAATAACAATATTTTTGGCAAAAATTCGGATTCACAAGGGCCTGCTAATTTCTAATTGCTAGACATAGAAGATGAAGGTTTGATTCCCCAAACCTTCAGTTTTGGGCAAATTAATTTGAATTTCGTTTCAAATGCAGACAATGCCTTTGGATGGAACGGATTTGAGCTCTCGCCCGAGTTTTACTCCAAGGTGGTGTCAGACGACATCCGATTTTTGTTCAATGACTCGGAGCCATTAGGCAAGCTATTGGGGTCGTAGTCAGATGACAATGATGATTACCATTCCGACACAGACTACGCTGCTCTGGAAGCGGCGAATTTAAATCGCCATTATGAAGCTTGGCTTGTTGGAAATGATTTTTCTGGTATAGCCAGGGGCAGTATCAGTATCAGGTTTAAACAATGCAAATAAAAGGGGACACCACCACAAGGTGTGAAATCACGTGCATTCCATAAGGTAAAAAGGGCATAAGTTCATTAGGTCGTATATGCCCGCGCGTCAAGAAATACAACATGTAAAGGATACAACAACCATAATTTACACACTAAGTATTAACGTGTAATAGATACAACACAGAAACAGGAATGCAAAAGACCATGGCTGGTGCTAATTCAACTTCAAATTAAAAATGCAAAATCTGGTAGAACAAGAAAGGAATTAAACTACCTATTGTCAAAAAAATTATAAAAAACAGCTTAGGTTACCAAAATTGCTCCAGTTCCTGATTTTGTGCTCAAATCTTGTAGATTTTTTCCGGCGTAGCGCTCCTAAGGCGTATTTTCCAATGCTAACTTACCTTAGCGTCAGCATCATCTATTCGTATTTTGATACTATATTTCTGTATTTAAACAAATCATTTGTTAAATCGCCATTTCTAATTATTCTCAGCAAACTCGGACTATACTTTATTATTTGTAAGTAAAGGTTGAACAGCTATCTATTTGTTTTACTCATAGCGGGGATCACCCCATATCTTGGCCTCTAAGATAAGATAGAGAACAGTCTGAGAAATAGGAGCACTGCACATCACGAATCCAACAGAATTTCTTCAACTGTAGCGGACGCAGCCCGTTATCAGTACGAGGCTTTGCTAGTCTCAGAAGCGTTTTTGGGGTCAGCATCAACCTACAATAAAAAGGATGCTCGGCTAGACAAATTTTGGTCAGAGTGGACGACTGAAAAGAATTCGTTTGGTGAACTGTTCATTGTTGTGAAAAAGCTGCTAATTTTATCCCACGGTAATGTTACAGTGGAAAGTGGCTTTAGCGTCAATGACGATTTACTGGTTGAAAACTTGCGAAGGGCATCAATTGTAAACCAGAGACTTGTTTACGACTTCAGATTGACATCAGGTGGTATGTCTGAAATTTGAATCTCTACAGAATTGATAAAAAGCATGAAGCAAAGTAGATCTCGTTACGAACAGTACCTGCAAGAGCAAAAAGAGCAAAGTTAGCTGAAGATATTGAAGGAAGAAAAGGAAACAGATATTGCTCGAAATTAAAGACCTAGAACAGAAAAAGAAAAAGTTGAATCGGCTCTGAACTCTGAAAAGGATTCATTACAATCAAAAATTGCCGATTTGAAACGCTGCTTGTAATCTGAAATTTTTGTGAATAAACATTAATGCATTTGGTAATAATTGTTTTGCGATGATATTTTTCTATTTTGGTATAGTCTGCATGATATATGATAACCTGGAATTTTTTTGGAAATGACCTGGAAAACCGGGAAAAGTCAGGAATTTTTTTGTGGAAGTCTGTGGGAACCCTGGAAACACTTTATAAGGTTTTTGTGCTGGCATATATTCAAAGCACAGTACAGATATTCTCTAATGTAGCAGGCGCACTGTTCACTGCCAGAATTTTTTTTCTGAATGAGAAGTGAGCAAAAAGGAAAAAATTGGCTTTGCTCCCACAGGATTCCAGTTAATGTATGAAGGTAAAAAAGGTAAGTGCACGGCAGCATACACGATTTGCTTTAATTAACAAAAAAAACATGTTGCTACCATACTGAGGAATGATCAGGCAAGCCCGAATTTGAGGAGGACTAATGAGGCTAAAGGTGTATTAATCCACATTGTTCGGATATGACAGTAACAAATAGTAATTATGTGTGTAATAGCAAATTCTTTGAAAACAACCAATATAATTACTTTTATTACATAATATTTGGTATTGAATCAATGTCTTCAATCATCTTGTGCGACTGTCATTCTTTCGCATGATATGTCCATTTTAGTGAAGTTAGGAGAACTAAACAATAAAAAAACTAAACTAAACAATGACTTGAAACCAGATTGGCGTTTCATTTCAATGAACTTACATATGTATCTATCTGCGTGAAGGACTGAGAATTTGAAATCACTGAGTTTTACATTGCAGTATTTTTTGAGAATTGTGTATTTTTGAGTAATTTGTGCAGATATTTTGGATTCTTGGAGAACTACTCCCCTTGAGCCATAGCAAGTCCATATGTGATCACCAGCAGCGGCAAGTTCTATAGTCTGTTTCTCACAACCTTGGTCATAAATTATAAAATTATCTGCGGCAGTAAGCTGACAGATTGCAATTATGGTATTGATCTGATATCTGAATATCGTATTGCATAAACTGTACTGCATCTGTGATGGTCTAGTTAGACAAAACTTTGATCATGTTTATTTAAATTTACTTTTTAATTCAAACTGTGCTTGCCATAGGTGGGCAGCACCAAAATTCTGAAGGGAGGGGGGCTGAAAAAATTTTCAAAGGTCAAAAAATGGTCTTAAAAGAGGTATGGCAAAAAAACACCATTTTTTGACGTTTCTCATTGAGCACTATCCAATTGCATCAAAAAATTGCTAAAAAGCAAATAAAAATTCAAAATTTAAATTCTGGGTGGAGTATTTTGATTTCTGGGAGGGGATATTTCAACTTCTGGGAGGGTGCATACCCCCAAACCCCCTGCCCATGTGTGATGCCTACCCAGAAACACTTAATTAACCTTTTTGCAAGGTCGGACTGGTCTGTTGGGTCAGTGTGAGCTTTTCTTTTGATAAGATGGGCCGGCTTATTGCCATGAACGTACTTTTGGTCAAGATGAAGTATTTTGTGAGAAGATTAAGCCTTTATCTGTTTTTACTATAATTTTGCTTGCCCAAAGTGCATGTCTGAAAACAAACCCACTTAAATGGCTTCCTAGGCAATGATTCATTCGTTGCTTGCTTGATAAGTTGTTGACTCATGGCTCATTATTCTCCACATATCTGCAAAATCACACTTCATTTGCTTTCTCAGTTGTTCCTTTTTATTAAATGCTGTTTTTAATAATGTATATAGACATTTGTGATATTAGTGATATTCAGATTTTTCAAAGAACTATATAATTTTTCAACGAAATTAGCAGTAAATTAAGCTTCTCATGCCTAATTTTCTCAACTTTTCCGGCGCTCTGTGCCAGACTTCTGCAAAAGTCAAAGGAATCTCTCTGAATAAATGTTGCATCAAACGTGATTTTAAATGAATGTGGACAATGTAAAAGGCCAAAAACGCTGTTTTGCATGTGAAGGGCAAAATTACTACCTATTTTTGACTGTTTTGGACACTTTTTGATACCGTCCAATAAAAAAATCCTAGATCAACCACTAAATATGGACAATCTTGAGAAAAATTCTAGGATTGGAGGCTCGGAATTCCAATAAAACAAAATGAGTAAAAAATTTGCTGATATTAAGAATTTTATTTTCACACATACATACACATGGCTTCCGAATTAATGTAAATAATCATTCAATTCATTTTAATATTAATTTTTCTTTCCTTCATCCACAGTTATCCAATTTTGTCACCTGGCGGTGTACAATAGACATTTTGTGTCAACCAATGTTGACATCCAGATCTACTCCAACAAAATCGCAAAATTTGATTCCAGAGGGTTATTATTGAATAAAGGTATTACAAATATATGGGCGGCGTAGGATTACCGAGTTAATGAGTGTGCATACATGCTACCAGCTCATTTTTTGACAACTAGATCACAAGTGCTGAATAGTTCAGATTGCATTCTTAAAACTTTTTAAATACTTTTATTTTCCAAGAAATTTAATAGAAAATAATCTTAATCAGTATTCTACTAAATCTGGCACTGAGCACCAAAAATTTTGAGCATTTTTTACTAAAATCATGTAGAAAAACCTGAGTTTTTGTTCTTTGTCACAATGTCTTTGAAAATATAACAAAGATAAAGATAGACATTTCTACTCTTGGAGCCATGTATTCTTAGTCTCAACAAAAAATCTGAATAATCCATATTCAATTATCTTGACAATTTTTTTTTGCATTGTAAGAGACATACATAGCATCATGAAAGAAAAAATAATTTACCACTTTATTAGGTGTTTCTAGCATGCATTTCACGATAAATCATCCAATTCAAAATTCTGCTTGTAATTACTTGAGCAGTAAAAAAGGTGTTAGTCTGCTGGTGGTTTATTCCTAATTGTAGCAGCGCAACATGCAGTGTTTATTTACTCTGCCAATAAAAGGCATGGGCCCAGTGCCTTTTAGGCCAGGGATCCACTTAGCCAGACTGTGAGTAGGACCGGGCACCCAGTTGTTTCATCAGATCCACCTGAATTAAACCCCTCACCAAAAGTCTGGTGACAGATCCTAGCATTATATTCTCAAAAAATATCCTGTTTTTTTTGCGATTTTTCGATATGAGAAACATCTGAGATTTGAACTGTTATAAATTTTTTGGCTGACCTAAAAAATTCATTCTAGAATTTGGTTGTACGCGATTTAAATATTTTTAAAACATTAATGACCAACATTTTTGTGCTTTTGGCAGCCAACCTAAATTCTTTCTAAAATATTTTTTAAATAAAATATTCATTTTGCGCTACATATCAGTGCTTTCAATTTTCTGTACAAATGTCATTTAAAAACCTAATTGAATAATGCTTATTTAAATTAATGCTTAGATATTTTTGCACTTAACTCACTGATTTTTATTTCAAATTTTCGGATAAATCTGGAACGGTTTTACGGAATACTTTTCTTGAGCATTAATGGTGCAGACCATAAATGGGCAGCAAGAAAATTCTGGAGGGGGAGGTGCGAGATTTTTCGTAAAGTCAAAAAATTGCCCTAAAAATGGTGGTATGGCGAAAAACACCATTTTTTAGCGTTTCTCATTGAGCACTATCCATTTGCATCAAAAAATTGCGGAAAAAACAAAACAAAATTATAAAAATTGAATTCTGGGGGTTATTTTGATTTCTGGGGGGAGGGGTATTTTAGTTTTTTTTGGGGGGTGTATACCCCTCAACCCCCTCTTCCTTCCTACGCCCAGGTGTGGTGCAGACCAAGGGTAGATTTCCAGGGGCAGGTGGGCGGCCGCCCTCTTGCAGTCATTGAGTGCAATAGAAAATACATCAGACGCGGGCAGCAAGAAAATTCTGGAAGAAGGGAAGCAAGATTTTTCAAAAGTTAAAAAATAACCCTAAAAATGGTGGTATGGCGAAAAAAGACCATTTTTTGATGTTTCTCATCGAGCATCACACCTGGGCGTTGAGGGGGTTTGGGGGGTATGCACTCCCCAGAAGTTGAAATATCCCTCAGAAATCAAAATACTCCCCCCAGAAATTTTTTTTTCTTTTTCAGCAATTTTTTGATGCCATTGGATAGTGCTCGATGAGAAACGTCAAAAAAGGTGTTTTTTGCTATACGACCACTTTTAAGACCATTTTTTGACCTTTAAAATTTTTTCACCCCCCTCACCAGAATTTTGGTGCTGCCCACCTATGTCGAGCACAATCCATTGACATCAAAAAAATGCGAAAAAACGAAGAAAATTTTAATTCTGGGGGTATTTTAATTTCTTGGGGGGAAGGGGGGGTATTATGGTTTCTCAGGGTAGTGCATACCACACCTGGGCGTGTGAGGAGGGGGGGTTTGGGGTTTGCACCCCCAAGAAACCAAAATACTCCCTTAGAAATCAAAATACCCCCCAGAATTCATTTTTTGAAAATCTTTTCTTTTTTTCCCGCAATTTTTAGATGCAAATGGATAGTGCTTGATGAGAAACGTCGAAAAATGGTGCTCTTTACGCCATACCACCATTTTTAAAGCCATTTTTTTACCTTTGAAAAATCTTGCACCACCCCAGAAATTTCTTGCTGCTGATGTATGGTGCATACCCCCCCAAACCCACCCCCACGCCCAGGTGTGGAATGCATGTGTATTATTTAATTTTAGATATTTTTATCATGATTTGTCAAATTTCCTAGCATTTAAGGCCAGCGTACTCATTAATGACTCATGTTGGCTAATTTGGCAATCTGAAAACCTAATTTTTTATACACATCAAATTCTTCAAGCGCATTTTCAATTCCAAGCTTTAAGCAAATAACAGAAAGGAGCTGAGTGTCTTAGCAACGTTTTGCGATTTATTTTTGGCCTTTGTTCTGATTTTAGCACTAATTTTGCGTGTTTTTATAAAATACTTTCAAAAATTTGGTTTATTAATTTTTTGCATCAGAAATGATTTTATCTATCAAAAGACTGCAAAAAAACAATACTTTATGCATAATAAAAAAATTTTACAGTCTATTTTTTATAAATATTTGAAAAATGTGGGATTTTGCCTCCCCCCGGCAGAAATTCCAGGATTCAGCACTCTTGCGGACTAGCAGTAATAATTTTGACTATGATTATGTGAACGTTTTTGGCCTTTGTTCCGATTTTAGCACTAATTTTGCGCATTTTTATAAAATACTTTCAAAATTTTAGTTTATTGATTTTTTTGCATCAGAAATGATTTTATTTATCAAAGACCGCAAAAAACAATACTTTATGCATAATAAAAAAATTTTAAGGTCTATTTTTTATTAATATTTGAAAAATGTGGGATTTTGCCTCCCCGGCAGAAATTCCTGGATTCAGCACTCTTGCAGACTAGCAGTAATAATTTTGACTATGATTACGTGAATGTTCAAACAAAATGTAGCATGTTTATTTTTATGTGATAACTTTTATTTGTATAAAACAACAATAGGTCCGCGTACACAACATTTTTCATACAATTTTTCGGAAAATTAAAAATTTGGAAGTGGTAACAAATTTTTTGCTGGTGGTTAAAATTATTTAACAGGGGGAGAATGAACTCCAGCAAAGATTATGTTTCAATATTAGTCTAGTGCAATCCATTGATTTTCCAATTGATTGCATTTTTGAGTAAAATCGAACAAAAAACGTTTTAAAAAGTACATTCTCTACAAATTTTGGAAATTTTTGATTTTTTTTCTTATTAAAAAATTGACTATTTTGGGGGTTGCAGCTATTTCTGTGGGGGTTAGTTGCTATTCTGAGGAGTCAAACCTCCCCCAAGTTCAGGTATGGGGTTTAGCTTCAAGTCAATGTTTAACATAAATATGACACAAAATACATTGTATTCATACTTAAAATTGAGTATGTTAAGGTCCTTGAAGAGCTTAATGACAGTGACACTGGGTAGGCTACCAGAAATCTGCCAATCAGTGGATTAGCAAACAAGATTTGCTAGTCCAAAAATTTTAACAGTCGAGCAAAGAAGAATTGGTGCTGCGTTTTGAGAAAACTGTGCAACAAATTCATTTTGCCATTAAAAAATTGTTGTCACTTGGAAGGAGCATGAGGGAAAAATCAACTATCATGGTTTCTATTGGAGAAGATTGCTTTCACAAGCTCATTAAGCTGACTTTAGCAAAGAAAGAAAAGTTTGGAAGGTTTTTGCTAAAATACCAGCAAATAGCTGATCTTATTGTTGATTTTTTGTGGGCCTTGGATTAACAATACCATGGGCATTTTCTCTTTTGTAAAGCTTGGCAGCATAATTTTTTGCTTTGCTAAACAAAGAATTACATATTACAACAACACCGGCACCAAACAAATCAAGATCTGCTCTGTAGGAACCTCATTACTTAAGATCGCATTTGGTTGTAAAGCTTTACCAAAACGATTTTTAAAGAAAAATTGTGGGAATATTGATGGCCGCCCACACACTCCAAATTTGTTGATCATTGTTAACTGAATTTTGCTACATAATGGACAATTTGACAAGCTTTAGCATGGAAATACCTTCAAAAATTAATTGTTTTTATGCTGCAATTGGTATGGAGGTTATGCATAGTGACAGGGAATTTTGCAAAATTTACGGCTGGCAAATAAAATGCCATTACCAAATATGCAAACTATTGCAATGTTTTCTACATGATCCGAAAAGGAGGCAAGCTAAGAGCAACAATGGAGGAAAACAGTAAAGAATTTCGAAAAATATGTTGAAAGCAACCCGATAACATTTTCACTTTATTGTACAGAAATCGAAAATCATGCAGCATTACCTTCCTTGGGCTTAGAAAAGATAGATGACTGTGTGATTCATATATCATATCCAATAAAGGTACCATGGAGGTACCCCAGCAGTTAAAAGAGTAGACAGCAGCATGATGAAATGATTGCTAAAATAAGAAATAATGCAAAAGAAGCTGCTGCACTATCTGGAAAAAGGATCATTCACAGTCCAATTTGTCAAGATTAAAGAATCTACGACTGGCAAGGAACATGACATCAATTTAAATGACGACTCTAACCAATAATTGTGGACAAAAAAATTTCTAAAGCAGTAGCAGTGAGAAATATTTTGAAAATTGCTGATTGTGCCTACAAAAAGCTGTCAAAAATATCCCAATTGCCTGAATTTTGAGCAATAAAGTGTTTCCGAGATCACCAGAAATTCATTCATGGTGTTGCTTGTCTCTCTGATATAAAGGCGCGTACATAAATCTGAAAGATATCCTGACATTAAAGCTTAAATATGACATGCAATTCAGATGCAAGCTAGAAGCATTGCAGAACAATATTTTGCGTGTTTGGGTGGTGATGAAACCATTATTGGTCAAGAGCATAGTCATGTAAACTTTGCTGCATCATTAATACTTGAAAATACAAACAGCATAGCTCAAACATATCCCTTGATAATTGTTAAAGTTGAAGAGAATTATGATGTAATATCGCTAGCTGTTGAGTGCATAAAATATGAAATTGCAGACCTATTACAAAATAGATTTTTGTTTGATATACAAACTTTTTCTGTCATTTTCTCCATAACAGGCAATATGAAATTCCTACTAATGGTACTGGGTCTTGATGGGGTGGCAGGCAGTCAACCCTGCCTTTACTATGAAATCCATAAGACCAAGCTTTCAACAGTCACTGAAACTTTCCAATATCAAATTTCTGAAAGCATTGCCCGAAAATTGTCACTGCCAAAAACTGATTAAAAAGTTCAATTGTGGTCGAGTACATATTTTTTACACAGTTTCTGCAAGCAATCACATAATTGATATCCTGCATTGGTTCCTGCAGTGTACTGACACCCTTTCTAAGCTGTTAGTACAGGAACTTGTTGGCTTGGACGAAGCTAACAACTTGCTAGCCTCACACATTAATGTGAAGAAATGCATACTACTCAAGCAATTAGAATCTACGGTCAAAAGAATTGGTCTAGAAAATCATAAGCATATTAATTTACATTTTTAAGCTTCAAAATGATTGGATAGGGTTGATTGGCCCACCCTGTTTGAACCCAAAACATGCTTATATTCAAGCATTTAGACTTATACAAATTCCGTGGTTAATAGCTACCTGAGGAGAAAATGCAACTGTGGCAGCAAATAATAGAACACTATACATATTTTCAGCATGACTATATCTGGTCAGAAGATGAAATCGTTCAGTTAGAACAACAAGCAAATCAATGACTGCAGCAATTCTGTGAGATGTATCACAAAAACAATTATGCCTTATATAAACGTTTATGCAAGACATCTTCCAGATTTTTGCAACAGCATGGCTCTTTATGTTCATTATGTCAGGAATAATTTGAAAAATTCAATGATGTCTGCAAGAAGAGATATTTCAGATGTACCAGCCATTCTCTGTGTTTGGCTTATAAGCAGCTGTTACAGAGCCATCTATGCTCATTACCCTTTGTTGAAAGTGATTTTTAGACTCCAACTTCTTGCACAATCCCCATCTGCTTGCGCAAATTGTACATAGTTGCACAGCATGGCCAGTCAGGGTTGGTCAGCTAGATAGCTTTTTTCAGCCAAAAACTAATATAAATGGCAAAATACTATCAAAACTACATTAAAACACACATCATAAATTTCAGGCACTTTTGCAGAAAAATTTAGATTTTTCATTGATGATGACATTTTCCAAAAAAATTTCTAGGTATAGTGACTGGGGATTTAAGCCTCCTCACTATGCACCCTGCTCAATTTTTGCTGGCTTAGCACCATATATGGGCGTGAAGGTGGGGTTTGGGGAGTATGCATCCCCCATAAGCCCAAATACCCCAACACAAATACGGAAGGAAATCCTAAATTGGTTGTGCCAGAGCATATGAGGGAAGAGATCCTTAGGGCTTGTCATGATGACATTTTTGATTCAGTCGATATTATTCACACATAAAATCACATTGTTTTTGGAGAACTTTAAATGAATATACTAATAATCATTGCAAAAATTGCATCAATTGTGCCGTGAGAAAATCACCAAAACAAAAGGCTAGGGCAGGTTTAATCCCAATTCCTGTCTCTTGCCCTCTCAAAGGATAGTCATAGACATGCTGGGACCATTGCCTATGACAGAAAAAGGTACGCTAATCGACTAAATCTTGGCAGTTAGCTCGAGAAAATATTTCTGATGCACAGCAAAAGTAAATTCACCATTATAATGAAAAAATAGGCAATTTTTACCTAAAACAGGGAGACCAAGTTTTTAATTTTGGGCCTTCAATAAAATGTAAACTACACCTAAATTTTTGCATCCTAGATCTGGCCCATTTACTGTTGTCGATGTTGAATATCTGAACGTAAAGTTAACAATAAAAGTAGTATACCGTGCGTCCCTAGGGTTACAACCATACATGGGCAGCAAGAAAATTCTGGGGGGGGTGCAAGATTTTTTTGAAGGTCGAAAAATGGTCTTAAAAATGGTGGTATGGCAATAAAAACACCATTTTTCGACGTTTCTCATCAAGCACTATCCATTGGCATCAAAAAAATTGCAAAAAAAAACGAAAATAATTTTCAAAAATTGAATTCTTGGTAGGGGGTATTTTGATTTCTGGGGGGGGGGTATTTTGGGTTTCTGAGGGGGTGCATACCACCCCCCAAACCCCATGCCCAGGTGTGGTTACAATGTTATAACACACACAGTGTTATAAGATGGGCAGATCTGCGCTCTGACCCAAAATCGAGGTCGCGCCAGGGCGCAAATGGCTGGGTAGGGCCTGCCCGATCCAACCCAGTGGAAGGTAGTTGGGGTTGAGGGTGGGAGACATACCCTGACCTGCCCGCCCAGGGCTAGGGGAGGGATGCAATAACCCAGGGGGTTGGGGTTATTTTTGAAGAGGCGCAGGTCAAAAACCTGCAATCGGATCGGGCTCAAATTTTCAGAGTATGTTAAGTATATGTTAGGTATAGTATGTACAAATTGTATCGCGCAAGCTACAGTATACCAGCATTAGTTTACACTTTTGCATATAGGAACGTAAATCAAGAACCAATAGCCGGATTTTGTTCAAATTTTCAGGAAATGATGTATATAGACGAAGCATGCTATGTACAGAATTTCAGCGCGCAGTCTACAGTATACCAGTTTACTTTACACTTTCTTGTATAGCACTATATTCCAAGAATCACTAGCCATATCCTGTTCAAATTTTCAGGATATGATGTATATAGGTAAAATATGCTATGTACAGAATTTTAGCGCGCAGTCTACAGTATACCAATTTACTTTACACTTTCTCAAATAGCACTATATTTCAAGAACTATAGAGCGGATTTAGCTCGAATTTTCAGAGTAGGGTGGGTTTGTGTGGGGTGTGTTATGTTATTGTTATTGGCATGATATCTACAGTATACCAATTTACTTCACACTTTCACATATAGCACTATATTTCAAGAATCACTAGCCGGATCTTAATCAAAGTTTCAGGATATTATGCATATAGGCAAGGCATGCTATGCACGGAATTTCAGCGCACAGTCTCTAGTTTACCAGTTTACTTCACACTTTCTTGTATAGCACTATATTCCAAGAACCAGTAGCCGGATTTTGTTCAAATTTTCAGGATATGATATATAAACCTTAGCTGTGCCATGTACTAAATTTTAGCGCACAACCTACTGTATGCTGATTTTTTATTTACACAGTCTTTACAATGCTTGATTTTTTCAGCAGTACTTGTGTAATGATGCCATTAGGGGTTATTTTTGCCCATAAATAAACAACCAGTATAGGCAAACATTGTACAAATTTAATTATCATGCTACTTTGAGCTTCTCAAAGTTTATCAGAAAACACCTGAAAAAGGGCGATCTTTGCCTGCTGTTCGACTTGTGGGAATTTTAGAACCCTGAGCTAGGCTTCACTTTA
Organism: Mermis nigrescens; assembly: GCA_036768485.1. Classification (NCBI taxonomy): domain Eukaryota; kingdom Metazoa; phylum Nematoda; class Enoplea; order Mermithida; family Mermithidae; genus Mermis; species Mermis nigrescens. The sequence goes on from JAVLUZ010000324.1 coordinate 79,287, forward strand.
CAAACCTCCACACAAAATTCATTAATGAACACGTAACTTCATCCATGTCATGAGCACACCTGGGCGTGGGGGGTTTGGGGGGTATGCACCCCCAGAAACCAAATACCCCCCCCCAGAAATCAAAATACCCCCCAGAATTCAATTTTTGAAATTTTTTTTCGTTTTTTTGCAATTTTTTGATGCCAATGGATAGTGCTTGATGAGAAACGTCGAAAAATGGTGTTTTTATCGCCATACCACCATTTTTAAGGCCATTTTTTCGACCTTCAAAAAAATCTTGCACCCCCCAGAATTTTCTTGCTGCCCACGTATGGTCATGAGTATTGATCTAAAAATCAGCAAAGTTTGGAATATTTTTTGTAAAGTTTGGAAAATTTTTTGCAGAGTTTGGAAAGTTTTTGGTTGATTTAGGAAATTTTTTGTAAAGTTTTAAAAATTTGTTGCGAAATTCAGAACTTTTGCTATTTAAAATGGCATTTCTCATGTATTGCTGAAACTATTTTATATGCAATGTGCAACTTGTGTTCTAGTTTTGCACCAGTAAGAATCATTTTTCCACTTGTAAACAGCAAAAAATCTTACATTTCAAAATTTGTAATCTAAACTAGGAAACAATTCTACTTTGTACATGCATTTCCCATTTACTATCTCATAAAATTTACATAGATTAATATGATAACCTAAATAAGCAGAAACCACAAAGAGGTGGCATTTGCTGATTTTAGAGATTATTAAAATCATTTTTAATGTGATTGAGAAAAATTTTTTTAGTGATTTCAGTGATTCGAATTGAAGAAATATGGTATAATAAGCACAAAGTTGGCATAAAACTTATGACTCATTTCAGCAAAATTTGATATGAGTCTCGTGACTTAAGTAAACGATGCATAAAGATTCCAAGATTTCTTTGAGCATATGATTAAAAACCACTAAAGCTGTTCAAGTTGCGTACCTATGGAGGTGAAGTTATTGCACATAACGGTGACAAGCAAAAGTATAGCTTGAAGGCTGCGTATCTGCAAGAATAAACATGAAAAAGATGAAATAATCCAAAAGTACTGAATTTTGCACATATAACTTCCTAAAATTCAACAGATTTCATGCAGAGTTTAGAAATCGTCTGATTAGAAGATTTTGGGTATGCTTGATTCTTTACAGTTTCCTACGTAAACACATGATTTTATTGATTGAAATTAAAGAACAAGTGCTCGTGATTTTTGTCTTATTGGTATAATTGGAAATTGCTTTTAAAATAATATTAGTTAAATACAATAGAAGAATATGTTCTGCACGAGTTTTAATCATTTTTGTATAAGGCTCTCGAGAGTTATATTTTCTCAATATGCTAACAATATTTTTGATCTAGGGGAACAAATTTTTGTATTTTTTTCGAAAATTTTTTTTAAAGTTTGGAAAAATTTTTGTAAAGTTTGGAAACTTTTTTGTAAATTTTGGAAAATTTTTTGTAAAGTTTGGAATATTTTTTGCAGAGTTTGGAATTAATTTTGTGTGCTAAAGCATAGGACTTTTGTAGAGTTTAGAAATTTTTTTCTAAAGTTTGGAATTTTTTTGTAAAGTTTGGAAATTTCTATGTAAAGTTTGGAAATCTTTTTTGTAAAGTTTGGAAAATTTTTGTAAAGCTTGGAACATTGTTTGTAAGATTTGGAATAATTTTTGTGGAAGTCGGTACAAAACTTGTAAAATTCAAAACAAAGCTTGTAAAAGTCATAAGAAAGTGTTATAAATGTTCAGATATCCGAATTCAGCCACAATTAAAGGGGTATATCTGCCCAAATTGCATCCAAAAGTCCTTGTTTTTATTGCCTAAGTTAATAAGGCAAGTTGTAGAGATAAGTATACTGTTAGGCATCTGAACAGAAATTTGTATTTGTGAGGCTGCATTATCTGGCTTATTGGGAAGGTGTACCATGATATAAAGCTAGTATTGCACTGTGCGCTTAAAATTTTGCTTCTTAATTGATAATGATCATGATAAAGCCAGCCTAAGCACACACCAAATGTGCCAGAAATACTCATATTGTATACACAAAACTATTCAAATTCCACACTTTATTGTGATAGCTTGTGCTGCACGAGTTAGCTTACTTGTATTAAAACCTGCAGCATTAAGTGAGCAATTTAGCAAAATAACCAGCATCAGGCTGTAAGTGTTTTGTCTGTATCATAAAAAACATTATATTAGTACAAGTTTGTTATGGCATAGTTTCCCAAGGTCAAAACTATAAGGAAAGGGGTACAGTCCTGAAATTTGAGAACACTAATTTAGAGTTTTACCCATTTTTTGCGATTGAAATCTGAAAAATGATCAAAACATCCTATACAAAAGCTTATAATGCAGAAAGCTGCAATTCTTTTTATCCAGTTCTGACTAGTTTTGTCATCTTTGTAAGTTAATAATATAATAATTCATTGCAAATTTTGACTTTTAAGCTCATTTGAACTTCATTCTAGTCATTTTATAGGTTAAAACAGAAAGTAACTACTTGGCGTGACAGTTCGCTAAAATCGTCTAACAGTGTTTAACCCTGAAGAAGGGGGATTCCCCCAAAGAAGGCTGTGCTTCTCCTGCTGCTATGATGCACCCAAAAATAATGTGATGCTTAAAAAGAAGAGACAAGCATTTATCTGCAGAATAAATGTGAAAATGGACTATTTTCTATTGTATCATTCAAGAGTCAATAGCAGGCATCATATAGTTGAGTCAGCCAGTGAAACAAACTGGGCAGTGCATACTGCACAATACTGACAACATATGCTCAATGTCAACAAGGTGGAAGTTTTAGTTAGTAGGGTGTTTGAAGGATGTCAAAGGATTTTTTAGTGAAGCTACATGTTCCTTGTCCTGTAAGATTGACTGACGTTTATACAAAAAATGTATCTTGTCTGCACAATCCAACTAATACTTTAAAGCTGCACCTTAGATCTCAGGGCATTTAGGAACTATAACATGATGAGAATCGAAATTTTCAGTAGTCAGTGTTGCAATTAATCAAATTTACTGAGGTATTGTTGATCTATTTGTGTAGCATAGCCTGCTGTGTGAACCGTTTTAGATAAAATTGCTCTAAATATCAAAAAAGCAGTGTGCATTAATTGTTCTGGTCAATTTTTGCAAAAAAAGGATTCTCTTTGTTATTTTTCTCACAAGAAGGCTACAATGCGCATGCCTGCTAGGAACTATAACATGATGAGAATCGAAATTTTCAGTAGTCAGTGTTGCAATTAATCAAATTTACTGAGGTATTGTTGATCTATTTGTGTAGCATAGCCTGCTGTGTGAACCGTTTTAGATAAAATTGCTCTAAATATCAAAAAAGCAGTGTGCATTAATTGTTCTGGTCAATTTTTGCAAAAAAAGGATTCTCTTTGTTATTTTTCTCACAAGAAGGCTACAATGCGCATGCCTGCTCACATGAGCAGCCCTGCATGCCTGAAATGGAATCACATTAGCTTACACCCGCCGATCAAAAAAGCTATAGCTTACAACTACTTATCCTGCGTGAGCCAAATATGCGCTTATCAGGGGTGCTGGCTGATAGTGTTACAATCTATTTTTAACAGTATTATTGAATACAACACAAATTCTTAGCATCATCTGCTGTTTGCCCTATGGTTGGTATCAAGAAACGATTAATTTTGCTTAATGGTAGGTGGTAGGCTGTGCCTCATAGCAGCAGGAGAAGCACAGCCTACCACCTACCATTAGGTAAAATTAATTGTTTCTTGCTACCAACCATAGAACAAACAGCAATGATGCTAAGTTATGTGTATAATAATACTGTATGCTGTAACACTATCAGCACCCTGATCAGCGCATATTTGGCTCATGCAGGATAAGTAGTTGTTAAGCTTTTGATCAGCAGTGCAATGTGATTCCATTTCAGGCATGCAGGACTGCTCATGTGAGCAGTGTGCATTGTACCTTCTTGTGAGAAAAATAACAAGAGAATCATTTTTTGCAAAAATTGACCAGAACAGTTAATGCACACTGCTTTTTCTGATATTTAGAGCAATTTTATCTAAAACAGTCTGTACAGCAGGCTATGCTACACAAATAGATCAACAATACCTCAGTAAATTTGATTAATTGCAACACTGACTACTGAAAATTTCGATTCTCATCATGTTATAGTTCCTAAATGCCCTGAGTTCTAGGGTGCAGCTTTAAAGTATTAGTTGGATTGTGCAGACAAGATACATTTTCTGTATAAACGTCAGTCAATCTTACAGGACAAGGACCATGTAGCTTCACTAAAAAATCCTTTGACATCCTTCAAACACCCTACTAACTAAAACTTCCACCTTGTTGACGTCAAGCATATGTTGTCAGTATTGTGCAGTATGCACTGCCCAGTTTGTTTTACTGGCTGACTCAACTATATGATGCCTGCTATTGACTCTTGAATGATATAATAGAAAATAGTCCATTTTCACATATATTCTGCAGATAAATGCTTCTCTTCTTTTTAAGCATCACATTATTTTTGGGTGCATCATAGCAGCAGGAGAAGCACTGCCTTCTATCGGGGGAATCCCCCTTCCTCAGGGTTAAACACTGTTAGACAATTTTAGCGAACCGTCACGCCAAGTAGTACATTTCTGTTTTAACCTATAAAATGACTAGAATGAAGTTCAAATGAGCTTAAAAGTCAAAATTTGCAATGAATTATTATATTATCAACTTACAAAGATGACAAAACTAGTCAGAACTGGATAAAAGAATTGCAGCTTTCTGCATTATAAGCTTTTGTATAGGATGTTTTGATCATTTTTCAGATTTCAATCGCAAAAAATGGGTAAAACTCTAAATTAGTGTTCTCAAATTTCAGGACTGTACCCCTTTCCTTATAGTTTTGACCTTGGGAAACTATGCCATAACAAACTTGTACTAATATAATGTTTTTTATGATACAGACAAAACACTTACAGCCTGATGCTGGTTATTTTGCTAAATTGCTCACTTAATGCTGCAGGTTTTAATACAAGTAAGCTAACTCGTGCAGCACAAGCTATCACAATAAAGTGTGGAATTTGAATAGTTTTGTGTATACAATATGAGTATTTCTGGCACATTTGGTGTGTGCTTAGGCTAGCTTTATCATGATCGTTATCAATTAAGAAGCAAAATTTTAAGTGCACAGTGCAATACTAGCTTGATATCATGGTACACCTTCCCAATAAGCCAGATGATGCAGCCTCACAAATACAAATTTCTGTTCAGATGCCTAACAGTATACTTATCTCTACAACTTGCCTTATTAACTTAGGCAATAAAAACAAGGACTTTTGGATGCAATTTGGGCAGATATACCCCTTTAATTGTGGCTGAATTTGGATATCTGAACATTTATAACACTTTCGTATGACTTTTACAAGCTTTGTTTTGAATTTTACAAGTTTTGTTCCGACTTCCACAAAAATATTCCAAATCTTAAAACAATGTTCCAAGCTTTACAAAAATTTTCCAAACTTTACAAAGAAATTTCCAAACTTTAGACAGAAATTTCTAAACTTTACAAAAAAATTCCAAACTTTACAAAAAAATTTCTAAACTCTACAAAAGTCCTATGCTTAAGCACACAAAATTAATTCCAAACTGCAAAAAATATTCCAAACTTTACAAAAAATTTTCAAACTTTACAAAAAAGTTTCCAAACTTTACAAAAACTTTTCCAAACTTTAAAAAAATTTTTCGAAAAAATACAAAAATTTGTTCACCTAGATCAAAAATATTGTTAGCATATTGAGAGAATATAACTCTCAAGAGCCTTATACAAAAACAATTAAAACTCGTGTAGCACATATTCTTCTATTGTATTTAACAAATATTATTTTAAAAGCAATTTCCAATTAAACCAATAAGACAAAAATCACGAGCACTTGTTCTTTAATTTTAATCAATAAAATCATGTGTTTACATAGGAAATTGTAAAGAATCAAGCATACCCAAAATCTTCTAATCAGACAGTTTCTAAACTCTGCATGAATACTGTTGAATTTTAGGAAGTTATATGTGCAAAATTCAGTTACTTTGGATTATTTCATCTTTTTCATGTTTATTCTTGCAGATACGCAGCCTTCAAGCTATACTTTAGCTTGTCACCGTTATGTGCAATAACTTCACCTCCATAGGTACGCAACTTGAACAGCTTTAGCGGTTTTTAATTGTATGCTCAAAGAAATCTCGGAATCTTTATGCATTGTTTACTTAAGTCACAAGACTCATATCAAATTTTGCTGAAATTAGTCTTAAGTTTTATGCCAACTTTGTGCTTATTATACCGTATTTCTTCAATTCGAATCACTGAAATCACTAAAAAAAATTTTTCTCAATCACTTTAAGAATGATTTTAATAACCTCAGAAATCAGCAAATGCCACCTCTTTGTGGGTTCTGCTTATTTGGGGTATCATATTAATCTATGTAAATTTTATGAGATGGTAAATGGGAAATGCATGTACAAAGTAGAATTGTTTTCTAGTTTAGAATACAAATTTCGAAATGTAGCATTTTTTGCTGTTTACAAGTGGAAAAATGATTCTTACTGGTGCAAAACTAGAACACAAGTTGCACATTGCATATAAAATAGTTTCAGCAATACATGAGAAATGCCATTTTAAATAGCAAAAGTTCTGAATTTTGCAACAAATTTTTTAAAACTTTACAAAAAATTTCCAAACTCAACAAAAAACTTTCCAAACTCTGCAAAAAATTTTCCAAACTTTACAAAAAATATTCCAAACTTTGCTAATTTTCAGATCAATACTGATGACATGGATGAAGTTACGTATTCATTAATGCATTTTGTGTGGAGGTTTGTAAAGTAAAGCCTAGCTCAGGGTTCAAAAATTCCCACTAGTTGAACAGCAGGCAAAGATTGCCCTTTTTCAGGTGTTTTCTGATAAACTTTGAGAAGCTCAAAGTAGCTTGATAATTAAATTTGAGCAATGTTTGCCTATACTGGTTGCTTATTTTTGGGCAAAAATAACCCCTAATGGCATCATTAGACAAGTACTGCTGAAAAATCAAGCATTTTAAAGACAGTGTAAATAAAAAATCAGCATACAGTAGGTTGTGCGCTAAAATTTAGTACATGGCACAGCTAAGGTTTATATATCATATCCTGAAAATTTGAACAAAATCCAGCTACTTATTCTTGGAATATAGTGCTATATGAGAAAGTGTGAAGTAAACTGGTATACTGAAGACTGTGCGCTGAAATTCTGTGCATAGCATGCCTTCCCTATATGCATAATATCCTGAAACTTTGATTAAGATTTGGCTAGTGATTCTTGAAATATAGTGCTATTTGAGAAAGTGTGAAGTAAATTGGTATACTGTAGATTATATGCTGATAACAATAAGATGACACATGCCACACAAACCCACCCTACTCTTAAAATTTGAGCAAAATCCGCCCTATAGTTCTTGAAATATAGTGCTATTCAAGAGAGTGTAAAGTAAATTGGTATACTGTAGACTGCGTGCTGAAATTCTGTACATAGCATATTTTACCTATATACATCATATCCTGAAAATTTGATCAGGATCTGGCTAGTGATTCTTGGAATATAGTGCTATACAAGGAAGTGTAAAGTAAACTGGAATACTGTAGACTGCACGCTGAAATTCTGTACATAGCATGCCTCGTCTATATAAATCATTTCGTGAAAAGTTGAACAAAATCCGGCTATTGGTTCTTGATTTACGTTCCTATATGCAAAAGTGTAAACTAATGCTGGTATACTGTAGCTTGCGGCTACAATTCTGTACATACTATACCTAACATATACTTAACATACTCTGAAATTTTGAGCCCGATCCAATTGCTAGTTTTTGACCTGCGCCTCTTCAAAAATAACCCCCTGGGTAATAACCACACCTGGGCGTGCGGGGGGGGGGGGGTTTGGGGGGGGGGGGTATGCACCCCAGAAACCAAAATACCCCCAGAAATCAAAATACCCCCCCCCAGAATTCTATTTTTGAAAATTTTTTTTCGCTTTTTTCGCAATTTTTGATGCCAATGGATAGTGCTTGATGAGAAACGTCGAAAAATGGTGTTTTTATCACCATACCATCGTTTTTAAGGCCATTTTTTGACCTTCAAAAAAATCTTGCACCCCCAGAAATTTCTTGCTGCCCATGTATGGTAATAACCCTCTGGGTTATTGTATCCCCTCCCCTGGCCCTGGGCGGGCAGGTCAGGTATGTCTCCCACCCTCAACTTCAACTACCTTCCACTGGGTTGGCTTGGGAAGGCCCTACCCAGCCATTTGCGCCCTGGGGCAACCTTGATTTTGGGCCAGGGCGCAGATCTGCCTATCTTATAACACTGTGTGTGTTATAACATTGATACCCTAGGGACGCATGGTATACTACTAATAAAATTGAAAAAGAATTAAGCAATAGAAGAGTGGGTGCATTTAAATTCCATTGAACCTGTAAAAAACCACTATAATGGAATGAATACAGAAAACATCAGCTAATAGACAACTCAATTTGCATAAAAATATATAGAGATAAACAAATTTTAGAATTAATCATTAACCCTTAATTAAGGGCCACAAGGTATCACCTGTTCCAGGGTTGAAAATGCCACAGTAATTTTTTATCTGCAACGCATATATTTGATGATTTTTTGTTTTCGTGCAATCTAAATAGGTACAAAGTTATCAAGGTTTCAAAATAATCCCAGGCAATGCTACGGGGTACCCCCGCGACATAGAGACCCTTGTGCTTTGAGCTAGGCGGGCACCCAGGGCAATTGCTCGTGGTAAAAGTGCATAAGCAATTAAGTTTAAGTACCTATGAAGTATCTTAGTTTGCAGGATCACACTCCTTACTACTATATTTTGGCTGCGGTGAGCCATCAAAGTTGCATCCGGTTTTCCGGACGGCCCATAATAAAGGGTTTTGAACTATCAATCCAATCAAAAAATTAATCATAGAAGTTCATATTGAAATAAAATAATTTTCATAATTTAAATCAATAAATTAAATCAAATTTATGTAAATAGTTATATAAAAGTCGTTTATCTTAATTGTATGCATGCATGTGTGCTAGTCAAATTAAAAATCACGTTAAAAAATGATTATATGATATAATGTGTATATAAGTTGTGTTTAATTTGATTCTAGGATTATTGTAAACACATTTTCTCACAAAATTACTGAAAATTCAAATTCTGCTACAAAAGAAAAAATACTAGTGTGCACAGCAAATTAGAATTTAAAAGAGATTATGCTGGGAAAATCATATACTCTGTATATGCATATTTATTATCATTATGGTTGTGATGTGTAATTATTTTTTTTAAAAATGAGGAACTGGAGAAGTGTCATGCAGTCAACAAATATCAGCACTGAAATGCAGGAATTTTATGATAACAATTTTGAACCAGAGCCATTTAATGGGAATATCTTGTTGCTCCGTCCAACCTATCATGTGCCAAGGCCTGTCAATTTTTGCTGAATGACTTAATTTGACAAGGAGTACTAGCAATCAACTTCAAATTATAAATGATGGATGATCATCCTGATGGATAGATGTCATGTTTGAGTCCATGGATCACATGGCCTGACAAAATTTAATCATTTCTTATTGTTGTGTATTGCAGGCCTGAGCAGCATGGTCATACGTGGGCAGCAAGAAAATTCTGGGGGGTCCACGATTTTTTGAAGGTCAAAAAATGGCCTTAAAAACAGTGATATGGCGATAAAAACATCATTTTTCGACGTTTCTCATCAAGCACTATCCATTGGCATCAAAAAATTGCGAAAAAAACAAAAAAAATTTCAAAAATTGATTTCTGGGGGGTCTTTTGATTTCTGGAAGGGGGTCTTTTGGTTTACGCCCATGTGTGAGCATGGTGCATCTGTTTGATTGGTGCAGGCTGCACATCCGGATGGCAGTATAATTGTGTTTGACTTATTAAAAATGAGTCATCTACAATTGTGTTTGCATGAAATGTTGCAGAGCCCAAATATTCAGCGGAGTTGCTTCAATGTTTACAATGACTTATTGGAGCTAACAAATACTGATGGCCAGTTGGAGTCAGTTTATGTTCAGGCCAATTCCTATTGCATCATAAATCAACTTTAAAATCTTTGTGTATGGCTTTCAAACTTGAGCATCTGCCAGGGCTGCTGGGTACCTAAAATTTCATATGACCTAGATATTATTTGTCCTGGAATGCAGTCAATTTGAAAGCACTTATTTGATGCAAAGGTCTCTAAGAGTAACCAAAAAACAACTCAATTACACAGCCTTGGATGCCTTGCTTAGTATGGATGTCTACGATGAATCAATATTTTCATTTGTACAAAAAGATCAAGCATATTTTATTGGGGAAAAGCAAGATGATGCCCTAACCATGTTGCTTAGCCAATTATTTCCTTGAGAAGCCAGAGAAATTGCAAGCAAGATTGATAAGCTAATTGAGTTGGTGGCCAAAAAATAAATAGAACCAACAACAAAGGGATTGAGTATGACAGCTGGGGGCCAAAAAGACATTGACAGTGATATCTACAGCAGCAAAAGTGCCAATTAAGCTGGATTAACCTGGAATAGGATTGGCCTGTGTCATTAGGAATTTTATTTAGAATGATAAAAAACAGTAGGAATTGGAATAATAATAAGAGGCGGCAGATAACAATAGTGCGACAATACGTATAAAATCGATGCTGGCGAGAGAGAGAGTCCTACCGAGGGTTGTTGGGGAGAACTTTTATACGAGACAAAAGGCCTTGGGGCCCAAAACTAGTCGTGCCTTTTTGGATACTTTAGGAGGTTGAGTTTGTATGTTTGTGTGCTAAACGGAAATGGTAAATTAATGACTCCACGTGCGTTTGGAGGTGGCTTGCCTTTGTACTGACTAGATTTTAGGGAGTTCACATGCAATTAGTAGACTGTAAATGGATGCTGAAGCTGCGTTACAACAGACTGTTTGAATTTGATGTATGTCTTCCAAAATTACAAAGATTAAAGTAGTCTGATAATATTTGAGTTAAAATAATAGCCTTAGGGTACAAAAATAATTTGATAATATTATGTGTTTATTGTAGGTTATTTTATCTTAAATAAATTCTATTACATACCTCCCCCTTTAAATGGACTTTGGGGTGAAAGGAGAGGGTGGTGTAATTACCGAATCATGTATACTCTGTTTAATTTTGCCTGCTTCTGGCTCCTGCGGCTTTGGCGTTGATGCAGTATTCGATCACCTTCTTCATTTGAGCTTCTTTAGCCTGGAGTTCCGCGGGTGGCATGGCAAATTTGCAATGTAGCTTATGCTTCCACTGCTCAATGAAGTTCTCATGATTTGCCGTCCAATGGGCATCCAGACAGTTGTAGAAACGGGCACTGAATTTGGTCACCATTTCTTGGATGAGACGCCCAAAGTGAGGCTTAACATTGATGGTTCGGCTATCGACAGTTGCTTGAGGTGGTAGTAGTGGCGGCCAAACAGAAGTGGCTAAGAGGCTGCGGCATTGAAGTGGTGTTGTTGGTACTTTAAGGTGTTGCGGAGGGGTGTTTGGTGTTGTTGGTCAACTGTGGGCCGTAGGAGTTGGATCTGGTCTTTGGGCGGATGTAGCAGTGCTCGGTGGTGGTGACTTTAGAAATGATGGGTGTGTGGCCTGCCAAACCTTACGGGTCGGCCATTTGACTCCGGTGCCATGGATCTCCTTGTTTGACTGATCAGCTAGCGCAAATATATTGAAGCACAGCCCAGCCCAAAGTAGTGTTGAGATAGCCCCGTTGTTGCTGAGTAGATCTTTAATTACCTCTGGGTCCAGACAAAAGACATCTTGAGCTAAGGCACAGATGTTGGTGGCGCTATTAAAGTGGAACTGGGAGGCGATCGAGTTTCTCCAATTCCTCCAACTTCTGCCTGATGTTGAGGTTGATGGTACCATGTTAGAATCGGTGGTTGAGGCAGCCAAGGCTTCTGGGGAAGTTAAACCTAATGAAGAATATGTTGGGGTTGGTCAGTAACTCAATCAGGTAGTGATGTGAACCACCTGAGGAGTCAATCCATCTGGGCAAAAAATCGTGAGATGCCTATGTTCTTCGACATTTGCCTCTTTTGCATCAGTCGCAACAGCCAATATGCCAGGAAGGGCATGATCCTTGTCAGCACCTGACATGCAATGTCGGCCAGCAATTAATCAGGGACCAGGAAAAGTCAAAGTGTGCCGGCTTGCCGACAAAAGCGCATTGCCCACTGCTCCAGGAGATTGGCGGGAAGCTGCATTTCCTCTGGTGTTGGTGTTGTGTGTTGCTTCCAGTTCTCAGTGGTGGAAGCAAAGGAATCAGAAGTTGATGTGGAATTGGTTTGTGATGCAGACATTGTGCTTTTACCTAAGAAGTGTCAGGAAATCACTATAACGTTAAACATTACATACTCTGTAAGGAGATTGTGATTGGAATTGAGAATGTGATTTTTATCTTCAAATTCTACAAATTAAGTGCATTTGGTGGGGCGACTACCCTTCTTCTTAGATTATAAGCATGTTGGTTTAGCTTTGAGTTGGATAACTTAGATATTTTGGAGTTAAACTTATTGGTGTCCGAGGATAAAGTTAGTATATCAGTGCCTGCGTCTTGCTTATATAACTTAGTACGATTTATGTGTACAAAGTTGGGTAACAATTTTCCATTTCCATTTTTGAGAGAGAGGATTGGGTATCTTATGCTCTTAATTTTATATGGTTCGTGCCACAAATGCATAAGCTTATGTGTTTTATCTACTTGAGTAGATGGATTATACACCATTATTAGATCACCAATTTTATAATTATCATTTTTAACCTTTTTGTTGTTCTGCAACTTTTGCAAATGTTGTGCATGCTGAATGTTTGCTCTAGCTATAGTCCATGCGTTAGAAAGATACTGCTTAAAACTTATTGCATAATCATCTAAGTCTATGATGTAACGTGAGGGCTTGAAATTAAGAGCTATATCTACCAGTAATTGAGGTGTACGCCCATAGAGCAATTCAAAAGGGCTGAACTTGGTACTAGTTTGAAAAGTTGAATTATAGGCAAAAGTGACGTTAGGCAAAAACTCATCCCAGTCTTTTTGATTTTGACTAACATACATTGAAAGCATATTAGCGAGTGTGTGATTAAATTTCTCTACAAGCCCATCTGTTTGAGGATGATAGGCCTTAGTATTGATTTTTTTGTATTACAAAGTTCACAAATTTCATTAGGTGGTTTTGACATATAATTTGTACCTCTATCAGAAAGTAATTGCTTAGGTGCTGAATGTTTACATAAGATGCCTTCTATAAATTTTTGTGCAGTGGATTTTGCAGTGCAGTCAGGTATTGGACAACATTCAACCCATTTTGTCAGATAATCTGTAAAAACTATTACATATTTATTACCTAAGTAAGTCATCGGATATCAGTCGCTACCATAGGTGGGCAGCACCAAAATTCTAGGGGGGGGGTTGAAAAAATTTCTGAGGGGGTTAAAAAATTTTTAAAGGTCAAAAAATGGTCATATGGCAAAAAAACACCATTTTTTGACATTTCTTATCAAGCTCTATCCAATGGCATCAAAAAATTGCTAAAAAAGCAAAAAAAATTTTCTGGGTGCAGTATTTTGATTTCTGGGGGGGGGGTATTTCATTTTCTGGGGGTGCATACCCCTCAAACCTCCCATGCCCATGTGTGGTCGCTACTCTATCAAATGGTCCTTCTACAGGCAGCGGACATAAAGATGCTGGTGCTTTTTGGTGTGGTGACTTTTTTGTTGCACAGCCTAAGCATTCCTGGCAGTGCTTTTTGATATCATAAATCATTCCTTCCCAAAACATATTTTTGTTTGATTTTTTCATAGGTTTTATCAAAACCAAAATGCCCAGAAAGTACGTCATCATGATATGCTTCAAGAATTTCTTGTTTTAACAAACTTGGAACAACTAAGGTAAAGACGTTTTTTAATCTATCATTTTGGCGATAGAGGCAATTATCAATTAATTTATAATATCTCGATTTATGAATAATATGATCCTTAGAGATTTTGTGCTCAGGTACTGTTCCATTTTCAAGATATTCAATTAAGAATTTTAGAATGGGATCAGCTCTCTGTTTTTCCATTATAGTCTTATTCTCAGAGTCAGCTTGTATAGTGCATATTTGAGATAATGTGTCTGCATTCTTATGCTTAGATTCAGGTCTATATGTAAGTTCATACTGAAACTGTTGCATAGTGGCTTGCCAGCGAGCTAAGCGTCCAGTGAGATTATATTTCTTAAAAAGTCCTAACAGAGGGGCATGATCAGTCTGTATGTGTATGGTATGTCCAGTGATGTAAGGATGAAAAGTTTTTACTGCCCATACTATAGCTAATGCTTCTCATTCAGTTGTAGAATAATTCTTTTCAGCTTTAGTTAAAGTTCTACTGATGTATGCGATAGGGTGTTCTTTTTCATCATGTGTTTGGCTAAGTACGGCGCCTAAGCCATAAGAAGATGCATCGGTTTGTAAATAAAAATCTTTTGAAAAATCTGGTAGCTTTAGAACAGGTGCTGTGACTAATGCTGTTTTCAGTGTCTCAAATGCTTTAGTACATACGTTATCCCAGATAAATTCTTTATTCTTTCTTAGAAGATTACTTAATGGTGACGCTATTTTGCTGCAGTTAGGTATAAATCTATGATAATAAGATACCAAGCCAAGAAAAGTGCGGATCTCATCAACATTACTAGGTACTTTTGTATCTTTTATGGCCTTAACCTTAAGTTCATCTGGTCTTAATCCTTTGGTTGTTACTTCATGTCCTAAGAATTTGACTGTTGTTTTACAAAATGCACATTTTTCTAGACAAAGTTTTAGTCCTGCAGATTTAAGACGGCTAAAAACTTGCTTGAGATTGGCTATGTGCTCATCAAAAGTGCTAGAAAACACGAGTATGTCATCTAAATAGACTAAACAGATTTTCCACTGTAAATTATGTAAGATTACATCCATAAGTCGTTGATAGGTGCTTGGAGCATTACATAATCCAAAAGGTAATACATTAAATTCATATAATCCATTGAAAGTGGTAAAGGCGGTTTTCTCTTTATCAGCGGGTTCCACCGGGATTTGCCAATAACCCCATGCTTGATCTAACGTTGAAAACCATTTTGCTTTACCAATCGTGTCAAGAATGTCATCAATACGTGGTAATGGGTAGGTGTCCTTTTTTGTGATTTTATTAAGTTTACCATAGTCTACGCAAAATCGATCACTACCATCCTTTTTCTTAACAAGGACAATGGGACTGGCCCAAGGGCTAGTTGAGGGGCTTATTATCCCAGCCTCTAACATTTTGTTTATGTGTGATACAATTTTTGCCCGATCGCTAAATGGTACTCTATATGGATAGCTGCGGACTGGTGCGTTGTTTTCCATGTCAATCTTATGAGAAACAAGGCCAGTTTTACCAATGTCATGATCATCTTTTACAAACATGTCAAGGTGCTGCAAAAGAAAATCTTTAAGGTTATCTATTTGAAATTGAGTCAGAGAATTTTTACAGATGACAGCATCCCAATTTATGTGACCTACTTTAGATATAGAGCGACGCTCAGTTGTCTTTAAGTGCTTTGTGTCTTCCATATTTCCAGTATTTTCTAGGAAAACTTTATTCACATAACCTATTACAGAATCTTTATACAATTTCAGTTTCAATCGCTAAAGGAT
Source organism: Mermis nigrescens (assembly GCA_036768485.1). NCBI lineage: Eukaryota > Metazoa > Nematoda > Enoplea > Mermithida > Mermithidae > Mermis > Mermis nigrescens. The sequence continues at coordinate 95,006 of JAVLUZ010000324.1, forward strand.
TGATTATCTGAACAAAAATTTCATTATCCATTGTTTTTGTGAGAGATGCAAAAGGCGTGACTCCTGTTTTCTCAATCATTTTGTAATTCGGTTCAAAAGAAAGTGTTAGGTTATTTTCAAATTTTTGAGGTATAAGCGCATTAATGTTTAGAACTGACCTTGCGGGTATTACAATATTAGTACTGAGAGTGACCTTACTGTGCTCTAATTTGCCAGAATTTATCTCACGTGTGAATTTAGTCATGTGATTATCAAATGTTATCCAATTATTTTTAAAATTAAAATTAACATTTTGAAAGTGTGTCAGAAAGTCGGTTCCAATTATCAAGTCAAATGAACTATTCTCTAATATATAAATCTCTAGCAATTCTATGCGAGTACCTAAGCAAATATTGAACCCAAACAGAGCCTAATACGGGTAATGGACTATTACTTGCACTCTTAATTACGGATTCTAGTGGTTTTATATTTTTAACTATGTTTAGATGTTTTGCAAGTTTTAGAGATAAGACTGAAAGGCTTGCACCTGTGTCTATGATGCCTTCCACAGTGTGTTCATTAACTTTAATGTGAATACAAGGTGGAACTGCAAAACTATTACCGCTTAACGCTAAAAGACGTATGTGCTTGGTACGGTTCTTACAGAATTTTGATTTTCTTAAATCAACTTTATCTATGAGAGTTAGGTCAGAAATTCCTGCGGATAGGTCCTTATTTAATGGATCCGGTTTTTCTATTCGCCAGGGCGTACCAACATGTAACATGTCTTCATTTTTTAATAAGAACAATATTTTATCTTTCACCTTTAGGGTGTTTTTGGTTAGATTTAATGAAAACGTCTCAAACTGGTTCAGTGTGTCACATCCTAGTAGACAATCAATGTTAGGCTTGTTTGAAGTTTTGATATCATAAATACCAAAACTGGTACTGACTAAATGTGATCCTACAGAGAATGGTATTGTTACTTGTTGTCTTATCACTAATTCATGGCCAGTCATACAAAATAAACTTAGATTTGCTTCCTTAACTGCGTATTTATAATTTCCTTGTTTGTTTAGATAATCAAAAGCCTGCTTACTTAATATGGAAACTGCTGCTGCCACTATCAATGTATGCTATTACTTCAGTTTGGCCTAATTTAATTTTAATAGCTGGTATCCTAATAATACAATCATCATTAATTGGAGAAAGTTTTGAGCGTAGCAATAGACCAACAAAATTCTGTAACGAGTCTTTGAAACGTGAGCCTACGGGTGCTGACTTTTTAGCGCTAATTTTCTGCTCATGTGTTTTAGGTTCAGTCAGTAAATTTGTGATTTCTGGCGCTTTTGGGATAGTTTGCATCGGCTTAAGCTCAATGTCTTCTCTTAATGCTTGCTTAAATGCTCATCGGTAAGTCCTTGTTTGACACTGTTTACGAATTTTACGATAAACAAAATATATTGTGGCACTGAGAAGGAGAATAATGAAAACAAAAACTGAAATGTTAATTAAAATTTGGTGGGCTCCCTTAAGTAAATTAGTCACTGCCCCTGATGCATCATTTACGCTAGCACTTAAAATACATTCTACTCTCCGTTCATTTCTATCCATTACATTACTTAATGCGGTGCCTGTGCCTGCTAGAATTTGATAAACGGTATCAGGATTTTCCAGAAAGTTGAGCCGTATAAGACATGATACATTCAATTTTTCCTGCTAAATTGTGTATGTGTTTTTTCCTGACTTGCTATCGTACTAACCTTATCCAGAGAGAGTGGTGGTGAATCAAATGTGAACATGGTCCAATTTTTAGACCAAGCTACTTGAAGTGGGATGTGCATGACGTGCGTAGAGCCTTGTTGTGTTCGAAAAAAGTCTCCTTTACCAAAAATTCCTTTAATTCTGTCTTTACAAGGAATTTTATTAGAATATTTTATAATGTCTGAACTCCCGGGTGCAACAAAATATAAGTCTGAATTAATTTTGACGGGTAGTTCTTCATAACATGTGTCATTTACTTGATAGTCCCAAAGATTTTTGAGCTATTTAATTTTTTACATTCCCAAATCATAAGAACATCCCCAGTAAATAATGCATGTATGTCTGTGCATCCTAACAAAATTCTAGCTCCTGCAGTTGGGTCAATTCTCATGATCTGCTTTATTATGTCTAACTGGCGTTGAGATGACCTACAAAGTTCAAACCAAACTTCTCAAAAATTTGCTTGTTCAATTTCTAGTATTTTTCCTTTAAGGTACTGAAGTTTAGCATTCATAGGATCAGACTTGAAACGATATGTTTCATTTTTGAGTGATGTTTTTGTGCTGTTTTGAAAAGGTAGTCTACTAAAAAGTTGTCTAATCATAAAACTATCTCTACTCATTATAATTTTTACGAGTAAGCCTTGTGCAGTTTTAAAGGTACTGATAAGTCCGCATTTGTGTGTTTCTTGAGTGAGAGTGAGACCTATTTGTAGTTTTCTAATTATAAGAAAAGGAAAATTCACTTCAGCAATGTGTGTTCCTAATTTCTCATATTTACATGTAGTGCGCAACGGATATGAATTCCAAAATATAACGGCATCTCTGATTAAGCATTTACCTATCTGTGGGTGGCATCCACCTACATCTCCTAAGTCAGAGCTTAGTGTGACTCCATCTGTAGTCCCTACAGTTCCTAGTTCCATGAAAAAGTTAATTGCACTTTTACAAAAATCACGACAACACCATGTGAATTCGATATTGAGACTGTTATTTGTTGACCAAAATCCATGCTCAGAGGAAAGAAGTGCCTCGGATTCCCACCATTTAGTCTGCCATGCTTCCTCGCATCCTAGAGCTGAAACATGTTGTGTGCTTATTTGGTCGTATACTATGCCTTTACTATTAAAGAAACCTGTGTTTGTGCAAACTGTGCGATTACGAATGTAACATTTTACAGCCTCAGTTATATAAGGTGTATCCTTAGGTACCCAAACATCGATTTTCATTTTATGCGAGCTCAAATTCACTACCGGTGGAATACATTCTGTGTGATCTGGTATAGCTAATGCATGTCCAGTTCGAGTTTTACCACAGAAATTAAAAAGTACTGTAACGAAAGTGAAATCATTTTACATCTTGATTTGCAATGTATGCGTTATACATTATGAATTCTTCATAGAACATTTTACGAAAAGCATTTTAGAGAATATTTAACGTAAGTTTTTATAAAGATTCGAAAATAAGATTATGTAATAAGATTTCTCGCTCGGAACTTTGAATGTGCGTCATTGCATATTTTGTAGTTCATCTTTTAGCATCCTACGCTCGTGCGTCAGCTAGCTCGTGATCTTCTGAACTTTGGCCTGCGTATGACCACGCAGCGCTAATAATTATTATAAAATTATATTTGCTTTAGTATTTTGGTTCAGTATTCACGTTTTTCCGACCGCCGTTCGTGTACTCTGCTTAATAAACAACCTACCCTTATATTTATATTCAGTTGACTAAAGCCATAATAAAGATATCAGTTAACTTTGTAATACACTATAAGAACCCGCATTCTACCAAACTGCCATCAACGTATTTTCTACAAGTGGTGCCATGTACGCCGGATGCTTCTTTAACTTTTAACAAATTCATATTGCAACTTTGCTTATTCAAGCCTGTCGGTCGCATTTAATTTAATATACGTAGCTAGCGACGGCTTCAAGAATTTCGCTGTCTGACGAATACGAAGAATTGATTGCAGAAGCGACTGAGCAAGCGAAATCAGGTATAATTACTGATAAATTGAGATCTAGAGCTAGTTTTTCGTTTGGTGATCGTTCTTCAGTTGCTAACACAATTAACATAACTAGTAAAAAGGCTAAAAAAATTAAAAATACTGATATTATTAAAAAAGAAATGGATGCAGCTGCAATAGCACTTTTACAACAAACTGTTTCTAAAATTGAAGAATTATATGATCAGAGACCAGTCACATTTGTTTCATCTCCGCCTCTTGCTCAATTTTCTGGTGACAGTGATATAAACTGGGGAGAGTGGGAGAAACAATTTACTAATTTAGCAATTTTGGCAGGAGCTTCTGTGTACGAAAGAAAAATCGCTTTACTTTCAACTTATCTTAAAGGAGCTGCACTGACGTTTTATCATGATCTAGCGCAAAGACAGCCTGCACTTAACTCTTGGGCTGAATGGGTTCAATATTTTCATAATCGCTTTCCCGATAATCAACATATCGACATTAAGCGCGATCAGCTCGTAGCGAGGCATCAGTTAACTAATGAATCAGTTATACAGTACGCTGCTGATATCAGACGTCTTGCTAAACGCGCGCAACCTGGCTGGACCGGTCATGATGAAAATGATTTCGTTAAGAGCCATTTCATCTCTAAACTATCGCCTAAATTAAGAATATGGGTTTGTAATGCGTCGCCTAAAACATTTGAGGAAGCAGTCACTGAGGCTTATAAGCAGGAAGTGAATCAGGCGTATGAGGAGCAACAAGCAAGTTCATCTAGCCTTTTTGCTGGCAATCCGACTTTTCACAATTCTGAACGTCAAAATAATAACTTTATTTGTCAAAAATGCAAAAAAGACTCATTTGACAATCAAAATGCTGTTCAAAAATATAGCACGAATTCATTTCAGAATAAATTTAACCCTGGTTTGCAATATCGCATGAATTTCGGTGAGTCATTTCACCCGAATAATTTTCAAAATTCAAATCGACCTTTTAGAGACAGTGCACATTATTTACCGTTTTGTAATTTTTGCGGTCGAACAGGACATTCTGTTGAAAATTGTAGGCAAAAATTTCGTTCTTTACAATCAACTAATTACTCGCCTCGTTTTCAGTTTACTAATAATTCATCGCCTTTTAATGATTCAACTCGGCGCAATAATTCCTCGAATTTTCAATCATTTAACAATAATAATCGATATCAGTCGCGCAATGATCGTCAGAGCAACTTGCAACTGTCTACACATAGGTCCTGTGTTCCTAGGCAGCAAGCAAGTGTCACAACGGTAGGTCATGCGGAAGATGAGGGAGCCAACCCTGAGCAGGGAACCACTGAGACTTATCAACATGATTTTGATCCATTTAACTGTAATGATCCACAATTACTCAATTCTTACCCTGCTGAATTATTTCCTTCCATGAGGACGAATTTAATTTCGTTCGGCTCTGTCGACAATATTTTTTTTATGAACCCAAATGATATTGTACCCAGCCCTAGTCTGGAAGGAGCAGAGAGGGAAGGTGGTAGCCTATTCGTTTTGACTTATGATGAAAATAAATATTTTTCCTCATTACTAGGTGATTCTAGCTGGGATGCCTCTCTTCCTCATTCACTATCGACAGAGTTTTCTAATTTTATTTCATGGCACCACATAAAGCGCGCAAATAAAATACTCGGGTACCCGTTTATCAAAACATTCTATTTTTTGTACATGTTGCTGTTTTATTTATCAATAATTACGTGTGTAAATTTGTTAGAGAATCCGAACATTGATACTTTTTACGCATGTGGAACACATAGAAATGGGCATGCACTTTCTGTACCTCAAAAAGTTCACTGTGTTTTGCCAGATACTTTTGACTCATTAGCTAAAAAAGCTAAAATAAATATTTGGGCACCGCGTAGCAAACCTATTGAAGCCACTGCAGTGAAATGTTATCAGCGAACACGTACCATTTGCACTTATCAAAGTTTTTTTGGTTCTAAGGGTATCATCTCTGACTTTTCGAATCAGCAAGCCGTTTCACTGTTAGACTGCAAGCTTGCTTGGAAAATAAAAGAATACAAAGGACAAAAACTTTTTGATTTGCATCATAGCTTATGGTCTACAAACCAGACTTTGTCCGTCTCTTTCAAATATTGCTGCAAAGATTATTGCTTTTCACAGACTAACTTCTTTGTAGAAATAGGTATTGTGTCGTCTTATGATGGGGTTTCGATACTCAGTGACTTGGGAGACACAGGTGGTTGTAAAGCATTGCACGGATTCTGTATGACTGAGTTTGTTACTTTATTTTGGCACGATGTTTATTTTAAAAGTGTTTGTCAATTTACAAAAATAGGCACTTACTATGCGCAAATTTCAGACGACTATGTAACTGTTGAAAGTGTTCAAGGGGCTTTTACACTTGTTCGTGAAACTAATAAATGTTATCTACAAAATACATATGAGACTGCACAAGGCGTTTTGCTGCAATTTTCGGAACATCTTGCTGCACATAATAATTCACCGGAGCATTTTACTTTTGACAGCGATCCAGTCAACTCGAAACTGCAATTTCTTTTTACAAAAATCAGAAATTTAGAAATGCAAAATTTTCGGTATGTTTGGCTCGAATTATGTAGGTCTGCTGATCGTTATTTGCAAATCATCTGGCAATTATTGCAACTTGATGCTACGATAGGCGCAACGCGCTTTATTAAATTGTCGTGATGTTCACGCAGCTTTTGCTGGCCAAGCTTTGATCATTTGGGACTGTTAACCTGTGGTCAGTGAACATATTTTTTGGGACTATAAATATAATACTACTTGCTATCAATTTTTACCTATTTTGCATAAAGGAAAATTGCTATTTGTTTTGCCTGGTACACAAGACATTACTACTTCTTCGCCTACCCAAGATTGCATTAAAATTACTCATGGGTTTTTTCGAACAAGTAAAAATTGGAGAACTTTATCTGGGATCACTCATGTAACTAATTTACCGCTCGAAGTAGCATGGCATGCTAATTGGTCAATGTATACATTTAACGCTACGCCTCTTTTTCATAATATACACGAGAATGAACAATTTCACTCACTCACTTTATTAAGAAATTTTATGATGCGAGCTTCTGCCGTTGAAATGCAAGTTAATCGCATTATCAATTACACAGCTAGTTTATCACTTAGCCCAAGCATCGTGAGCAATTTTCTTAAAGGTGCAGGATCACTTTACACTGAAGTGTCTAATAGCATAAGTAAACCATTTGAGAATATACTTATTAATGGTACGCATAGTGTGATTGGTGCTGCAGATAAAATACTTTCCGGACCAGTGCAATTATTTTTGAATGTTTTACTCATCATCGCATTCATTGCTTTAGCACTTTTTGGATTAAACTGGTGTCGTCCTTTTTTGCGATTTTGTAAATTTTCGAAATTATTTTACAAGGAGAAGCGTACTAAATCAATTTTACAGGAAAGTAATAAAAAAGAGATTTTTTCTGAAAATCTAGCTGTCAATGAACAAATTAACACGCCGCATTCAAATTCAGATAATCAGTTCACAAATTTCTTAGCTAATGCTTTTCGACCTTTTATCACGGTTCCGTCAGATTCCGAGGAAATAAATAATGCAAATAGAGCAAATATTTTGACAACTTCATCGCTGCCTATCACTTTAAAAGCTGAACAATTAGAGCGAGCTCCAAAAATTAATATTCTCATTTATAATCCTCAGCAACCAAATAACTCATTATACAGCACAGCTTTAATCGATACTGGCTCTGAGATCACGCTAATTTCTCAAGAATTTCAAAATCAACTTTTGCTATCACTTATGGCTTTGCTAGTAAAATCAGTTTCACTCGCTAATGATGAAGAAGCGAATATTTTGGGATCTGTGTGGAAAGCTTTGAGATTTAAGGACTATGAGGCTTCATCATCTCCTGAGATTTTGTTAGCTCATGTCGTTCAATGTTGCCCCGTTAATTTTCTGCTCGGCACTGACTTTCTTTGTCGCTTTAACAGTATAACATTTTCTTGGAAAAATAGCACTTTACATTTAGGTAGCTATCAGATTCCATTAACTAGACACTTATTATTACCTCTCAAACACCAAGGAGTAGCTGTTTTAGAGTCAACAACAATCATAGCACCGAAAAGTCTGAAATTTGTTGATTTGAAGATTGGTAAACCATATGACAGTCAACAAAATTTAATTTTTGAATCATATGACGATAAAGCGATTAAGTGTTCTGCTTTTGTCAGCGCCTCACTCGCATCACCAATGAACGGGTTTATTCCTGTTAGTGTTCTTAATGTCAGTGGAGAGCCTTTAACTCTTTACAAAGATACAAAATTAGGCCAAGTTCGTGTATTTTTGGAGCATTTAAAAAATGATAATGTTTCAATTAACTCTAATTTTGTAATTAAAGAAATTCAAGGCAATTCTGATCTTAAACAGAGCGAAAAAGAAGCTTTGCTGCAACTTTTGAATAAATTTTCCAAGCTTTTCGTAAAAGATGATAATGACTTAGGTCAAACGTCTGCTGTTTATCATTTAATTAACACTGGTGATAATTCGCCGATAAAACAACAACCCTATCGAGTTCCATACAGTCAACAAGAAGTGATTAAAAAAGAAGTAGAAAAAATGTTAAGTAAAAATGTCATACGACCCTCATTTAGTCCGTGGGCCAGCCCAATTGTTTTGGTGCCTAAAAAGACAGGAGGGTACAGATTTTGTGTTGATTACCGGAAACTTAACAATGCTACTAAAAAAGATATCTATCCTCTCCCGCGGATTGATGATATTCTTGAAACATTAAACAATAGCACTTATTTCACTATACTTGATCAAGCTTGGGGGTACTGGTAAATACCCGTAGCAGAAAAAGACAAGGAAAAAACTGCTTTTACGACTTTTAACGGATTATACAAATTTAATGTTTTACCTTTTGGGTTGTGCAACGCCCCTGCTACATTTCAAAGACTCATGGATCTTCTTTTGCATGGTTTACAATTGGACATTTGCTTAGTTTATTTAGATGATATTCTGATTTTCAGTCGAACGTTCGAAGAACACCTACGTCGCATTGAACTCATCTTGCAAAAACTTGGCTTGGCAGGACTAAAATTACGACTAGAAAAATGTAAGTTTGCACAACGGAGCACTACTTACTTAGGTTTTATTGTTTCTGCTGATGGAATACATGCTGACACAATGAAAGTTAAGGCGGTTGAGGAATTTCCGGTACCTCAAAACGTTGAAAAATTAAAAAGTTTTCTTGGTCTTGCTGGTTACTATAGACGTTTCATTAAGGACTTCTCATTCATTGCCGAACCTTTGTATAATTTACTTATGAAAAATGTTAAATTTAATTGGTGCGAAAAGTGTCAACAAGCTTTTCAAAATTTAAAATTGTCTCTCATCTCAGCACCTGTGCTTGTGTACCCCGATTTCACTAAACCTTTTATCATTCAAACTGATGCATCAGGTTCTGGCATAGGAGCCATATTAGCGCAAGAGCAAAATGGCCGAGAACATCCGATAGCTTATATAAGCAGAAGCTTAAAAATAGCTGAGAAAAACTATCCAGTGTTCAAACAGGAGGCTCTTGCGGTAATATGGGCTGTCAAACAGTTCCGTACTTATTTGTATGAACATAAAGTGATCATTGTTACAGACCATGCTGCTTTACAGTATATCCTTAAAAAGCCCAACCCTTCACCATGCATTGCACGCTGGGGGCTTGCCCTTCAAGAATATGATATTGAAATAAGACATAGAGCAGGAAAGAATCATTTAAACGCTGATGCACTTTCAAGGATTTCTTGCTTGATAGTGTCAGGTGTGGAAAATTCTGAGGAGGACACTATTACTGAAAAACAGCTTGAAGATCCTTTCTGCAATGGACTTATTCGATTTCTTAAAAATTGTGAGTTAACAGATGACTCTGTACTCGCCCGAATGATTGTTTTAATGTATAATCAGTTTTCTTATTCAAATGACATTTTACATTTTCATGGTCCACCACATGCAAAACGTTTGTTAGACTTAATTGTTATTCCTGAATCTATGCGAGAAGAAATACTTCACGCTTTTCATGATGACATTTTTGCTGGACACCTTGGCTTTCAGCGAACATATAATCGTATACGTGAAAGATTTTACTGGCCTGGACTTTATAATGACATTAAACAGCATTGTACTAATTGTACCAAATGTTTAAGTAGAAAAGGTCCACATGCACTAACACTGGCTCCGTTATTAAGTATTCCAGTTGGAGGACCTTTTGACCGAGTAGCCACTGATGTTTTAGGTCCTTTACCATTAACTGAAAGAGGGATAAATATATAATTGTCTTTGCTGATTATTTGACAAAATACTGTATGACGGCTGCACTTTCACATGTTACTGCTGAGCAAACTGCAAAAGCTTTTCTAAATGAGGTTATTTTGAGACATGGAGCTCCAAAAGCACTTCTTTCTGATCAAAGTTCTAATTTTATGTCATCTCTTATCGCCGAAATTTGCAAATTTTGTGATATTTGTAAAATAAACACTACACCATATCACCCTCAGACTGACGGTTTAGTTGAGCATTTCAATAGAACACTAGCAAGCATGTTATCTATGTATGTTGCAACAAAGCATGATGATTGGGATTTATTTTTGCCGTATGTCAACTTCGCCTATAATTCTGCAAAGCATGAGTCCACTAAATACAGTCCATTTTCTCTATTATATGGGCGCATCCCAAATTTTCCCATTGATGCAGTGTTAAATAAACATGTGAGCAAGTACACAATTGACATAGATGACTTTTACTATCATTTTAAATGTTTCATGCAAAAATCTTGGAACATAGCCCAGGAAAATGTTGAAACTTCACAAATCATGCAAAAAAGACAATATGATAAAAAAGTTAAAAATATTGAATTTGATGTAGGCGATTTAGTTTACAAACACAATTTTACTGTGAAACCAGGACAAACTACAAAATTAACTCACCCATGGGAAGGGCCGTACACAGTCACAGACACTAGTTGTTATCCGAACGTTTTTATAAAATGTGAAAATGCTGTAAAACCTCATATAATTCATGTGAACCGATTAAAAAAGATTCCACAAGCTGATAAAAATTTAGTAGAGTCGAAAAATGCTTCAATGATCAATAAGCAATCTAAAGATCAATTGACTAATGATCAACGTAAAAATAAGTCACATACTTATAATCTCAGACCTCGAATTAAGGTGGAACTCTAAAACTCTAAACTTCGAACTACAGCTAAGCTCTTATCATTAATCATTTTACTGCAGTAACAATTATGTAAATTAAAAGCAAATATTCAGATGCCTAACTCATGCGATGACACAAAATCAATGCTAAGCGACCACAGTGATGAAAACTGGAAACGAAAGCCAACTACTTCTGGTCCAATTCGAAACAAACTGTCTGAGCAGTGGTGGTTAAAGTTGCATCAAAATCCCATTGATGCACGCATTTACTACATGCCTGAAGCGGATGTACCAACTGAGCTGGCGTGCAGTAGACTTTGAGCTGACCCACTTAATCCGGGAATTCTTGGTGTATATTGTTCAGAGTACTTCATTAAAAGGCAACCTAACCACGATGCTATTAACTGTGAAGATCAACCAATCGAATCATCAGATGCTGTGCCTAAAATGGGCGAGGAGGACCAAGGGACTGATTCTAAGCTTAAAATCGACCAAAAAGGCCCTTTTTGCGAGATTCTAGGTATTTTGCGTGCTGATGGTTCTACATAAAAAATGTTCTACATAAAATCAGAATTGAGAATCTGACTGTTAGTTTTCTCTACACCTAGTAGTCGTGTGAAGTTTGCACTAATCATTTGTTGTTAAAATGTAGTTTATACTAAAAATTTATTCTACTTCCAAATCTGAGCATTAGTGTTCCTTACACTTGATATTTGCATAAAGTTAATGCTGAAAAACTTGGATCTGTTGAAATAATGTAAGGTTTTCTTGTTTGAAAAGGATTATGCTGATGTTAAGAGCAGTATTGTTTTCCGTGTTCTTGGACTGCTATCATTATTGTGGCATGTTACTGTATGTGTTTACTGTCTGAAGTATTCAAATCATACTAATTAAAAGTGGGGTACTAGCAAAGAAAGATGCTCTGACGGAACAAAAAAGATGAATATACTTGGAATTGTGGATTATTAAGGATGTAAAAGGAGGGGACTAGGAAAAATCTACCTAAAGCCGCTAAATCTGCTAGAAATCGGACTTTCTCTAAGCAACGCTAAAAATCAATGTATATTTTGCGGCCAACAGATTAAAATAAATATTTAACCATAAAAAGGATTGAAAAAGAAGCACATTAGCTATGCAGTAGCTATGGGAAATGATATGGAATAAACTAACAGTCTTCTGAGCCAATTGAATGAAATAGCAAACATCAAAGACAGTTGGAGACATGGTTGGTTTAAAGGAGTAAGAAACGCGTAAGTTGACTTGATACAGACTAAATGTAGATACACTAGCATGCCCAAAACAATTGTGTGCACTAATCAATCGGCCCCTGCTTTGCTTGCTATAATGCTCATAACAAAATAAAACAACTTTAAATACAATACCTCTTAGTTTTCTATCAGTCAGGTGCCAGCAATTTAAAAAAGTAACCTTGATAGATTTTGTACACTCTTATCTGAAACTTCGAACATTATTAAAAAAGACACTTTTTTAGAGATCACAGAATATACTTTGATTTTTAGCATTACTTAGAGAAAGTCTGATTTTTAGCAGATTTTGCGACTTTAGGTAGATTTTTCTTAGTATAATACATACACAATGCAAGTATAAATTGCTAAGTACCTAATGACATTCGCTACAACACTGACAAAGATAGGAATAACTACTATTTTTTGTTAAAAAAAAGTTGGGTACTAGCAAGAAAAAATGCTCCGATGGAACAAAAAAAGGTAAAATATACTTGGAACAAAGGATTATCAAGGACGTAAAAGGAGGGGACTAGAAAAAGCTCCTATCTACAAATGTCACAAAATTTGCTAAAACTTAGAAATTTCCTAAACAAAGAAAAAAATGAAAGTAAGTAAATCAAAGAAAAAACCTACGTGTGCCTAAAACTGCAAGATCTGCTAAAAATCGGACTTTTTCTAAGCGACGCAAAAATCAAAGTATATTCTGCGGCCTGCAGAAGAAAGCAGCATCCTGTCGAACAAAGATAAAACATTGGGCTAGATAACGGAACCACTCACTCTGCAAAAGCAGATATTGCCATAGCTGAGCAGCGCAATGTTGCAATATTTTTCTGGATCAAAAAATAGTAATGATGGTATGTTGGGAAAACGGCAATTTGCAACGTTCTGATTGAACACTGGTGCATACCCCTAACCTCTTATGCCTAATGGTTATCAGTTTACATGGGCAGGAATAAAAGACGGGTGGACTGGTGGGATTAAACGCCAGAAGAGTACTGAATGGACGCATGCATTATATAGAAATCACAGTCTTTTGTTGCGGTATCGCAAATAATCATAGGATATAACTTTTTTTAATATTTATCTACCACAATATCAAATAAATTAATGTTGCAAGTCATTAGCAAAAATGCAGATTTGAGATTTATTTTATAAGCTTCATAATAAGCATTGGAAACGAAACATAAAGGTAGGGGGGTTCGGGGAGTATGCACCCCAAGGCAAAATACCCAACAAGAAAACGCAAATACCCAACAACACCTCCAAAATTCAATTTTTTAAATCTTTCTGCTCTTTTTGGTTTTTTTTTTGGTATGTACTGATAGATAGAGCTTGACAAGATACGTTCAAAAATGGTGTTTTCTTCAGCATAGCACTATTTTTAAGGTGAATATTCCAATTTGAAAACCCCCCTCAGAATTTTGGAATTGCCTCAGAATTTCGGAACTGGACAATATGAGAAGGTTCACCTATTTTTTTCAAAGGCCACAGAATATACATCGATTTTTGCGTTGCTTAGAAAAAGTCTGATTTTTAGCAGATCTTGCAGTTTTAGGCACAGGTACGTTTTTTCTTTGATTTACTTACTTTCATTTTTTCTTTGTTTAGGAAATTTCTGAATTTTAGCAAATTTTGTGACATTTGTAGATAGGAGCTTTTCTAGTCCCCTCCTTTTACATCCTTGATAATTCTTTGTTCCAAGTATATTCTACCTTTTTTTGTTCCATCAGAGCATTTTCTCTTGCTAGTATATATATATATATATATATATATATATATATATATATATATATATATATATATATATAAATATATATATATATATATATATATATATACTAGCAAAGAAAAATGCTCCGTTGGAACAAAAAAGATGAATATACTTGGAATTGTGGATTATTATGGATGTAAAAGGAGGGGACTAGGAAAAATCTACCTAAAGTCGGAAAATCTGCTAAAAATCACACTTTCTCTAAGCAACGCAAAAAATCAATGTATATTCTGCGGCCAACAGATTAAAATAAATATTCAACCATAACAATGATTGAAACAGCAGCACGTTAGCTATGCAGTAGCTATGGGAAATGATATTAAGTAAACTAACAGTCTTCCAAGCCAATTGAATGAAATAGCAAACATCGAAGACAATTGAAGACATGGTTGGTTAAAAACAGTAGGAAACACGTAGTTGACTTGAAACAGACTTAATGTAGATACACTAGCATGCCCAAAACAATTGTGTGCACTAATCAATCGGCTCCTGCTTTGCTTGCTATAATGCTCATAAAACAAAACAACTTTAAATACAATACCACTTACTTTTCTATCGATCAGGTGCCAGCAATTTAAAAAAGTAACCTTGATAGATTTTGTTTATACACTCTTATCTGAAACTTCGAACATTATTTAAAAAAGACACTTTTTTAGAGGCCGCAGAATATACATCGATTTTTTGCGTTGCTTAGAGAAAGTGTGATTTTTAGCAGATTTTCCGACTTTAGGTAGATTTTTCCTAGTCCCCTCCTTTTACATCCATAATAATCCACAATTCCAAGTATATTCATCTTTTTTGTTCCATCGGAGCATTTTTCTTTGCTAGTACACCACTTTTAATTAGCGTGATTTCAGTACATCAGTCAGTAAACACAATCAGTAACATGCCACAATAATGACAACAGTCCAAGAACGCGGAAAACAATATTGTTCTTAACATCAGCATTATCCTTTTTAAACAAGACAACCTTATTGACACCATCCATTTTCAAATTAAAACTGCATTAAGTTATTTCTTCTTAATGTGCAGTTCACTTATAATCAAGCACAAAAATTTAACCAACGAATTCACATTGCAAATTCTCACTCAATCAATACACAAGCACAATGTGTTGTGACTTTTGAAATTGAAAACACCCAATTTTCAATTTTCAAATTTAAAATTGGATCAATTTTCATGAAAATTGGGTCAATTTTCAAATTGAAAATTGGGTGTTTGAATTTGCGATGAAGAAAATAATCAAAAGATAGTCACTTGGTTTATTTAAGCCGAGTAATAAAATAACGACCGTCCACCAATTCCAAACTAAACGCAACTAATCTGATCACTATGAAAAAGTTTTGAAAAATGAGCTTGCTAAGCGAGAGTTGTAAACCAAGAGAAACTTAAAGTTAAAACCTACCATTAAATTATGAGAGAATTATAAAAGATTTTAAACTTCAAGAAAATGGAAAAGGCAGGATGTTGGTAAATTAGAAGGCAAAGATTTTTGGCAAAAATTCAAAAACTTCACGCAAATATCAAATGGAAGGAACACTAACGCTTTGATTTGGTAGTAAAATAAATTTGTAGTATAGACTACATATTAACAACAAATGAATAGTGCAAACTTTACACAACTACTAGGTGTAGAGAATACTAACAGTTTACGGCTTATTAATGTACATGATTACAATAAAGCTGTATATCTTTGTCGACTTCTGTGCACAGTAGTGTGATTGCTGGTTCATTTTAAACCACTTTTACAGGCAATTTACATCAATTAAACGATAGCTCTCCATGTGCAAGCTTTTGTGAAACATATTATAAACACGGCTAAGAAAGATTTAACATTAATGCAACCCATTTAAGACAAAATTACATCTCTTCAATGATCTAAGGACACTTGAACATAATTTTTAAATCACTTTAGATTACTTTTGAGGGTAAACAAACTCACTTAATTGATGTCTCACATATGAATCCTTGAAAATTTCTTGACTTCAGTTACAAAGTCACTGCAAGTCTATCGAATTAGGGTTAACACGTAACGTAAACTTTACACAAACACATAGCGTAAAGAATATTTAAGTCGGATTCGTAATTTTGATATTGCTCCAATATTTCTTTCAACATTTATGGAAAAATGAGTCTCCATAATGTTTTAAAGACAATAAACATTAGGTTTAAACCACTTTGCAATACTGCTGAGTGTAAGCAAGCGTAATTATTATATATTTCATTCCTGTAAATTTTTATATCTCAGGAAAAATTTCGATTTTTTGCAATGCTCTAGAACAAAGGCTAACATGCAGTGTAAATTACTCGGATATTATGATCAACATTCATGAAAAATTACGTCTCTACAATGGTCTGAGGACATATAAACAATGAATGTAAACTACTTTACATCACTGTTGGATGTAAACAAACGCGCCTACGTGACGTCTCACATTGTAAAGTCAGCTTTAAATCAATGACATATTTTTCCACAACGGGTGGTAAGTTCGGATTTATCGCAAAGTCATTTATAAGTAAAGTATCAGGGGAAACGCTGGTTTGCGACCATATAGCATTTCAAGGAGATATATTAGTTGATGATTGAGGAGTCATAGCGATATGTGAATAACGCGAATGGCAAGAATTGTTCACAATCATACTGGGATCACACGCTCAACTTAGACAAACCATCAATTAAGGTGCGATTATAGCGTTCCACCAATCCATCACAGTGAGGTGATATGGGGTTGTAATATATTTTGAATGTTTAAGAGTTTACAGACTTCGAAATTAGGGTAGATGTAAAATTTGAACCTGATCTGTCAAAAACCTTTTGGGAACTCCATAACGTAGGATAATTTCTCTTCCAGTAACAGATTTGCAATTGTTGTTGCCTTTACTTATATCATAAACAGCAAAAGATTCCATGCATTTGGTAAAATAGTCCATAAAAAGTACGATTTGGTCATTTCCGGAGGGGATTCTGCGGCATATGCAAGCAATCACACGCAATAAGTTCAAAAGGCGCGGAAACTTCGATTGGTTGCAAGGGAATAGATGTGGAATTTAATGCGACCATATATTTGTAGCGCATCACAATTCCTACACCACACAATGCATCATTTTCCATGTGACCACCAATAACGCATTTGTATGGTGGGCAAAATTTTAGCGATGAAAAATGAGCTCCGAATATAGAGTCATGAAATTCGGTTAATATAAAGCGACGCAAAGATTTTGGTATAACGATTTGATGAACGATAGTTGGCGAAGGTTTAGGTTGAAAACGACAATAAAGAACATCGTTAACGAGAAAAAATTCGTCACAATACTTTTTTCGTTGTTAGATCATTCAACGCGATGCGAATTTTGTGCAGTTCGTCAACAGCAGAACGCTCTGCGAGTAAGCGGCGCAGGTGTTAGCATTTCAGCATTTTCAGCATCAATAAGTTAGATACATTCGCGAAACATAGGCGTTTAGAATTGGTAGGGTCAATTGGCGCAGTAGAATGTTGTTTTGCACATTAGGATTATTAATTGATGCATTAGGCGCATTATCCGCGATCGGTCAGGTGGAACCGATTTGTCTTGAAGTTCAGAATCTTCCGAGCTCCAAATTTGCGATATTAACAACATTTTTGCGCCGAGTTTATATTTACGCTTTGCATGATCGTATTCTGGGTGTGCTGTGAAAGAAGATCAGCTGAGTTATATGCACCAGGAACGTAAATGATATCATATTAATAATTTTAAAATTTGAGACCCCAATGGGCATAAACGACTCGATGGGTCTTTAACATTTACTAGCCAAGTTAGCGCTTGATGATCAGTTTTGACAATGAATTTTTTACCGTATAGATAGTGTCGATAATGCTTGATGGCCCACACTACTGCTAGCGTTTCTTTCTCCAATGTAGCATAATTACATTTGGCAGAATTTAGCATGCGACTAGCGTAGCTAAGAATAAAACGATTTTTGGATGGTAAGTGCTTTTGAGTCAAAATAGCACCTAACGCATAATTGCTTGCGTCAGTTGTTAAAATAAATTGGTGCTCATCGTCAAATTTGGTAATTGCAAAATAGGTGGGGACGTAAATGCTTTTTTTTCAGAAGCTCAAAAGCGGTTTGGTGTTCGGCCTTCCAGAAAATTTGACATCTTTGCAAAGAAGATGAATAACGGTTTTGTGATTTTAGCGAGATCTTTAACAAATTTCTAAACCATTGGACTAAGCCAAGGAATTTCTGCAAAGATTTAACGGTTTTTGGCAGGGAAACGCGATTAAGTCTGCAACTTTAGACATGTCAGAGCGATGTCTAATGAACTTATGCTATGGCCAAGAAATTTTACTTCCGCATGAGCAAGATGGCATTTATCTGGCTTTACTCATAAGTTTGCATTTCTTAAGTGCAATTGAAACATTTTCAAGATCTTTTAAATGTTCTTTAAATGCGCGAAAAAATAATTATGTCATCAATATAAACAAGACAAGATTTCCAATTTAGAACAGCGAGCACAAGCTCCATTAGCCTTTGGAAATCTGCGGGCGCATTTTTTGCTTTCAGTGCAAACTTCAAATTCATATAATGGCCAACAGGGCATATAAATGCAGTTTTTTCGCAGGATTTATTGTCAAGAGGAATTTGCCAGTAACCGGATTTTAGATCTAACGTGCTAAAATATGCGGCAGAGCCTAAGGTATCAAAATAATCATCTAGTTGAGGAAGAGGATAAACTTCTATGCTTCTGAAGTTACGCCATTTAAACGACGATAATTGACGACTGGCCTTAGGGAACTGTCCTTTTTCCTATGAGAAATAATGGACTTGCCCATGGGCTAGTTGTAGGTCGAATAATTTTATCTGCAAGCATTTCATTTATGATTTTTTGCATAGATTCCTTCTAGAATGCTCAACATGATATGTTTTTCCCACAATGGGTGGATTATCCCCTGTATCATACAGATGTTTCATCAAGGCACGTCCGAGAGGCTCATTTTTTAATGCAAAATAGAGTCATATTTTAAGCAAAGTTCACGAATTTGTTTCTGTTGCTTAAGAATCAACGGCGGAGCCGTTTAAAGCTTCATTTATTGACGCAAAAGCTCAGGTGTCCTATCATCAAAATTTGAGACATGTGACACGCATCTCGGCATCAGAGGTTAAAGAACCTATTATTTCACCAGAGTCAATGCAAATTGGCGCTTTAGAGATGTTACAAACGCGAACAGTATTAAAGGTTGTGACGCATCGACTATGATGGAGCAACAAAAAGTGAAGTTTTTTCCATAAAATCAGGATTTGGTTCAAATAATGTAAAATCAAAATCGCAAGAACCATGACTTATATAGCCAGGTGTAATTAATTCATGTTGAGGTTGTATTATTACAGGCTCAGGCAGCGAAATTACGCACACACACAACACCAGGGGTAGTCGTGTTGGGTTTCGCGCGAAATTGCAATTTTTCGTGAGATGATAGTAGATTAATCTTTTATGCTATTTATGAAAGCACAGCGCTCAATAGATTAGCTCAATATGAGTGCGGATTCACAAAAATTGTATCCTAAGTATGTGTCTTCCGGCAAGTGATCAATTATAGATACTGCAGTAGAGATAGATTGTTCTGCAATAGTGAGAGTCATATTTACTTTATATCGGACGACTGCGGTTATTCTACACCATGCACAACTTGTGAGACTTGTTTAGGTGGTAAGTTAAAAACAAAGACGTAAAAATGCAGACATAATCATCATGGTGACCTGTGAACCCGTATCTACAGAGCAGGTACGTCTACACCATGAACTTTAACAAGAATAGTGGGCAAATTTGTCCCAGCATGGCTAACGATAGGAATATTAGGATCGATGGTTTTAACTGGAGGCAAATTTATTTTTTCATAAATCACGAGACGACGCTGTAAGCGTTTGTACTCTTTCAGAAATTCTTACGACGCTGAATAGTTAGAGCGTCGCGTTAGCTCTTGGCCCTTTTGCAGTAACCGTGTTTACATCATGAGGAGATGTAAGGGTTGGCTGCGGTGGGGGCGCATTTAGTGTGGGTTGGTTACCTGTGGTATATGTGACGTATGGGCGATTAAAACCGTTGTCGTTGCGATAGTTGGAATTATAGTATGTTCCACGTTTTTCGTTAAGGAACTGAACAAAAGGTGCGTTTTGTCGTGGTTGATTATTATAGCGATTATCGTAACGCGAATTTTGATAATTAGCACGTGAATTTTGGTGATAATCATTACGATTTTGCCTATAATTCGATTGTGCCTGCTTAGAATCAAAGCGATTATCATTATTCGCATAATTAGATGAATGATGTTGACTAGAGTTACGATATCGTGATTGAGATCGATGCCGATTTTGTGAATTCGAATGTGATGGCAAATGATTTTGACGTGAAAAAGAACGCAACTGGCTGCGATTGCGAGCCAAAGAATTGTTATTTCGATCAGATTGGGTATTATACTATTATTATTAGTCGCTTCTTGTCTCTGACGTGTAAAACATTCCTCATAGATATGACCTACGAATTCTGCAAAAGGTACAATATTTACGAGAGGAGCTTTCTGGGTTTTCAGCACGCGACGAGCAATGAAACGTTTTATGACGCGAATGATCTGACTCGTTTTGGTTAGACGCGCGAGGAGTATCTTTTAGGTATTGCGCTTCCTACACGAGCAGCTGTTACCGATACATATGGTGTTACTGCTTTTTTCTCCTCAAATTTTTATTAGCGAATTCAGCATTTAGCGTTGTCCAAAAATTCAGCCAATGATGCTCTAGGTTTTTGTGTAGATAAGATTCTCTCAAAATGTGCAGTAATAAACCTTGTTTTAATTGATGTCATAACAAATGATTGAAATGATGCGAGTCAATCTCAACATAAGGGTCGGCTTTTATTAATTCTTTGCGAAGTGAGAGATACGTTTTTTAACCAATTTGTTAGGCTGCTGTTTATGTGTCCAAAAACGATTAAAGAGCGCTCCGGTGTCCATTGCACAAAATTCCGCTATTAGCGCTTGTTTTGCTTTTGAATAAGATTGTTTCATTTCAGCAGGTAACAAACGGTATAAGCGTGAAGCATAGGATCAAGAAATCCAGTCATAAATTTCAAGTGACGTTTTAATAATATCATAGGCATCGGCAAGTGACTCAAATTCTGCAAAATATGCTCATATATCAGTTTTATCGCCATCAAAAAATTTTTTATTCGCGATTGCAATTTGCACTTGCGTTAAAAATGGTCCGCAATTCAAGGAATCAGCGAGGTGCGATTTCACTACGCAAATCTTTGGATGAAGAATGGGATCATAACGATGACATCGTTGGCGCGATCTACTTTTGCAACGCGAGCAACGACTGCGTGGACGATCATAGCTATTCGACGGAAGCCAGAAAATTTTACATGACATCTTCTACTAGATGACTCAGGGAGAGGCACGGATTCATTTTGCAAAGTAGCAGGCTCGTTATTTATGCCAGATAAATTATTCTATATATTACTGATGAGTGAATGCAAAAGAGATTGACAGTATTTCAAATATTTGGTAGATTAAAGAGAAATATTTATATACATTATATTTCACTTGAGGGAAAATATTAAAGCAGAAGATTAACTGTTTGCTAATAGTCATCCTAGAATGAGAAGCAAAGAAATGCTTTTATTATCAGTTATTACTGTTTAGATTTGAATTTTTCTGCAGAACAGGCCCACTACATACAGGTGTTCTAGTATATTTAAAATCTGAGGTTTGGTAATTGACAAACCTGTTTGAAGACGGTGATGGTACTGGATGCCCCAGGCATGATTCATATGAAATCTTCATTTATTTCTGTAGAACGTCCAAGGTGAGCGTGAATTTGGGGATGCGCGGGTTGCCAGTGGACAACAACGAAGATGCACGATGCGTACTTTCTGCACGATTCATATTTTGCGCATTAAATTCAGAAAAATTTGCGCTATAGATAGAGTGGTTAACGCGCTCAGACGTATTATTTTCAATGCAATTCGAAACTGCTTGGGGTTTAAGCATTGTACTTAGCTCCAGGCGCAGTTTATGCATTTCATCAGCATTTTCCCTTTTTATCTTGGTCTACGTTGCGTGGAAAGGTCCAAAAATTGCAAATGAATAGCTTGTAGCGCTTTTAAGATGAGATCATTAGTCACATTAGTACTAGCACAAACTTTGTTGGCATTTCTGCTTTGACTATTATTACTTTCTATGTCAGAATTGGCATTATCGCGCTCCGAACTGGTTTCAGGATGATTTGCCGTGTTAAGGTAGTCGTATTATTGATCATCGTATTATTTGATGAATTATCGCCGATGTTAGGGTCCGATCTGGTTAGCAAAGTTTGGATTAATGCGTGACTGCACGGTAGTCAATAACAGTTCATCATCAGACTGTGTATTGCTCGCGGCATTTAGTGACGTGGTAATCAATCATTATTCGCCTTACTATTTGCATTTTTCTTATTCATGTCATTACTCATCGTATTACTCGCGCTATTAGAGTCAACAGGCGCGGTGGGTAATTGGCGAGATGAAGTAGATGGCGTAGAAGGTTTTTTCAATTTAGCGGGCGGTGTCCGCAAAACCTCTTTACCTGCCATTTTTGGGTATCAAAAACGTCAAAAAATATGACCTAAAACAAATTTCAGTACGTCGAAATTCTGCCCAAAATAAATGTTTCGAATTTAGCCTTTTGTTGTTTCGAAAAACTGGTTTTTTACGTGAATAGTATTTGCTTATGTGAAGCAAGATATACCTGACGTGAAATGAGCAAAAGTAGGTAGGACTAAGCCTAAGGCGCAAGAGACGTACGT
This sequence comes from Mermis nigrescens, assembly GCA_036768485.1. Lineage (NCBI taxonomy): Eukaryota > Metazoa > Nematoda > Enoplea > Mermithida > Mermithidae > Mermis > Mermis nigrescens. The sequence continues at coordinate 117,776 of JAVLUZ010000324.1, forward strand.
GGTTGTAAAAAAAGAGGTAGGTAAATACTCTAGGTGGCAAAATTTTGTGGTCAAGAGAGAAAAATGATGAACCGTCGCTCTGAGGGTCGATGTTTATAGAAAAAATGCGAGCGTGAAAGCTGCCTTCGTCGATAGAGATCCATTAAAATAGAGAAAGAACAATGACTTTACCACAATACACAAAATCTTTACCAAACGCTTACTTAAAATGCGCACTGCCAAGATCGCGGTCGATACAACAACAAAGGTGAACGAAATGTTACACATATTGATGGCCAAAATAATGATTTTTGGATCGAAAATAAATTTAAGATGATTGATCAGTTCGGCTGTAGCTAGCAGCTCTTAAAGGGGGACGATCCAGTGTAAATACAGGGGCTCGTCCAAGTCTACAGAAACGACAAGGAACAGGGTGTATCCATCTTTGAGACTTACTTAGGTACTTAGATCTGCTCTCATCGCTGGCCCCAATCGTTTAGTCTGGGCTGACTTCGGTCTTTGGACCCTTACAGACCTCACGGCTTCGATCCCCTTTGGTCCTAATATTGCTGACCGCTTCTCATTGGGTGATCTCAGCAGCTACGCACTAAGCCCTAAGAATACCTACCTAAATCTTGGTATTGCCGCGGAGGTCAGTTGACCTATCTCAATGCCTGTTGATGAATTAACTTTTCTAGGTTAGGCTTGATCAGAAATGTTTTTGGTTCCTAATGTACGTAGCACGATTGTGAAATTTGAAAACAACACCAACGAGCTCTAGACTGCTCAATCATTATTAAAGATTAAATAATAATTTTGACCAGTTTTAGACAGAGAAAAGAATTAAAACTTTTGAACGAAATAAATAGTAATACAAAATTTTACCTAGTCCTCCACCAAAATTCCAAGAAATCCTCAACGAAGGAAATCTGGCCTACCTGCGGTATAGCAAAAACCCCTGGGTGGATTTTACTTTATTCTATTCTCCACACGGCTTCCTGCCGGACAACAAAATAACGCAAAAACGAAAGAAACGTACTCGACTATACAATTGTACGTCAGCCAACCAACTAACTAAGATAATACATAGGACCATTACAGTAAACGGAGTTTACGTTAAAATAACATAATACGTAATTACTTTTAATTCACAACGAATGTTCTAGACTACTATAAGCGGTAGTGCATAAAACAATTACTATTATCATATACTTAATTCTGTTACTGACATATCTTAATGTTTTTATTAGAAATTTGGGAAATGATGGGAAGACCAAAGGCATAGCCCACAGTGCACTATCGTAGATAATACTAGTATTGGCTATGTAGTGGCTACCGCGAACTGCTAATACAAGTTCGCCAAACCCGTGTAACTCTCGTAGTTGCACAAGTAACAGATTTGATCACACTCCGGTTGCATGAAGGTGAATTCCGATTGTACAACTATAGTCTGTTTCACACAAGTTTAAATATAAATTTAAAATTGTCTGACAATAAGTTGACCAATTGCGATTATAGCACTGATTTGATATATAATTATCGTAATGCGTCGGCTTACTTTTGAAAAACTTCTTAAAATTCATGCCAAAACTTATGTGGAAGAGACTATAATCACACAGTAGAAAATATAGTGTGTAACCAGCTATCCCACGCATAGCGTGGGGTGTTGTACCCCCAGAAGTTGAAACCCCTAGATTACTGTATGTAGAACCCTAGAATTCTATTTTTAGAAACATTTTTGGCAGTTTTACTCATCCTGACCCCTCCATCAGAATTTTCTTGCTGCCCGCGAATGGCTGTCACTGTTCCGGTTCAAGCTAAACAAGATTCCTATGCATTTTACCTACATAAATGACGTAAATTTCCTCGCGCCTCGGCCGAGCGAACGATCTTATGTAGGTACTTTAAGGTAAACTTAAAATTTATGTTTACTACATAATAGAAGCGTACAAATTTTCTCGTTAGCTTTTTATGTTCATCGACTTTTTGTTCCTATGCATACTTATTTACTTAAATTGAATAGAACTCAAGTTGCTCCGGGGCTTGTGATCCTAATAATAGCCGCATAAAACGGCTAGGACCATGCTGAACTCCTTCACAACTGCCCCTAGGGCGGAGAGACCCCGGCTTCACATAGGAATAATGGGGGTACCCCGTTTCCGAGCTCCTAAAGCTCCTAAACTCAGTCGGAAAAATTTTGACGGAAACGGGGTCAGGGGTGTTCACTCTGATGGGCCCTACTTGAGGAACCCCGGTTCCGGCACTTTGGACTGCCCATAGGGCGGAGAAACCCCCGACAGAACCGGGGTCAGCTTTACATATGAATAATGAGGTATCCTGTTCCCGAGACCCTAAACCCCCTTCAGTCAAAGGAATTTTGCCGGACACGGGGTCAAGAGTGTTCACCATGATGGGCCCTACTTGTGGGACCCCGGTTACGGCACCTTGGACTACACCCAGGGCGAAGACCTCCGATGGAACGGGGGTCAGCTTCACATTCGAATGGGGTATCCCGTTTCTGAGCCCTTAAACCCCTTAAGTCGAAGATATTTTGCCGGAAAGAGATTTGGGGTGTTCATCCTATGAGCCCTACTTGATAACCTCGGTAGGTACTTTTAAATCACCTCCAGGATGAAAAAACCCCCAATAGAACCAGGGTGAAGATGACATGCAATTAATAAGGTACCACCATGTTTTCTGGCCCTAAAACTAACCTTAAGTAGGAGAAATTTTGCCGGAAAGGGGTTCGGGGCGTTCACCCTAAAGGACCCTACGTGAAGAGCCACAGTTTCGGCACTTTGAATCACTTCCGGGGTAGTGAAATCCCTGACGGGAGCGGGGTGCACAATCATTTTAGTATCAGAATTTTACCCATCCCAAATTATTAACTCTTTAGTAATAATTTTAGCAGTTTTTAGAGAAAATCGAAAAATCTTCTATCAAAGCATGTTTTATACGCAGATTAAAATAAAAAACCATAAAATAAAGGAGCGGAAGCATGCAAAAGTTTTAAGTAATTACCTATATGCATAAGTACCTATGTATGTACCTACGCATAATCAGTGATTTATACTACCGTAAAAAAACAACTGACGAAAGGCATAAAATAATCGGGATAATCATATTAAGTAGCACTCTGAATCTCGAGTGGTGCATTGTGGCCTTTTTGCTCGTCAATTTTCGCTATAACGTACGCCAGTCGCTTTACGACAGTTTTGTGGCCTAAAAGTTCAAAAACCTCGGCCACCGGCAATCCGACGTCGCAGCCGCAAACGGCTGCTCTCAGAATTTGCATGAAGAACGCAAATGGATATTGATTACATTGACAGTGCAATTTGAGTCGTTTCGAAATTTCGGTCAATACGAAGTCTTCCTCAAAGTTTTCTAAAAGAATTTTGACGCTACGTAATATTTTATAAGCCGTTTCTGGATCCGAAGAGGATTTTCGAGCGTAGCAACTCAGAGTCGCATCCGGAATAGTCCACAAACATTCAAGATCCTTTTCAAGCATTTGACCGAGATAACTGATACGATTTTTGGCATAATTTAAACATTTTTCTACGTACTTGTCGTCCAGAACGTTAAGAAAATCGGGAGAATCTGCCGAAGCGGCGGCTAAATTATATTTGCGTATAATTAATTTTTTCAGGTCTTGAACGAGACAAGCGGTTGACAATCGATTGCTCATAACCTGATGATTGTAGTCATTCAGCCAAAGTGGCTCAAATTGAGTTGACTGACGGGAAATTAGGTTTATATCGAATTTTTCCACCAATTCATCCAAATCGTACAGCTTTTCTTTATCTTTATCCTATAGAGAAGACCATGCATTAATTGACTGAAAAAATATAGCTGCGATTAGAAATTAACGAACAAACTAAAACTCTGCTAATAAGAATTTTCATGCAGACTTTCATATAAAATTACGCTTGCGGATTAGAAAACACTTTTCAATGAATATTAAAAAGGCAATGCATTGCATTATTAACTTTAAATAAATTTTGAATACATAAATCTGACCAGGTACATACATGTGCACATGCATACATAGCTATCGTTGATATTTGTGGGGGGGAAATACTAGTATTACCGAGAAATATACGTGACAGCTGACATTGGGAGAATCAAAATGTACCAGAGGAAATGCAAATTAATCTTTAGTTCAGGGATTTCTTTTAGCGCCACCCATTTGCGCAGCCGCTAATGGCCAGGATGAGAGCGTTTGCGCGCGGAGCTTCTCATTAGCGCACCAAAAAACCTTTAAATGCTTGGCGATAGGCAAAAATAAGGGCATTTTTGAACTTCTGATGCGCTCCATGTACTGCTGACTGACAATAAATTCTGGCAAGAAATTTAAAAAATTCTTACTACTGGTTCCAACTCGAACAAGAAATCTAATGGTAAAAATATCAATTTGATACCTGATTTCTCATTGCCTTGCCTATACTAGACTGAGCGATTTCTTCAAGCTGTCTTTGCAGTTTGCACTCAATTTTCGTGTATTGCAAAATGCAACCGCTATACAGAAACCAATAATTAGATGCAAAGCGCCCGAAATTTTGGCATCTTCTCAATGTGTATCTCAAGGCTGGGCTATTTCAAAGATAAATTTAAAATGAAAACAATCAATTTGGCACCATGCACCACAAAAACAAGGATTCATTACTGCAAAGATGCTAAAGCAGGGATTCGCTTATGATGAAACAGGAAAGCGGTGGTTGGCAAACACAATTAATTCATTCTTAGAAGTCGGCGCCAAGCGCCGAAAAAATTTTAAAATTTTTAAATCAAAATGAATGTTTAAATTTCTAATTTTTTGCCCAAAAAAGCCTTTGCGCATGGCGCTAATGAACGAAATGTCCCATTAGCGCAGGGCGGGGTTTCCTTTGCGCCGCGCTAAAAAAACAGTGCTTTAGTTTGTCATTCAGATGAACAAATATTGAAAACTAAGCGCTTATTCTGGCATTATTCGCCTTTTGTGCCGCTGTAAACCGTAGACAGATCCATACACGTGTTCTTGGATGATTTGGGGAGGGTTTTTAATAACCCTAAATGGCTCACTGACCCCTGCGAAATGGCTGAGACCCCCTGATTTGTCAATTTTCAGAGAAAAAATCGCAGAAAGTAAGCTGATTTAAGCAAATTCAGCTAAGTTTTGCCTCAAAAGCATCAAATTTTAGGGCCACATACTCATTTTTTGACAATATCTTGTTCAATTCATTCAAATTTTTTCGAATCTTTTTTGCTTTAGAAACTAAGTGTATCGCCTGAAGCGTCTAAAACAGGCTTGTCGAAAGTTGACGTGTATCCATAATTTTTAGCCCGAAAAGGCACTTTATAAGCATATTCGGGCTACCTTAGAATTTCCATGCTGTGCATTACAAGTATGAACTGATTATTACGGTCTTCTGAGTGGGAACAGATTAGCAAATATAGAAAAGACAAAACTATATCCGACATTAGGATAAAACAGACTTTAGACCTGACATTACAGAATAGGAATCCTGTGAAGTTAGCATGACAAGAAATTCTTCTAAACTTGCTTTGTCAGGGCTTAAACGCTAGATACAAGTTGAACAAAATTATTCGACCTTTCATTCTGACGATGTTGTTTATAGAATGCAAACACAAAAATTATCTTGATACATACATAATAAAATTAGACATACATATGGTTCAAAAACTGACTTAATGGCGCGTAGCGTCTAAAATTCGAACACTTTGTTATAACGAGCATGCTTTTGATTTTTTTCGTTTAGCATTGATCTTTGAGATGCAAACTTCACAGCTTCAAGCCAAAAATACAAAGAGTGCATAAAAAGCATGCTTATCAGCTTCTCTAATTTAAGATTCTGCAGAGGTTAACAAACATTTTAAGGGTCAAATTTAAACCCCAAGAGTAAGCCGCAAAATCCAGATCCAATGGCAATACGTAGATTTAAACATCTGTTCAAATAGCAAGACAAGTACGGTATTGATTTTTTTTATGACGATTAGAATTGATCTTTTCGACGCAATTTATACAACCATTCATGACCTTGGGGAGGGGGGTTGAGGAGGTTTCTAGGAAAAATTTCGACCCGTCCCAAATTGGCGATTTTTCGAAAGTTTCCAAAAACTTGCTAAAAATTCGTAGAAAAGGTGCTTTTCAAACATTTTCAGCTATCGATTTGCTCAAAAGTGTCTCGAATTTTCGGCGCTTCGCGCCACTTATGTTTTGACTAAATTCTGTTCGATTTATTCGATTTTTCTCGAAACTTTTTCATGTTTTTACGCTCTAGAAAGATAGAGCATCGTCAAAAATGCCAAAAAAACTATGTTTTTAACGCGTGCTCACCATTTTTGGACCCCAAAAAAGCTATTTTAAATTTCATCCCTCCCCAGAATTCCCATGCTGTGCAAGTCTGTACAGTGTACACGACGTAGAACAACGTTGAAACTTCTCTCAACCTTAAATCCTTTGCCAGTAGAACAAACGGAATTGATCAAGGCTAGCGGATAGTAGCCAGCTTCCTTGTAGTGTTCTACGAAAGCGGATCTATCGCGCTTGGACAGCTTAGTGCCCTTCAGGCCGAGCATCAGTGGTAAATGCGCAAATGATGGTGGAGTCCAACCAAAAGCCTTAAAAACAAAGAATGATCTACATATGTGCCTGCAGAAGCTGAATATATTTCTTCGTAATGACGTATGTATGTACACTTTATGACAGTACTCTAAAATTTTTCGGAATGACTAACTCCACCCCACCATAAATACTGAGCCATCACTTATCCCATGCGTGTAAACGTGGGTGTTGGGGAGGTGGGGTGCGAGGGCTTAGATCCGCAAATTCGAAAAACCCCACACAAACCCCAAAACTGTTTTCCGCTCGTTTAAAGTTTCTCCTGGTCATTCTACTTATTCTGGATGATTATCATACAATTCGTCTAAATCAGATTTTTTCGCAATTTTTTTATGCCAATGAGCTCGGTAAGAAACGTCGGAAAACTTGAAACCATCTTTTGATGATACATTACGCATGAAGGTCTTATTTGCAGTCCGCTAAGGTCTTATATTGCACTTATTTTATTCAAACTCGATGCGTATTTTAAAGAAAATGGTCAACGTTGTTAAGGGGGATAAATATTTAAAGGAAGAGATTTCTAGGAACAATATTTTTTATAACGCAAGCTGAAAATCTAAACCATCCTGCCAGTTTTTTCAGCGCGACGCAAAGGAAAGCCGTCTCGCGCTAATGGGACATTTCGTACATTAGCGCCATGCGCAGACTTTTTGAATAAAAAGATAGAAATTTGAACATTTTACGGCAATTTATAAGAAAGTTTTCGAAAAATTTTTGGCGCTTCGCGCCGGATTTATTAAAAGCAGGCTATTTCAGTTTCCACATCACTGTTCTTTTTTTAATCAGCAGCGTGCACCTGCTTAAGTTTACTGAAATGTCAATTATTCTTTTATGGCCGATTTATCTTTTTTATATGCTTTTCTGAAAGCGTAGCATCGACCTTGCTTCCTAATTTTCATTTCAATCTGCACCAACTACCTGTCTTTACAACTGTAAAGAACAAGACTTTTTATTCTGCACAACGACTTGTTTAAAAGCAGTTTTGAACAAATTAACAGCAGCATTTAAATTTTGCATTGGGTCATTTAAATTTTTAATTTTTAGGTTAATATTAGGCAGGTCCACATCCAGCAGGAACTGCGAGATGAAACATTTTCTATTTTTCACGATGGTTATCTCAAAATGCATTTGAAGGATCGCCAAAACAGATTCTAGCAACCTTGCAGAAAGGGAACCCACTTTTTTCCAGCGCTTTGCACCAAAGGATTGTTTTTATGTTTTGTTTGTCTCGTAAACAGCCTAACTCTGAGCTAGACATAGAGAACACGCCAAAAATTTTTAGCGCTTTGCGTTGCGTTATTAACTTCGTGTATTGTTGTTTCTGCAATACACAATGATTGGGCACAGATACAGCTTAAGTAATTCTTCAGAGTCAAGCATGGACAGGATAACGAGAAATCAGTCGTGTACGTAGATACATAGCTTGATCATTAGATTCTTTGTTTGGGTCAAAAGAAAAGATTTAAAAAATTTTTTTTGAAATTCTTCTTCAGCAGTAAATAAAGAGCTCATTGAAAAGCGCTCAAAAATGGCCTTATTTTTGCCAATCTCGTAATAGTTCTACATTTTTTTCAGTAAACTGATGAGAAGTGCCGCGCGCAAACGCTCTGTCCTGGCCATCAGCAGCCGCGCAAATGGGGGGCACTAAATAACACTACCTCTAGTGCATCAATTAAATTTGATAATAATAGAAGAATTTGAAACTGAGTTTCTTGAACTTCCTAAATTTTCGTTGGACATTTCGTGAGAATTTCACTTTTATTATCTCCATTAACAGCACGGTACCATAAAAAACATCGAATATATAATATTTTTAATATTTCGAGGTTGCCGAACTATGGAGAAAATGAGCCTGAGTTGACCATCTCTTCGTCAAATCCTTCAAAAATATCTGTTTACACGCCTAAAAATATATAGATTAGGCAATCAAAGATGTTCACCAAACTTGAACAGCATGGAAATTCTGGGGTGGGGGATTTTAGAGTGCCATTTTTGTGCCCAAAAATAGAGGATACGCGTCAAAAACATCGTTTTTTGCATCGACGATGCTCAATCGTTCTAGAGCATAAAAAACATAAAATTTCAACAAAAAAACAAAAAATTAGAATAAATTGAACAGAATATAGTCAAAAATGAGTTTATAGCGCGAAGCACCGAAAATTTGACTTTGGAGCAAAAACATACATAGATAGCTAAAAATCCTCGAGACAGCAATTTTTTTTACGAATTTTCATTGAAATTTTGTAAAATCGAGAACACTCGGGGGTGAGGGCGAAAAATGTCAGGGGAGAGTAAAAATTTTCCTGTGTGGGGTGAAAACCCCCTAAAATCACGTATGTTCATTACTTTGTATAGTTCGATGTGCTTTGGCGTAGAAACAAGCCATTCTTCGCCTCGCAAAACGTGGCTGATTTGCATAAGATGATCATCAACGACGTTGGCGAAATGATAAGTAGGAAAGCCATCGGATTTCAGTATGACAAAGTCGCCTTCATGCTCGTTCGAATAATCATATTTGCCAAAAACGATATCGTTGAAGAATGAATGTTTCGACTATAATCACGTACTTAAATGTATTTTTTCCCTTTTTGTCATAAAATGATTATTATGAGTCAAAATGTTTTTAATTTGAGTATACGGTCTCCAGCACTAAGACGATTTTTTCATATGTACCGATGAGTCCTTAGAATACATGATCTTGGGGAGGGGAGGAGGTTTGGGGGAAGTTTTACCCCAAGAAAAATTTTACCCCCCCCAAATTTTTCCAACCTTCTCCAGAATTCGTTATTTTTTCAAAAGTTCCCATACATTTCCAAAAAATTTATAGAAAACGTGTTTTTTAAGCGTTTTAGCCATCTATTTGCTCAAAAGTGCCAAATTTTCGGCGCTTCGCGCCATTATACCAATGTTTAGACTTTATTTTATTCAGTTTGTTCCGACTTTCTTGAATTTTTTTCGAAATTTTTTTCATATTTTTATGCTCTAGAAAGATAGAACATCGTCAGAAACGCAGGGATGTCCCGGGGCAAGATGTTGTATACAGAATGTATGCCGACCCTATATATGTGCACACCTAAGATCATTAATAGTATTTTCTGCTATAGTACTTGTTATCATAAGTGCGAAAAGGGACTATTTAAAGAGTTATCGTTTTATAAAGATTAATAAATAATAAATAATAAAATTAATAAAAAATTAGTAATCTTAAATTAATAAATTAAAAACTGGGAGAATAACAAAAACCTTTAGAAAAGTGTCTATGATGCTTCTGATCGTGAATCAGTCCATTTTAATAATTTCAATCATTAGCGCAAAATAGTAATTGTGAAGTTATCTTGAGAGTTCCAAAGATTATTAACTGTAGAGCGATTTCCGAGGAGGTCGAGAATTACAAGAAAATTTTTGAGTTCATCATAGAATAATCGCATCAGACAGTTATCCAATCTCACAATAAACGATATTAGTCATAAAGTCATGAATGAAAATTTTCCGTAATGCTATTTGGTTACCACGTCTGCAGAAAAAATAATTCAAAATTAGCACTCCAGCTGAGAGCATGCATTTTAAAGTTTAACCAGATCCTTATTACGCCAATTACCCTTTATAACAGCGAAATTTTGGAGAGTCGAGAGATCTAAGTATAAAAGGTAGATCACATCATAAGTAGTTCCTTGATTTACGCCGCCTATTTAAAATTATCTAAGTCTTTCATCCAGCTCTGCTACGTTATAAGGATGTTGATTTACGAGTTTTGAGCACACCTGGGCGTGGGGGGTTCGGAACGTATGCACCCCCCCCCCGAGAAACCAAAATAATTCCCCCCCAGAATTATATTTCTGAAATTCGCTTTGTTTTTTTTCTCCCGATTTTTGATGCCAATCGATAGTGCTCAATAAGAAACCTTGAAAAATTGTGTTTTTTGCCATACCACCACACGTGGGCGTGGGGGGTATGCACCCCCCAGAAGTTGAAATACCCCCCCCCCCCCAGAAAAATTTTTTTGTCGGTTTTTTTAGCAAATTTTTTGATGCCATTGGATAGTGCTCGATGAGAAACGTCGAAAAATGGTGTTTTCATCGCCATACGATCGACCTTTAAAAATTTTTTCACCCCCCAGAATTTCGGTGCTGCCCACCTATGCATACCACCATTTTTAAGGTCATTTTTTATCTTTGAAAAATCTTGCATCCCCTCCGGAATTTCGTTGCCGCCCACCTATGGTTTTAAGCATCCTTTCCTTGTCAAAATTATGGCTGCGGCGTAAAATTCAGAACAGCTTAAGCTTGATTCCCGGAAAAATTTGTAAAATTGTGAATTTCGAGCAAAAATTATTACTCAGTGCAAAATAGTACAAGCATAAATATTTGTTAGGGGTCCCAATAAGTGCAATCATAGCAAGTAATAATCTCTATTCTTTCCAAAGCTGATCACAATCAATTCTCCAATGTTTTACCTGGCCAGAGTTAACAGATCGTATGAGTTTCATTTATAAGATCTAACAGAATGAAATAAAATTAATGTGTCCTCCGATTTAGGCTACTTATTCTGATATGAACTGTAAAGGCAAAAAATAAATCACGAATATGTTAAGCGATCGAATAAATACTTAATCATCAATTAGATTTTGAGTTCCTATCACTTCTATAAAAGTAAAGCAAAAACGCTAAATTTGAATCGCCTAAGTTCAATATAAGTTTATTTTTACTACAAAAACAGTTCAACTATCAAATTTTGCAATTCGAATTCGTCGGTATTGTTAAATAGACCCTTTGTAAGCTTCATCATAACTGTCTAGATTGATTTTAGAAATCTTATTTACAAATATTTTAGCCCCGGCCCGAAGCGAGCCTTGCCCTGGCCCGGGGCATAAGCCCCGGCACCGGGACTAGTCGTGAACCGCTCAAAAACACCACATTTTAGCCCATCTACAAGCGATTGTTTAGATATCCGACTAAAAAATTTTAGTCCACCCAAATTCGATCGACGTTATACCGACTCACACATGGGCGTGGGGGGGGGGTTTGGTATGCACCCCCCAGAAGTTGAAATACCCCCCCCCCCCAGAAGTCGACACCCCCCCGGAATTCAAATTTTGAAAATTCTTTTTTGCTTTTTTAGCGATTTTTGGTGCCATTGGATAGTGCTCGATGAGAAACGTCGAAAAATGAGTGTTTTTTTCGCCATACGACCACTTTTTAAGACCCATTTTTTGACCTTTGAAAATTTTTCACCCCCTCCCCCAGAATTTCGGTGCTGCCCACCTATGCTCTACATGCTAACCTTTTTGACATTCTGAAAAATCACTTCCATGAGTTGAAGAAGATGATTAAATCCGATTGATAGAAACCTTTCATTCGATGATAATTCCACTGGTCAACAAATTTAAACTTTTTGTTTGCTTCAGAAATGAAACTAACTGATTCTACATCAGATTTTTACGCTAATTCCAAATCTAGCCTTAGAATTTCTGTAGCACGTCAAGTTTTTGAGATATTTGCATATTAAAATTTATGCAAATTATGATTTCTTTGTGTGTGTAAATATCAAATTGGGAAAAGCAAAGTGATCACTGAGTGAGACAAAATCTTAAAACATTATTCTTACATGATTCCCTCTTGAATTTAAAACTGTTCCCGTAGCTTATTTTACTCACTTTTGTAAAATAAAATACATAATTTGCATATTTCACACAGTGTAAAGTATGAATCCTTGTCTGTCTAGTATGTCTGCCTCCAAATAATTTTAAACACTTTCTTAATTAATTTTGTTGCGCTGATTTCATAATCTGTTTTTTCTTCTGTGTTGGTTAATTTATTCCTTACAAAAAATTGCATTGGCGAAGCATTTTATGATAAGGAATTTATTGACGCAGTTTAGACCTACTAAAGTAAAATTTTCAACGCAAATTGAACAATAAAAAAACTCTGAGAACTGACAATTATTGACTCCCAACTCTATCAAGCAATTAGAATATAGTACTTTGTCGATGCTAAGATTCGAGCAATGATTATGATTTTTCATTCACATTGGAAACCTTGTTTCAAAAGTTCTAATTGTCTGAAACTTCTCGAACCACATATAGTGTTTTGCAATATATTTTAAAACGGGAATTTTCTGAAAAAACTAGATTAGCTGGCGTCACAACCGTAAGCAGATTTGTAACCAGCATAAAAAACTGTTTTAGGATGATATTTAATATCTTCTAGGATGTAGGACTATTATGCCGAATTATATGCTTCAAACTTTACTCTACAACAAATATGCAAATTAGTCGTAATATTTTACAATTGAGAATAAAGTAAGCAACACCATTGACATTTGAATTACTTGTAAGTCTGCATAAAAACAATTTTAGAGTCTAAACTCCAAAAAATTGTTGTGGCTCCTAGATTTCCATAATTATTATCAATGAAAGCCCCTGATTTGCACAAATTTAATATGCAAATATCTTAAAAAGTTGACGTGCTGAAGAAATTCTAAGGCCAGATTCCGGAATCAGCGCAAAAATCTGATTAAGAATCAATTAAATCAGTTTCTGGAAGCCTAATTAGTTGCGGTACCAGTGTTACCTGAAAGATTGTACGGAGACTATATGTACGCTCAAATATTTTTATGTACAATCGTATTTCTTAGACAATTATTCATGCACGAGTATTGATTATTTTTTAGATCCTAAGCCTAACCTGCCACGGCTGAATCTGACGACATGTGGAATTCCAGCTTCTAATTTCCTTTGAACTTCTGGTTCAGTCAAATGCCTGCACTTTGAATCGTACCTCACCGGCTCGCCATTTTCAGCTTCATTTCTCAGCATCATAAGACGATCGGCACTACAGAAGCACATATAAGCTGAGCCATTTTCTATCAACGATTGAGCCTGTTCCTTGTATAAATGCAGGCGTTCTGATTGTAAGTAAGGCCCGAGGTTTCCACTTAATGGATAAGGACCTTCGTCGGGTACTAAACTTAACCAACGCAACATGTCCATCAAATTTGGGAGAGAGTCAGCGACCAGCCTACAAGGAAGCGTACCAATAATCCAAATTAAGTAATTACGAAATGACTAAGTTTTAAATAAATAAGATAAGAATAAATCGTTGTAAACTGACGCCAATCAAAATCCTTTTAGAATTCATCGTTCCACCTAAATCATTCTTGATATTGTCGTTGTCACGACCGAACAGATAGAGCACGGTAATTTTGAGGGTCAGATAGAGCCCAAAATTTTCTTTTAAAATATCTTTACAATCAAAAAGTATGCTTAACGCGTTAAAAAAACAATTTTTAGCGTTTCTGACAATGCAATCCTTTCTAAAACATAAAAATAAGAAATCTTAAGAAAAATTCAATGAGACTGACAGGACATAGTCAAAAAATGGCTATTTGGCGCGAAAAATTGAGTCAAAACAGCTGAAAACGCTTAAAACAATACATTTACTCAGTTTTTAGAAAATCTTAAGTCTTGCAGGGACAGCAGCATTCTAGGTGGGGGGCTACAACGATCATTTAAGGAGATAACCCGACACTGTGCAATACAAAGAAAATCAATAACCAATCCTGACTTGATTATCAGGCACTTTGAAAGATCATCATTGGAAGAAATATTAGCCACCTATGTTTGCCATGAAAAAATGACAATAAGGGTCATGAAATTACATGCACGATCTAACATAAACGAAATTATGAGAGAAACATGCCTGGATTCTGAAAATTAATTGAACAGTCTAATGCTCAAAAAACTTTAGGCACTTGAAATTAAAATGAAAGACATCGTTTAACGCTATTTCAAAGTTCGAGCACTAAGTTTTGGTCCCAAAAAGACTCCTAAACCTTCTTCCGAAAAAGACGTATGGGCATCATACAAGGGCAATACCATGTATCTGCCGTCCACAGGACAGGGAGAACCAAAACCTAAACTCCCACTATTGGACCTACAAAACGACTTTCTTTAACTAGACAACCTCTTTTTTCAACCAGGCAAATCCATTTCTGGGCCCGGAAAACCACTTTCTGGGTCGAAAATCAACCACCTCCCAAAGTTGAATAAGCATTTTTAGGGCAGGGAAACCAAATTTCGAAGCTGAACAGCCAATTTTTAAGCTCGTTATTAGACAACCACTTTTCGAACCAGGACAGCTACATTTTATTTTGTAGGTTGGACGGAGAAAACAAAAATGAAATTTTCTCAAAGTAGGTCTAAAACACCACCAAAAAAGGTTTTTAGCGTCTTTGAGCTGAAAATTTTGAGCTAGTAAACTCAAAATTTTCTGGCGCTTTGCGCCAGATTTATTGTTTATCTATAGTTTTTGTCTTCTAGCCCGCCCAAAACCACTTAAACTCAATTTAGACATGAAGAACATGTCAAATTTTTCGGCGCTCCGCGCCGAATTATTCATTTTTGTATTCTTTTTCTTTCTAAATCACAAAGAAAGATTAAATACAGAGACAGAAGCTGAAAAAGTATTCGTCGGGTGAGTGATGAGAAACCAGTGTGTAGTTTATTTCAAACGATAAATTTGTGTAATATGAGCATGATATAAAGTGAAAATTTTTCAAATGTTGCTTGAAATTTTTCTTTACCACTGCAAACAGCTCATCGAGATACACTCAAAAATGCTGTTATTTTCGCCATCTCGCAATGGTTCTCGAAATATCTGACCTCAAAATTTTCGCCCCCCGAAATAAAATCCTGAATACGGGCCTGGTCATGATCGTTACAATACGGATTCGTAAGAAATTAAAGTGCTTATCAGTGGAAGCTGTCCCTTGACATTCAAATGATACAAAATCTATTAATGGAAATCTATCTTTATTAATTTGTTCCATTTACAAACGAGAAAATATAATACACTACTCAAACGAGTCATACAAAATTAAAGAACGCTGCCTTTCTTTCGAAATAAGTTTTTTCTTACCTCTTCCGATCAGTGTCTTCAACGCGTAAGACAAATGTCCCGCGACTGGCTCTTGCAAACAAGTAGTTGTAAACCAGGGTCTTCAAACCGCCCATGTGCAGATAGCCAGTGGGACTAGGTGCGAAGCGGACTCTGACTGGTATAGCATTATTACTAGTAGCTCCTTGACAAGCAACAGTAGAGCATTTTCGACAATAAAAATTAACAATAAGACGAAGATTTAGCTGCATTTGTAACCACTTCGCCACAGTACAATCTGAGTGGCAGATCAAGTACAAAATAAACCTGAAAGGTAGACTGGCTTAAATGAGCCTCGACACGCTCAATCGGTAACGCCTCTACATATATCTAGGCAATGGTCATGGTTTTCCCAATTAACAGGCACGTAGCTAGCCGTCCTATTTTGGGGGAACCAACATTAATTTTGGGGGACTAAGCTCAAAAAGGCCAAAAATAGCACAAAATAACGTTTAAAAAAACCTATTTTTCGATTTTTTCTGAATTTTGGGGGTCCGAGCACCCCCATTCCGCCCCAGAGATACGTGCCTGCCTATTCAACTTTTAGCCGAAATAGTAGTGGTGGTTCCTAAAAATGCCATATTTGAGGACGTATTCTGCTAAAATAAGAGCATTCATTTTATTTTTTATACCAACTCATTTTTTATTATTTCTGTATTGATAATATGTTTTCTGTTTTTAAGTGTTCTTATTATTTCACCGAATGAAACCTTATCTTAAATTTTAGCTATACCTACTGCGCTTATTTAACCTTGAAAAATACACAGCAATAGTCTAAAAAATGGAATATGTAAAAAATGACACCTATGCAAAACATATTTTGCAAGAACTTTTTCAATGAATAAAACACAAGGCAATATTCAATTCATACAAGAACTAACCGTACAACTTCATTTAACCCGGTATCAATGGGGGCCGGATTGGTATCAATGGAAAGACCTGCCAGTATCAATGAAAAATTTTTCAAAATGCGATATAAATCGATGATAAACGTTGAAAATGAACAAAAATGATTCAAAAATCAATGAACCAGGCAATCAATTAGAGAAAAGGAATACGAAACTAGAAAAACACACGGAAATGATTTGAAAACGAGCAAGTCAATCAATTAATCAACAAATGATTAGCCGTTCAATCAATCAAACAGTGATTAGCCAATCAATAATCAGTAATCAATCGAACAACCAATAATTAGCCAATCAGTAACTAAGCAACCAATCAATCAACCAAACAACTACTTTGTAAAAGAATACCCAACCAAAAAAATAGGCGGCTGGTATCAATGGGAAGACCGGCCTTTGTCCATGTATGCCCCAGTCCAAATAAAACTTCTTTCTGCCAAACTTTTGACTCCTGCAGTATCGCAAAAATGCGTTTTAGAGAAATAAAACTTCAAAACTTTCCGGCGCTTCGCGCCATTTCGATAGATTATTCAGTTTTTTTTTCTTCGATGAGACTCCAGAAATCAGCTAAAGTGCACTATTGAAGGTCTGAAAATGCGGTTTTAGGAGATATAGCATATTACTGATCTATATTTATTGCAGTACACTAAATTTACAATAACAAAATGTTCAAAAACTCGTTTTGAGTCTCGCCATTTTATGTAGGATGGACTAGAGATGAAAATTGGGTTGGCATTTTTGACCCGCACCCGACCCGCAGGAGTCAGGGTACCAGCCGACCCGCAGGGTCCAATCCACAGCTTGTACATCTCAGGGGTCTGTCCGACCTGACTCGAAAAACCCCGAGAATTTCGAGCATCTTTTACTGAGTCTTAATTACAAAACAAACTTCATAGACGGCCACAAAATTTAAATTTACGTATTTTTAAGCGTCAAAATGGAAGTTTTTCTCCAATTTTACACCCTAAAAATTAGATTTAATCTTATACCTACAGAAATAATGAGCCTAAAGTTAACTGCATAAGTGACGCTAAACTATTTTTTTGCAATTTTCGACCGTTTGAACTTCAACCAGTGATCGGACCGAGGGTACTTTCTGGACCCTCGGCCTCGGCCGAGGCCGAGGCGACTTAAAACCCTTGCCTCGGCCGAGGCCGAGGCCGAGCCGAGGTAATGCCGAGGGTCAAGCTTATATACCTATACACATAAATAGTACTCGTAGAATATTTTGAATGCACATGAGCTAGAGAATAATCGTAATATTAAACACTTTTTCGAATGTCAAACAATTAATTTTCATTTTCAATAATAGTAGGTTAAATGTGTGAAGGATTTATTGAATAAAGTCAGCAGCATGAAAGCATACTTAATTTAACAAGTTGCCGTTGATGAAGACTTGGAAAAGTTAATAAAAAATATGGCTGAACAAGCACTTAAAAACTTTTATTACTATAAATAAGAAAACAGTGTCGAAGAAATAAGCAAACAAACGAAATAAGCTAAGTAAAGACAAAACTGTAGCCATTTTTGTGCTCGCTTTTGCAGTACCTAATGCATGTTTAAACACGCTTTTTCGGTCATCCAATTCTGGTGTGGCAGGTAATATGACGGAAACTGCACTGTACTTTCCGATCATAGTTTCCCAAGGTCCAGAGTTGAGGGAAGGGTGAAATCCCAACATGGGGGACCAGTAAATTAAGTAATGTCTTTGTATGAGCGAACA
Organism: Mermis nigrescens; assembly: GCA_036768485.1. Lineage (NCBI taxonomy): Eukaryota > Metazoa > Nematoda > Enoplea > Mermithida > Mermithidae > Mermis > Mermis nigrescens. The sequence goes on from JAVLUZ010000324.1 coordinate 135,935, forward strand.
AATTTTTGTAGATATTTTATATAAATATATTTTTAAAGATACACATTTTTACATACTGCCAGTGTGTGACCTGCAAGCGGCATGTAGTCTTAAACAGTGTTTTTTGTGCAAGATACCTTTTTACATATACAAAGATGGTATCCAAAAGTCTTAGAATATTTTGTGCATGCAAATTTTTGTGTACTATTATAGTATGGTACAGTAGCGATTTAGTGTGGTAAAACTGGGTTTTTCGACCTTTGGTAGTGTATCTTAACTAATTCCTGGGTTTCTGAATATTTGACATTTTTCCATTCTAAATGCAAATTCTACTATTTTAAAGATACATATATAGGACAAACAATTACTGATGCGCCGAAAATTTTCGGAAACTTTATAGTTTTGTCTCTCCAAAAATCTTTGTGCATGTACAAAGATGGTCCTGAAAAGTCTCTGTACATTATGAAAAATTGTTGCCGAATATAAAAAACAGTGGCCCTAAATGTGATAATTCCGCTTGAAATTAGTTGATACTGTTAGTTCGGCGCGAAGCGCCGAAATTTTTATGAGCTTTTGATGAAATCTACACATAAAAATCGACTGAGAAAGCTAAAACAACTCGTACTACAAAATCAGAAATATTACAGATATTGTAATATGCCAATTAAATCTATTAAGAAGCACTACTGTGCTTAGAAATCCAATGCAACATCAGGATAAATTAGTCAATTTTATCTTTGAACGGCAAAAAAGTGCAAAGTTATGAAATAGTACTTATTTTGCATAAAATTTTTTAAAAACAGTATAAATAGATAGAGAAGATATTTAAATCTGCATAAAGATGCCTAGATTACACAAAAATTGATTTTTGAGTGTTTAATGCCCCTGCTTCAATCTAAATACAGTATATTTGCGATATTTTGCGCGAAGCGCCAAAAATTTTTTGAAATTTCCTAAAATATACTGAAAAACGATATAATTAATATCACTTTGTCCAAGAAAGTATTTTAACATTGTATAAAAATAGCTCCAAAAAATGCACGAGCCGAAATTGATTTTTGGAAAAACCTGCATTTATTGGCCATTTTTAGGTACGTTTTTGCGATTTTCCGCCGAAAATTCGTGATCATTTACCCCTTCTCCCATAAAAATGGCCAAAAACCATAAGTGTAACAGGGGGCTTTGGGGAATTCCCCACCCACCCAGGGTTGGACGTCCTTCCCTAACCCTTCCCTCCAACGTCATAAAATTTTGACCCATCCTCCCCATTTTTGGCGAAAATTTGCGCTTTGTTGGCTATTTTTAGGTGCTTTTGCCATTTTTGACATAAAATTAGAGTCGCTTATCCCGCCTCCTTTTAAAAATGGCCAGGGACCCCTACCCAAAATTTCTAGCCGTTACATGTATGCCGAGCAGCCCCTCCCGAAAATTTTGAGCTGTTGCATGCATGTTTTATAGTGATAGTTTGTCTATTCACTCTTGCTTACATTCAAAAATACTGTATCACTTCGTGAAATTCTAATAATTAGCTGCACTTTTGCCTTAGTAAATATTAAGGTCAAAAAATATTCAGAAGGTTTTCACCAAAAATCCTGTGACAGTGACTTGACTCTTGTACCCTGAAAGGAGGGTAATAACCCTCCCTTACCCCCCTCTTTGAGAATGTGTGTTTCCGATCTATGTAGCGAGCATGAGAATTAAAACTTTGTCATCACATGAATAATAAATTGGCACTTTGTTGTATGTAACTTGGTGTAACTGGGGACGCGACTAAAACCATAAGAAAAGTCTATAGGTAAAAAATAGCCTGTATACTGCAGATGCATTCTGAATAGTTAATATTCAACGGATATATTAAACTTATTCAAATTTGATTTTAACCCTCGGCGCCTCGGCACTTTTCAGCTTCGCCCTCGGCGCCGAGGCCGAGGCTCCAAAAAACGCCGAGGCTTGCCGAGGCCGAGGCCGAGGCCTCGGTCCGATCACTGACTTCAACCTCAGCTTTATTGGAACAAATAATAGGTTACTTAGGGAAAGTTGATAGATTAGAAGAGAAGCGGCTGAAGATATTGGCTATACAATAATACTATAATCTGTTCCATTCCAAACGGTCCATTTTTGCTGAAGTTTTATTACTGCAATAGATTTTCATTGCACAAATGGCATGTCGCTTTAAATCTTCTTATTGGTGTTAAATGTGCTTTGCTTAACATATGGTAAATCTAATAGACTGCCGCAACAACCTAACCCGTAAAATATCCAGCTACGGTATTAAGCCGTAAAACAAAAATGGTCCGTTTGGAATGGAACAGACTATAGTTACTGATATTTAAATACGTTGCTAAACCTTGGAAAATACTACAAAGGAGAGAAATGCGTAAGATGGAATGCACGAACAAAAGGCAGCCTTAATTGGTTATCTGCGCTCACGTGGTGGTGCCTCACACGGCCTTTTTTGCACAGTGTAGGTATGAAAGACTGGTCATACAATGGCGCGCAAATAAACAATATCAGGAATTAGGAAAATTAGTAAAAATTCGTATGTCAGCGTGTTGCATACTTACGCTTTTTATGTTGGTATTGTGCTAAGCATATTGCTTTTTTGTGAGCGATTCGTGACTTTGAGTCATTTTCAGGAGCTTTTGTGGCTAAAACGGAATTTTGAACTTGGAAAATGTAGTTTTCAACCCGACTAAATAAACTCATCCCGCACCCTTCAACCCGTGACCACACAGGGGCGTGGGGGGTTGAGGGGGATTTGTACCCCCTCCCCCAAGTTGAACCCCTAAGATTCCTGTAGACCCCAGAATTCTATTTTAGTAACATTTTACGCAATTTACCCATCCTGACCCCCCTCAGAATTTTCTTGCGACTCACGTATGCCCAGAGTTCTGCATTCTGCCGATCCGACCCGCAGGTCGGGTTGTCGGGTCCCGAATTTTCACTGCAAAAAAACATCGATTTTTCAACATGAGCGTTCAACTTTTAAACTTTTTTTAGACCCCCATAAATGTGAACCAAACTTTGAAATAAGGAAAAAAATTTTGGTTATGGTACACATTGTGAACCAAATCGCTAGGGAAAAAACGGTGGTCCCGACACCACCGTTTTTCAGTATTGGAGGTGTTATTTGAACAAAAATTTCGGAATGTGGAAAAAAATTTTGGGCCTGGTCCACAATCTGGAAAAATTTTTAATTGATGTTAACCAAAATTCTGAAATATGGAAAGAATTTTGAACTATGGTTCGCATGCGAACCAAACCAACGATGAAAAACGTGGTGATCGCAACATTCAAATTCGCGTTCGCGCCAGGGTTGTCAAGTGACCGCCCCAAAAAATCCCCAATTTTCAGCTCAGAAAACACCAAACAAACCCCAATCAGCTCATGAAACCCCAGAAAAAAAATTTTTTAAAAATCATCCGAAGAGCTCAATTTTTGGATTGGTCATTTCTTGCATGAAAATCGTCATTGGCACATCAGCAGGCCTTCATTGTTACCTTATAAGGCCTCCAGCGAGCACGTCAACTATTTATTCAATAAACTCAAGCACATTACTATAGAAACATCGGAATTAACACATTTTTACCAGCGGAGCGCTTACGAGTAAGTGAACATACATTGACCGATCCAAGATAGCAAACATATCTTTCGTAAAAGTAACGTAGCTTAAAGAAGAGTCTTTACGCGCAATTAAAGCGTAACGAACATGTAAAACACTGTCAAGCATGCATGGGCACAGGGTAAATTCAGGGTCAAGTTACTTAACGCCGGAGCTGAGCAACCTCGCAACCTCGCAGGGGAAACCAAACCAAACCCGCAAGAGTTTTGAAAATTTCCTGGAAAAATAAGGCAAAATCAAGGTCAAAAAATTTATTTGCACTTATACTAGTTTTTGAGTTCATTTTAGTTCAAAAAGCTCAATTTTCCACCCGATTTATAGATCGGCCATGCTCTGCGCCTATGGTCATGATGACCAACCCTGCAGCTTCCAGGAAAGTCATTTGACCATAAAAAAATCTGAGCGTGCCCATGTATGCTGTCAAGCATCTTCACCTTAATGCGGTTTCGCAAATCAGATTCAACATTATTCATTACAGAAAACGCGCTCCATAGAGGCCTTTGAAAATTACAATGACAACATGGACGAAGAAAAATGAGCAATATGTTAATAATGAGGTGCACCAACAGCATTTTTAACGTCTGAAGCTGCTAACCAGAACTAAAATGTATCATCACTATCAGGCCCGTATCCAGGATTTTTGTTTCGAGGAGGGGGAGAGGGCACGACCAAATATTTTTGAAATGCAACGGGGTACCAGAGGATGGATTGAAGAGGAATTTTTCACGGCCAAAGAGCTACACGCTTTTCAAATTTTGCTATCCAGGTACCTAAAATATGTAGAGAATCCAAAGGATATCCTCTCTTCTGGCGCTGGGGAATCTGGAGTGGCGTGCTCAAGTGCCACCTAGCGAGGTCGGGGCAGAGCCCAGGAAGATTTTGCAAAAAAATAAAATCTTAAGGCAAGCTCCACAATTTTTAATCATCACCAGAAAATTTATGACATTCTTAGTTCTTGCTCCGACCTCATTTTTTCAAGAAAATTTAAAAAAACAAGACACAAAAGCAAAATAAGCTATTAGGCCATATAATGACTGAATGTTGAGCATTTAACCAGACGCTTAGGGTACTTATTGCAATTACTAATTTTTATTTAGGCGCAAAAATGTCGAAAATTTTTTCACCTGGTGGGAATCCAAAGGATAACCTGTCTTCTAGGACTGGGGTCTGGTGTGGCGAGCTCAAGCGCCCCTAACGGGTTTCGGGGCAGTGCTCCGGAAAATTTTGTGAAATAAGCTAGATGGAAAATATGCTTTAGGTTGTATAAAGATCGAATATGGCATGTTTTAACCGCGTGCTTGGGACTGAATAAAGAATCAATAATTAAGAACTTCGGCGAAAAATGTTTCCGATTTTTCGTTAAAAGACTATATATATATATATATATATATATATATATATATATATATATATATATATATATATATATATATATATATATATATATATATATATATATATATATATATATATATATATATATATATATATATATATATATATATACATACAGGCCTGTAGAGAGGGGGGTAGGGGGGGCCTGCCCCCCCCGAAACCAAAAATTTTCTTAAAAACACCAAAGGGGGAGTAAGGGAAAAAATAAGATTCGCGAAAATTTTCGGCGCTTCGCGCCGAAATGAGTAATTGTGTGTTCTATATATCTTTATAATGGCAGAAATTGCATTTCAGAAGGAGAAATGTCAAATTTTTCGGCGCTTCGCGCCGTTTTAACACGATTCTTAGTGATTTTTGCCCTTAGAGACCTAGAAATTAGCTAAAATACACTACCAAAAGTCGAACGACTGTTTTTACCACACTAAAATCGCTACTGCACCATATTAAAGTACCTAAAAATTTATGTACGGAATGTACAAAGATTTTTGGGAAGACAAAAACTGTAAAAAGGTGTAAAATTCCCAGAAAATTTTCGGCGCTTCGCGCCGAAATGAGTAATTGTTTGTCCTATTTTCCTTTAAATCAAAAAGTATACACTTTAAACTCATTTTATCACACAAGAAATATAGCTTATCAAGATACATCAGATTTCTTGATGACTAAAAAAGGCGGACTGAACAGAAAAAGCGTAAAATCATGCCGTTTCGGTGTTTTTGATAAATTTTTTGGCCTGCTAAATAACCATATTCTCGTAAATTTGCTGCAAATTTTAGTGTTACAATTTTTGCTCAGATGATCTCTGGTGCGTTGGCTTCTGGGGCTCTGCCCCAGACCCCGCTGGGGGGCGCTTGAGCACGCCACCCCAGACCCCCCAGCCGTAGGGAAGGCTACAACCATGGTAACAGGGGTATCCTTAACAGTATACTTTTTTAAGTTAAAAAAATCTAATCGTTCCCGCCTACACGCCGTGTATATATATATATATATATATACCATACATGTATATATATATATATATATATATATATATATATATATATATATATATATATATATATATATATATATATATATATATATATATATATATATATATATATATATATATATATATATATATATATATATATATATATATATATATATATATATATATATATATAGATATATATATATACAGGCCCGTATCCAGGATTTTATTTCGGGGGAGGGGCGAAAATTTTTGAGACCAGATATCTCGAGAACCATTAGGAGATAGGCGAAAAGAAAGACAGTTTTGAGCGTATCTCGGCGACCTCTATACAACGGTGAAGAAAAATTTCAACAAAAAAATTAAAAAATTTTCACTTTATTTCACTTTGATATACAGCAAATTTATCATTTAAGCTGATTTCTCATCACCTAATCGGCGAATGATTTCTTATCTCTTGCCTTTGTACTTAATCATTGTGCTTTACAGAGAAAAACAATACGGATAATTAATAATTCGGCGCGAAGCGCCGAAAAAATTGACATGCTCTGCATATCAACCTCAAATTGGAGCGGTTTTGAGCGGACTAGAAGACAAAAAAACATATATAAACAATAGATACGGCGCGAAGCGCCGGAAAAATTTCATGTTTCCCATGTCATAACTCAAATTTGAGCTGTTTTGAGTGAGCTAGAAGGCAAAAACTATAACTAAACAAGGAATCCGGCGCAAAGCGTTAGAAAAAATTGACATACTTTCTATGTCTAACCCAAATTTGAGCGATTTTCAGCGGTTTATAAGACAAAACCTTACATAAACAATAAATCCGGCGCGAAGCGCCGGAAAATTTTGTGTTTTCTAGCTCAAAAGTACGCTAAAGACCTGTTTTAGCGGTGTTTCAGACCAACTTCGCCAATTTTTCATTTTCCCCTTTGGGGACCCTTGGGAAAAACAAAATTTTTTTCCATTTCGGGGGGGGGGCAGGCCCCCCCGCCCCTGGATACGGGCCTGATATATATATATATATATATATATATATATATATATATATATATATATATATATATATATATATATATATATATATATATATATATATATATATATATATATATATATATATATATATATATATATATATATATAGTGGAGGGGAAAATTTTTCTGGGGGTAGTGAAACCCCCTCAAGATAATGTATGGTTAGCACAATAACTATTCCAGCATTAAGTTAGCGAATGAAGAAGGAAAGACATCAGAAAATGCTAATGCTTGTTTTATGTTTCTAGCCGATATGATGCCCTTGTACTCAAAACATTTCCAATCGCAATGGCTTATAGATTCAGCTTTTCTAAAGCATAGTGCGCAGACAGCGTGTATTATCCTAAAACACTTTCTTAAATAACGACTTGAACTTATCAAATTAGGTTATGCAAACCGAGGCGACACAGAAGTTATTCTTGATCTTGGGTTTTGTTGCATTGCAATCAATCATCTGCTGCAGGTATTGAACAACCATTTGTAAGCGTTTGAGACAATCAACCTTATCGAAAACGCTTCCTTCAAAAATTTATATGTTAATAGACAGCACAATGATGATAACCTTTTCATTTTGTAATAGTACACGGCATTTATGTAAGAGAGGGATGAGGTATCCTCCTAACCAAAGTCGGTCACCCCCATTCCCCCAACGCCAGAAAATTTTTGACCCCCCTTCAATTTTTAGAAAATATTAAATTTTTTGGCCTTTTTGGCCAAAAAATTGGAGGTTATTCAATCCCCCTAAAATTGGCCAGGGACCCCCACCCTAAATTTCGAGCCGTTACATTTATGGTACGCGGAATATAACGTGGGGAAGACCTTGAGTATTTGGTCAAAATGCCGTAAATGGCTTCAGAAATGCAAGCTTTTGCCAAAACAAAGTTTGAGAAAAAGTAAACAGTCTAAGATCTGTAGCAAGCACAGTACGCAACGATGTGGGGATCTGCCTGCACCCTTCAGAATCCGAAAACCTTCCTCAAAAATTATAAGAAGTTGTTGATGTATATAGTTCGATAAGAAACAGCCAAAAAATTGTATTTCTCACCTATTTCCACCCACAAAGCATTAATAATCTAAATATGTCACATTAATTTATGAGCTAGATCAATCTTATACATAACTCTCACCTGTTCAAAGCCGGAATTCCTGTTGATCTTTCGCCTTTGTGGAAGTTTCTAACGTAGAAAGCTTTCTTGCGGATGACACAGAGCATTAAAAATCTGAATATACCACAATTTCAAGCTTCAAAGTACGAAATAGTTTTAAAATGAGATTGTGTTTAATGAAAATAACTTTCAAATACTGAAGACTAAAGAAAGCATAAATCGTGCATTAATTTATAAGCTAGATTAATCTTATACATAACTCTCACCTGCTCAAAGCCGAAATTCCTGTTGATCTTCCGCCTTTGTGGAAGTTTCTAATGTAAAAAGCTTTATTGTGGATGACACAGAGCATTAAAAATCTAAACAATTTTTTGCTTCAAAATACGAAATAGCTTTGAAGTGAGATTGTGTATAATGAAAATAACTTTAACAAATACTGAAGACTAAAGAAAGCATAAATAATGCATCAATTTATAAGCTAGATTAATCTTATACATAACTCTCACCTGCTCAAAGCCGGAATTCCTGTTGACTTGAACTAATAAAATTCAGAATATGAAATTGAAAATAAAGTCGTATTATTACTTAGTCAAAAAGTAATTCTCAAAGCTCATAACAAAACATAGTAAATGCATTTGTTTTCCTTTTTTATTCAAGTAGCATGCAAAAAAAACAAATGACATACTTGGCTTTTGATTGATTTTATGATTAAGCGTTTATGCAGTAGTTAGCAGTAGTGTATTACTTAGCGATTGTGCCCTACTAGCAGTTAGCGGTTGTGTCACCTACCCATAAATCCTGGTTAAGCATCTATGGTGATGACCGTTGAAATTTACCGCTTCAAAGGCATTTAGCACACTCATAATCCAGCTGCACTCTTTTATGCGCATATGCACATATAGGTAGGAATGTGTACATATGTGTGTAATGAACATAACACATTTAATCGAAAGAACATAGAAGCTAAAATTGATCGATGCGGCGAGTATTTTGCTCAATGAAATCAGGCAGTCAGTAAGGAACAGTTGCACGAAAAAAGCACTACAGGTTAAAACATAGCAAAATGATTTCCTTAATTGTACTTAGTACAGCCAGACAGAACAAGTAATACTACACGGACAACTGCATTAGCTTGGACGTATGCAAGTATGTTATAAAAGACTTAAGCAAGTTGTGTTTGAGCCGCAGAACAGAGCCGTATTTAATTACAAAAATGGAACCACTACCTAAATTTTTTAGAGCCATGTACGGATATTCGAATTACGCGAAATGCTCACGTGTACGATCATCAGATGACTGATAAGCACGAATGCAATTTGATACAATTGCAACAGCGATATAACTTAATACTAAGTAAAAATCAGCGGATAAAAAACTGTCGTCGATTAACTAAGTTTGGACGCATCTATATCAAGACAACGAAAATCATTAACTGTATATAGTAATGCGTTGGGTTGGGCAGAACCCTTTGCCCCCCCTGAAGCACCAGAAATGATAGTAAGACAAGTTTTACATAATTTTAATCGGTATTTAAAACGGAAATGAGCAGTACATGCAGCTTTCTAGCGAACTGGGTAAAAACGCAAAAGTTCTGAGATAATTTTTTATCTTATTCCAAGTTCAACAGGACTAAACTCCCAATGCATTGTGAAATTTTGATTGAGTAACGTCCCTGACCGACCTCCTGTACCATCAGACTATATCTTGTTTTTCATAAGGGTTCAATTAATTTCGGCAACGTTCATGCCAAAGAAACTTCCGGACGAAGTGTCTCCCTTGACAATTACCAAAACATTTTTTGGTTTATTCAGTAATGGAAGAACATTTTTAGTCGAAATTTTGTCCCCAAAATAGGCGCCATTCCATGATTCACTGCAACCGTCAATGATTGGCAGCACAATCTTCAATATTTTTCTGTCTTCGAAGTTAATTTTAGCGGCCAACCTTTATAAAATTTCGTGAAACACTCTTTCAGATCCAAGTCCTTAGCCCATGTGGTCTGAACCCATCTTTAACTTCGACTCAATTCATTAGCAATCCACTTTTTATGATGAAAGTTTCTAATTTCATCACACGCTTTACTACAGACAATACATTTGGTCCGGTCGATTAGCGGTTGGTTCTCGCTATTGTCATATCCCGCCATGAAAATCAAATTAAATTAATATATTAGGGTATGGTTAAATTCCAAATTGAAGTACCTTCAAAATAGTATAAGAATAATTAAGGTGCAATCACCGCGTATGGCACACATTCCCATAGGGGTTAGGAGGTATTACCCCACCTCAGGGTCCGAGACTTGAATCACTGTCGGACAATTCAGAGCTATAAACATTTTCTGTATAATTTTTGGGTACAAAAGCAGCAAAGATATTAAAATTTTTTCGCGCTTCGCGCTGAATAATACATTTCTGTTTTGTTTACCCATAAAATACCTAGAATGAACTTAATAAAATGATCTAAAAAGTCAAAAATTTTCGATGAATTCTTATAATTTTTACTCACAAGAGTGACGAAACTAGTCAGAATGGGACAAAAAGTAGTTAAAAATGCAGTTTTTCTCATTAAAACATGCTATACAGGAAGTTTTAGCCATTTTTCATATTTTACCTGCAAAAAAGGCTAAACTTCAAATTTAGTGGTCCTAAATTTTGGCTTTTCACCCCCTATACTTTCGACCCTGGGAAAATATGGCGTATGTTGCTGAGGGGGGGGGCGAGAGAAAGATTTTACCCAACCCGGTACATTGCATGATTCAATAGAATAGACAAAGAAACTTTTTAAACTGCAAATCACTCATATACGTTAGTATTGTTTTACATTATGAAAAATAGCAGCGGTTCGCGAATATTACGTATATACGCTATGCGCCCGCGTATCCAAATGAATTGAGAATTCAATCGTCGGAATCTTATTGACGTTGCTACATTGACGCAGCATCAACAGTAGACGAATGTTGAAATGCACTTTATTAAGGATATGAGAAGGAAACAGTTCGTGCGCTTAGGAATGCCATCATGCTTCAATGCACATTTCTATTCATTTTTTGGGCAGCGATTTCTTCCTGCTTGAGCTGTGTCAAAAAATCAGCTGCTCGTTCTGCAAAATTACAAGGGAAAAGTAATTGTAAGGTTCCTGTATTAGGTACAGTTCTCGTCTTTTCATCACAAAAGCTGAACACTTACTCGTTTATACATTATACTACGGAAAAATTACCTATTAATGCCTGTAGAATTTGTAAGAATACTAAAAATTATAATTCCCTAAAAAACGCAAAAAATCGAAGAATATTCTGTGGCCTAGAGAATGGAGTTGCACCGTCGATGAAAAACATACAACATGAATAGGATATTCCTAGAAAAGAAGCTATCACTAATACAAAAACGACATAATGTGCATTCTCACGATGGCATGTCATGCATTGCTATGGAGCAGCAATTAATAAAATGGTGTGCTTGTCATAATTTGTTTATGAAGCCATTAGCGATTAACTAAATATTGGTTTCATATTGAAAGAGAAATTTGATACTGATAAGAAACTAAATAGGTAATTAAAACACATCAAAGTTTCCTCATTATCTCTTTTTTCTGAGCCAGTGAACAATGTTTTGTGAAGGCACGGTTTTTCCCGAAGCAGCAGAATATACTTCAATTTTTTGCGTTTTCAGCAGCATCTTTTGATAAGACAACCTTACTTTTTGAACAGATCAAATGTTTTCAGCGTAAACTTCACGCAACGACTGGTTGTAAAAAACACTTACACTCAGATGCGTAATCATGACGTTAAATAGGACATTTTGAGAAATTAAGCTTTTGCAACGCTTTGAAACTACGATAAATTTTCAATTAAGCTTCACACAACTACTGGGTGTTAACAAAACACACAGTCAGATTCGTAATCCTGAACTAGAGTAGGTAACATATTTTGAAACAATTCCCTTTCGCAGCGCTCTGGAAGTAAAATAAATTGTTAGTGTAAACTTTACACGTCAACAATAAATAAACAATGTCAACTTGACACAACTACTGGGTTTAGAGAAAACTAACAATCAAATTCGTAATTCTGACGTCACGTAGAACTAGGGATCGACCGGAGGTCCATTTTTTTCCTCCGGGCCGGAGCCGGAGCTCCGGCCATCGTCACCTCCGGCTCCGGCCGGAGCCGGAGCCGGAGGCCGGAGGCCGGAGGCCGGAGCTGAACTTAGAATTTTCAGTGAACTAGAATTTTCACAAGCCGTAAATATAATTCATATGATGTACAGACAGTATATAGATTTGTATAAATACCTTGCTCATGGATAAGTAAAAGATCTGTAGAAGTGAATTTTTATTATCTAGCCATGCATTTATATGTACTAAAATATTGCAACCATATTAATTATTTTTCAATTAATTGTCATCAGCGATTTCTTCATCTTCCATTTCCATATCAGACGAAGCACTGTCACTGTCCGATTTGTAAGGCTCAACTGCTTCGCTCTTCAAACGATAGGTGTTGAATCCAACTGCCTTTAAATTATGTTTGATAAATAGCAGCTTTTGGACGTTGCCTGGCAATAACCGGGTCCTGTTACCATTAGCCAAATCTCTCGCGGTCTTGAATTCACGTTCGCTTGTCACTGAGCTGATTGGCGCGGATAGGTATTGCATAGCAAGCTGGAAAGGTCAAGGGTTGATTTGCTAATATAAAACGATGTCATTTTTATCCAGTTCAATAAATTATGTAAATAGTCATATTCTCTAAATTAGTATTATTTGAAATAAGATTTATTGTTTGAAAAAAAGTAATTCTATCGATGATCTGGAATAAATTGGAAATTTTTGAAACAGAAGGCACTAATGGACTAAAAATCTTTGTTCTTCACTAAAACTATTTTTCTTTTTAACACTAAAGCAGTTTTAAAAGTTCTAGGAAAGTCAAGAAATATTCTTTGTAAATAATAATACTTGGCGCAAAGCAGTGGCAAAATTAAAAGATTGTCATTAGAAATTGCCAATTTGCCACCATCAAAAAATACGCATTATTCTCTATTGCACTCAAATCTTCTTCGACAAGAACCCACTCCCTCTAAATCCATGTCTGTTTATGATTTCTCACTTTCGCCATTTCGGGTCTCTTCTCCACTTGCGATTTCCAGTACGGAAGGGGCGATTCATCCACATCAATTCGTTTTTCTGCTAAGTAATCCGACACCATGGCTTTTGCAATTTCGTAGGCCGATCCCGATTGAGTCTTTGTCTTATTGCCATTTTCGGTACCACTATCTTCGGACGAACTATCGATTGCAGCATAACGACTTAATAGAGTTTATTTGAGTTCAGAAAGAATGCAACAACAATCAATAAGATGATACAAAGTAAAGCTCTCATTTGCAAAATTAATGTGATTTTCTGACAGTGATCAATAGTCTTAGAATATATGAATGAAGCTTGGATTTAAATATGAGTGAAAATGGAAAAATTTAAGATTTTTGCTAACCCCAGGATAATAAGTGTGCCTTCATCCATCCGTACGTACAAATCGCCATAGTCTTAAAAACTGTATGTAATTTGTGCCTTCTCCTCTACTCGTTCATTCAGAATATACTCATTGATTATTAAATACATTTTTTCCTCAAACACATGTCAATGGCAGTAGATTTTGATTGTGTTTTATTTAGCTAGAATTTCTCAATGTGTTGTTGATTGATGTTCTATTATATTCAATAGTCTTATCATTAAAATTGCTTTTAGTTAGAATTCTTGCCCTTAAAACAGAAATAGTCAATCAATATTTTGCGTATTTTATTCACAAAGTATTCCTTCCTACATACTTATTGCATGTTCCTAATTCTAACCTGGCTCCAGTGCCTTTTTTTCTAAGCAGCTGCGTTTTGAGCTTGGTAACAGTTCCACATCTTGCACAGATGTTATTTCATTGGCTACTAGAGTAACCAACCGTATTTCTGCTTTATCCGCGATTTCTTGATTACGAAAAGGCCTGAAAATCACTTGAAAATTCATTTTTTTACAATTTAAAATTCTGAATAAGTACATACTACATTGTACAAAACTACATTGGCGATTCAGAGATTAATATGTGTAATTAATTTTGAATTAATTTCAAAGTCGGCTTCTAATTGCATACCTGATTTTCACAAAACAATAATTTAGCCAGCGATGATTAATCATTATTGCTTGTCATTCAAATAAGTTAGTTACATGTTATTACATTCTTTCAGTTTCAATTCAATACTTTTTTTAAATCTTGGATCGAGCAAAGTGGCGACTGTATAAAACTCCTTATTTTCGATTGATTCAAAATGTGCACGCTTATCGTTTCCAAAGAAGTATTGTTCAATTTTCTGAATAAGCTCCTCCCTGAGCGTTCCAAGACCCGAGGCTTCAAACTCTCTTAGCTTTCGTAGCAATATCCTATAAAACTCTTTGAATAGCAAATAAAAACAATTTATTTTATGATTCATACTTCAGCTCCACCAGTTCCTCAGAAATGCACGTGTCCTCTTTTTCATAACTCGTTACTGCTTCCGCAAATATGTGCAATAACTTGACCAGCTAAAATTAATTAGAAAAATTATTTAACGAACAATGAATAAAAAGCACCACTGTATATCCTTTCTTAATAGTTTAAAAAGAGTGAAGATAAACAGTAATAATAAATAAATAACGTGAAATAGTGCTATATACGTGGGCTGGGCAGCGAGAAAATTCTGGAGGTCACTCAAGATCAGTAAAATTGGTGAATGTTATTAAAAATGGATTTCAGGGTCTACAACAATCTGGAAAGTTTTAACTCGTGTGATTCAACAACCTCCCTCAAACCCCCACGCTCATGTGCGGAGCTATAGCATGCAAATCTATACATATTCTTATTTCTTTACTAACATTCTCGAGGAGTTCCCATTCGTGCCTCGCTAAATTTTTGTTGGTAAGCTTATCAATTTCGACGCAAGCCAGTTTTATGGCTTTCTTTTGCGACAGGAAGCGCTCGAGCATTTGATAGGTGCTGGACCATCGTGTGGGTTGATCGATAATCAGCCGATGCTCTGGAAGCTTTTCGGCCTTTTGCGCATTCTTTAGAGTTTGCTTGGCATTAGCACTATGCCGGATTGTTGATGCTATTTTACGAACCTGCGTTTCATCATTATAGTTGGATTTTTTTAATAAAAAATGAAAAAGAACCTCATTTTTACAAAAAACATGCTAAAACTGATTTTCTGTCAACATTATTTTGCTTTTTACTTTTAAAATCTGCTGATCAGACTAGAAAACATTTTATATAAAGAAAAATGATGCCTTAAAATTTTTTAACATTCTAAAACATTTCAAATGAGCCTATGAAATATTAATGATAATTAATATATGCATGACAGTTAACGTAATAATAATATGTGTAATTCGAAGGAAATATTAATCCTAAAGTGATGTTTATTTGTTCCAGAGAAAGTACAAATATTAAAGTGAGCTTGCAGCGGTACATACTATCCAGATTAGTAATTCATAGTTTTAGAAGATCGGAGTAGCTTATTTGGCTTGTTTTATTAATCTTTGTTATCTTTATCATAGATAAGTAGTGAAACAATGAAATTTGAAAATTAGTGAATCTTTTATAAAAATTTCAGAATTACTCCATACTGAATTTGGAAAATTTTAATTTTAATAATTTAAATAGAATTCTCCGTAAATAGACAACCACTCCCCATGCCTGAGGAACATGCTAATATTTTCTAATGATGCAGAACGAATGTATAAACATGCTATTTTTATATACTTTTGCTATTAAGTCGAGTACAGCTCTCTGGCAGTCGAGGCTATTCCGCACAACTAAATGCAAAGCATGCAAAAAGCAACCTACTGCATTTAGCCCCGCAAGCTTCACCCCATTAACTACATTCAGACCATTGTCTCGTACCACCAGGTGAACTTTTTTAATTTTAAATTCGTTTAAAATCTTTTTGATCGAAATTGCGAGATTCTCGGCTGAGTGTTTTTCAGGAAAAGGAATACATTCAAGAATAGCCACTTTTCGCTCCCATGTTTTCTTGTCAATATAATGCACAGTAAGCGACATATAAGCATCCATCGCTGAAGACGTCCACATATCCGTCGTAAGCGAGCATACGTCCATCTGATTCGCAAGTAGCTCAATTAGTTTCAGTTTAATGCGAGAATAAATTTCGGGCATTAAGTTTCTTCGCAATTGGGCCTCGGTAGGGACGCGGAACTTCGGATTTAGGTTCTCCATCAAGACTCGGAAACGTTCATCTTCAACAGTAGTATAAGGTAGTCCTGCGCTAAAAATCCACTCGGCCAATTCGAATGACAGCTTCTGTTGCACCTGATTATTCGCTGCAAATTTCTGCCCAGTCTTAAAAAAGTCGTCTACTTTTGACTGCTTTGTTACCAAATTATTGTCCACATCGTCGGTTAAGTCGTTTAACTCGTGAATACTTCTTTTCTGAAAAAACAGAAATCAAGTAATTGCTATACAAACACTGATATTCATTCATTACGAGGGGGTGTGGTGATCTTCCTCCCAAAATATGCCTGCCAACCCCCAATACTCCCAAAGTCAGGAAATATTTGACCCTCGATATTCAAAAAAATTGGAACTTTTTGATGTTTTTAGTCGTTTTTGGCGAAAAATTGGAGTCAGTCCACCCTTTACCCTGAAAAAGACCGTTTCCCCCTCAAAATTTCGAGCCATGTGTGTCGATACTTACGACGTTTGTGTGTGTGTGTGTATGTGTGGGTGTGTGTGTGTATGCGTGTCATTTTTAAATATGCTCTAAATAAAGCTTAATTTTTCAAATCTGGAAATTAAAATAAGTGCATCTACATACTTTTTTACTCGTTTTTTTCTGGATTCTTGTAGAACATAAGCGCTAATCCAAAGTATGCTTTTGTTTCTAATTTTTTTATTCCTAAAAAATTCATTTTTTGGAATAATTATTTTTAAAAATTATATGCCTGCATTCTATAACTATCTTTCTCAATAGATAATCTGTTAAGTTCCTTTTGTTTATCACTGAATACATTAATTGATTTTTATTGTATTGTAATTATTAATTTTCATAATCTTATCGTTATTCCTTTTCTCATCATTTATATTTACCTCGTTATCTTTCTTCGTTTTTTCTTTCTCCTTCTGCAAATGTTCTTGTGCTGCATCTAATTGAGTCGAGTGCTTGGCCTTCAAGTGATCCATCAAGTTGGACGTGCTGAATGATTTTGCAGCACCAGAGCCGCGGCTGTACGTGTTTCCGCAAATTGAGCACCTTGCCTTTGATGCATCATCATTCGAAATTTGAAAGAATTCCCAAACAATCGACATAGGTAATAAGTAAAAGTAAATTCTAAAATGGAAAAGAAATTAGTTCTGTAATCTGTTGCTAGTCAAGCCACTTCCGAAAATTGATAAACGTGCGCAATGTAGATATATCAGTGAATCAGGTTGGTTTTCAACGCAAATTACATAACATATCAAATTTATCATTCATTCCATAATGTACCTATTTAATCGAGCTATGCGAAAATCAAGAAGACTAACATGCAATAACGTTCTACTAGTTCTCTCCTCACCTATTACACATGTTCTCAAATGACTGGTCTGGCAGCGGCGGTTGGGTAATCGAAAAAATCATTTAATTAGCATATTTCTATTTTTAGCTCCAATCTCACCGCTTTCTCGCTTGCCCTTATTGTCTGTATGCACTTATACTCGAAAAGTACCCAAATAAACATAGCATAAAGAGCTTAGCAATGTGTCTGTATGTACTTATATCTGCAATCTGTAATAGCTCAAAAAGTAAGTGAGCAGACTACCTTGCACCAACTTTGTTATTCTGTCACTCGAGAGATCGAAAGAGATTTATATCCATTTGTGCGCTGAATTAATGCGGACTCAGCTCGCTTTGCAATCTGAAATATTCTCGTTCATCATTAAGCAAAATATATGATATAATATTTCACCAATGGTGCATTCACAATGCCACATTAGTGTTCACATTCACAGCTTTACTTATTGAATCTGTGTTTGTACAAATTCACAAAATAGGCAATCTGAGTGCTAAGCTTCAAAAGAAAAGAAGAGCGTTAAAGCATTGAAGGATTTGGTTCAAAAAACCTCCGGCCTCCGGCCCCTTTTTTGTACCTCCGGCCGCCGGAGGCCGGAGGACTAAAAAATGGCCGGAGGAGCCGGAGGCCGGAGCCGGAGCCGGAGCTCCGGTCGATCCCTACAGTAAGAACATTTAAAAAAATTTAAGCTTCCGCAATGCTCTAGACCCAGTGTTCTTTTTTGAACAAGATCCGTTTGTAAATGTACAAAGATGGTCCCTAAAAGTCTTTGATACATTTTGCACCCACAAATTTTTGGGTACTATAATATGGTACAGTAGCGATTTTAGTGAGGCAAATACAGTTGTTCGACCTTTGGTAGTGTATTTTAGCTAATTTCTGGGTTCCTGAGGGCAAAAATCACTAATAATCGTCTCAAAACGGCGCGAAGCGCCGAAAAATTTGACATTTTTCCTTTCAAAATGCAATATCTGACATTATAAAGATAAAGAGAACATACAATTACTCATTTCGGGGCGAGCGCCGAAAATTTTTGGGAATTTTAAACCTATTTTGCAGTTTTTGTCTTCTCAAAAATCTTCGTACATGTAAAAAGACGGTCCCCAAAAGTCTTTGTACTTCGGGAAAAATCTTTGCCGAATAAAAAGGAAACACTGTCTAGACCTAAAGACAATTTTCAGTGTAAACTTTGCACAAGCACCGAGTGTAAAGAACAATTTAGTCGGATTCATAATTCTGATATTCCTCTGATATAACGATCAATGCTTATGAGAAAATTGACTCCCCACAATGGTCTAAAGACAAAAAATATTAGATGCAACCAACTTAAGACCACTGTTGAGTGCAAACAAACACGCCCAACTGACGTATGACCCCTAGTGCATTTTCAGACTTGTGACCATGTCCAGACTCATAACCGGATAAGTTGGCAGAAAAAAACAAGACAGACACACGTTTAACACCCCGATTTTTGACTTTACACCTCCCGAAAAATCACAATATTAAAGTAAATATACACAATTTTATGTGACGTGAACCCCTTAGAAAGTACTTTATTTTTATTCTATTCGACTCATCCCGACTTCTAACAGGAGAAATTATGTAGCAAACAAAAACGGAACAAAAACGTACTTTTCGACCATCCACCACATTGTAAACTTTAAAAATTTGAACCTAACTCCCCATTGAGTGTAAAAAAATTCGATTTGAGCCAGTTTGCAGTCTTTGGATCGTAGTATGTGTGTGTGTGTGTGTGTGTGTGAAAAACTTTTGTTCCACATCCAATTTGAGATATTGACTAATCAAAAAAGGGAAAAAACCGTGTTTTTTCGCCCATGTCACACCCCTGATTTCGAACTTTACAACTCCAGAAGTAACTCGATATTGAGTTTTCTCAAGCGCGGTTTGCTGCAACATTTTTATTCTATTCAACTTGCCCCGACTTATAACCGGAGATGGCGGAATATTCTGAGGCAGAACCCACTTTTTACGCCATCCACTGGTATGTAAATTTTAAACCCCTGGATCTTGCTCCGTATTGAGTGTAAAAAGAGTTTGCTGGTGAGCCGAAAGTAGCCCTTGAGTCGTAGTACATTTCTGCTGGAAAGAACTTCTTGGAACTCATAACCAGAGTTGTTAACAATCAGAAAAGAGGCCAAAATGTCTTTTTCACCCCCAGCTTTTTACACTCTTTACACTGCCACTCTGGCAATAAATCACTTATCAAAAAAATAAAAAAGTGATTTAGAGCTTACTCAATTGTCTACAATTTTGAAAAATCAGACGACACGGAAAGCAAAACTGAATTAGAAAAGTTTTGTGATCGACCAAAATTTTGAAAAACTATGTCATAACGTTAAAAAATAAACAAAAAAAGAGTAATTTTTTCTTATCTATCTTCTAAAAACCGCATTTACCAGATGTGTCCCGTAATTGCTGTAGGGGCGTACAGGGGCGGATTTATAGGGGCGGAAGGGGAGGCCGCCACCTCCCCCATTGGCCAAAAATATTTGGCGAGACAAAGAATGGATATGCAATTCGCAATGATTTTTGGCCGTCGGTGACCATAATTCCTCAAATTTTTCCGTTGCTACGCGCCGGATGATAAGTATTAATGACATTTATTTACTTTCTTGGCGACCTGGGAGCCATTTTCTGTTCATGTAGGTTTCAAAACAATTTTAACCGCAGAAACAGCTATTTTTGCATAGTTTTCTTCTATTCACAATTAAAAATTTCGATGTTTCGCATTAAATGCTGTAAATAAAGGAAATCTAGCAGTAAATTATGCTTCTAGACGTCTATCCGCCTTAATTTCACAAATTTTCCGTCGCTTCGCGCCAGATTTTTATTATAGTCAAAGAAATTTAATGATTTTTTTCGCACAAAATTGTCGTAAATTTTAAAATTTTCAGAAAAAATATTGCGTCAAAAGTGATTTTATGTAAAAGTATTCAATGTAAAACACTGAAAAACTACTATTTTGCGCGTTAAAGGCAAATTTTTGGACCAATTTTTGACTGTTTTTTGAAAACTTGGGATACCGCCCCTTAGGAAAATCCTAGATACGCCACTGGGGGTAGACATATAATGGGGGTACCCAAGTATACTATAGGTACGCGCTAACGCGTTATCTATGATATACTGACAGACGCTCAGCTGGGCCGATCCAGGGAAGGGGAGGTTCACCTGGTCTGGGGATAGGTCAGAAATCTAGCTTTTTTCTGCCAAAATGACCTCATTTTGCCTCATTTTCCCCGGAAGATTTTCCATTTTCCACTCTAGGAATATAGACCCCTAAACACCCCCGTGCATATCTGATTGACGATAACCAACTATACCTACTATTGGTAAAGTCTAACAAACTGCCTGATTTACAACAAGCAGCACATATTACAACATGAAATACAAAGAGTAAAATAGAACATTTCAAAAAATTTAGCCATCCGCAATACTCTAGTGAAAAAGTTGCTATTCACTTTAAACTTTACACAACCACCGATTATAAAGATTTTACTCGGATTCATGTTTCTAATATTACGATTGAAAGTTATGAAAAAGACTCTTCACAATAGTCTGCAGACAAATAAATCTTAGATGTAAACAACTTTACACGACTCTTGTTGAAACAAACGCGCCCGACTGGCGTATGACGTTTAACCCTAGTACATTTTTTGACTTGAGATCATGTCCAGACTCATAACCGGAGAAGTTCGCAGAGATAAACAAGACAGAAATATGCTTTATATTTCAATGTGTGACTTTACACCTTCCGAATAAGCTCAATTTTGATGTGAATGAAGACAATTTTCTGTGACGTGTACCCGTTAGAAAGTACTTGACTTTTATTCTATTCGACTTATTCCGACTTCTAAACAGAGAAAGTGACGAACAAAAAGAGACAAAAACGTATTTTTCCACCATCCACCACAATGCAAATCTTTAAAAATCTGAACCTAATTCCCCATTGAATGCAAAAAAAATTTGGTTTGGGCCAGTTTGTAGCCTTTAAATTGTAGTACGTTTGTGTGTTGAGAACTTCTGTTCCGCAAAATATTTGAGATATTGAACAATTCAAAAAAAGAAGAAAACGTGTTTTTTCGCCCATATTACATCTCTGATTTCGAACTTTACACCTCCGTAAGTAACTTGATATTGAGTTTTTTAAACGCAGTTTGCTGCGACATTAAAAAAGTTTGAAAAAATTCAAAAAAATTAAAAAATTTTAAAAAATTTTAAAGAATTAGCAAACATTTGAAAAATTTTCAAGGTTTACAATCTGGTGGATATTGGAAAATACATTTTTTGTCCCTTTTTTATTCGCCACTTTCTCCGTTAAGAAGTCGGGATAAGTCGAATAGAATAAAAATGAAGTACTTTTTGAGGAGTACACGTCACAGCAAATTGCATTTATTTATATCAATATTTAAGTTTTTCAAGAGGTGTAAAGTCAAAAACTGGGGGTGTTAAACGTGTTTTTGTCTTGTTTTTTCTGCCAACTTCTCCGGTTATGAGTCTGGACATGATCTAAAGTCTAAAAATGTACTAAGAATCAAACGTGATACGCCAGTTGGGCAGGTTTGTTTCCATTCAAAAGTAGTGTAAAGTGGTTAACATGTAATATTTATTTGTCTTCAGGCCATTGTGCAGAGTTGATCGTAATATCAGAATTACAATCCGACTAAAATCTTCGTCACATTTGATGGTTTCGTGAAGTTTACACTGCAGATCAACTTTAGTTCTAGAGCCTTACGGAAGCTTATTTTTTCAAAATGTTTTACGTAACGTCAGAATTACGAATCTGACTTAGTTTTCTCAGGGGACGATTTAGGGGGGCGGGGTGCCGCCCCACTTTGGCCAGAAATTTTTGGCGAAACAAAGAATGGATATGTAATTTGCAATGATTTTTGGCCGTCAGTGACCATAATTTCTCAAATTTTTCCGGCGCGCGTCGGTTAATACCAATTAATGACATTTTTCACTTTCTTGACACTGGAAGCGATTTTCTGCTCATGGTTAATCAAATGCTATAAATACAGAAAATCAAGCAGTAAATCAAGCTTCTAGATGCAAATTTCATAAATTTTCCGACGCTTCGCGCCAAATTTTCCCAAAAGTCAAAGAAATTCGATGATCTTTTCGCACAAAATTGTCAAAAATTTCAAAATTTTTCGGAAAAATATTGCGTCAATAGTGATTAAAATAAAGTGTTCAATTTCAAATGCCGAAAAAAACGCTATTTCGACTGTGAAAGGCACATTTTTGGACCTACTTTTAACGAGCTATTTTTAGAAAAGTTGGAGTACCGCCCCCTTAGGGAAAATCCTAGATCCGCCACTGGTTTTCTCTACAACCAGTAGTTGTGTAAAGTTTGCACTATTCATTTATTGTTTATGTGCAAAGTTTACACTACAAATTTATTTTACTTCCAGAGCGTTGCAAAACGTAATTTTTTCAAAACATGTTCCATAAGGTCAGGATTACAAATCTGACTGATGTCACAAAAAATCAAAGT
This sequence comes from Mermis nigrescens, assembly GCA_036768485.1. NCBI lineage: Eukaryota > Metazoa > Nematoda > Enoplea > Mermithida > Mermithidae > Mermis > Mermis nigrescens. Next base: position 159,136 of record JAVLUZ010000324.1, read on the forward strand.
ATATTCTGCAGCCTCGGAAAAACTTTAACCTTCTTTAAATAATTTTCAATGCTTCACATAAGAGTGTGTAAACATAATTTAGGAGGAAGGACGTTAAGCTTGAATTACTGCTCGAAGTTGCAACGCTGACTTGGTTCGTATCCTAATTGATAGAAAAGTAACTGCAATTGTATTTAAAGGTGTTTTATTTTTGTATAATGAGCATTATAGCAAGCAAACCTGGCGTCCATTGCTTAGTGCACACCGTCATTGCGGGTAGCACGTAGTCTGTTTCACGTAAACTAACAGCGTTTCCCACTGCTTAGAGCCAATAATTTCTTTGATTGTCTAGAATGCGTCAAATTTTGCTATTTCATTCGATTGGCCTACAAAGTCGCTCCTAGTTTACTCCATCTGCTTTTCCATAGCTACTGCAACTAACTTGCTGCTTTTTCGATCGTTTTTGGTTCAATAACTTATTTCAATCTGCAGGCCGCAGAATAAACTTCGATTTTTTGCGTCGCTTAGCAAAAGTCTGATTTTTAAAAGATTTTCCAACTTTAGGCACATACATAGAAAGCTTTTTCTTAGTCCCCTTCCTTGAACATATATATACTAGCAAAGAAAAATGCTCCGATGGAACAAAAAAGATGAATATACTTGGAATTGTGGATTATTATGGATGTAAAAGGAGGGGACTAGGAAAAATCTACCTAAAATCGGAAAATCTGCTAAAAATCACACTTTCTCTAAGCAACGCAAAAAATCGATGTATATTCTGCGGCCAACAGATTAAAATAAATATTCAACCATAACAATGATTGAAACAGCAGCACGTTAGCTATGCAGTAGCAATGGGAAATGATATTAAGTAAACTAACAGTCTTCCAAGCCAATTGAATGAAATAGCAAACATCGAAGACAATTGAAGACATGGTTGGTTAAAAACAGTAGGAAACACGTAAGTTGACTTGAAACAGACTTAATGTAGATACACTAGCATGCCCGAAACGATTGTGTGCACTAATCAATCGGCTCCTGCTTTGCTTGCTATAATGCTCATAAAACAAAACAACTTTAAATACAATACCTCTTAGTTTTCTATCAATCAGGTGCCAGCAATTTAAAAAAGTAACCTTGATAGATTTCGTTTATACACTCTTATCTGAAACTTCGAACATTATTTAAAAAAGACACTTTTTTAGAGGCCGCAGAATATACATCGATTTTTTGCGTTGCTTAGAGAAAGTGTGATTTTTAGCAGATTTTCCGACTTTAGGTAGATTTTTCCTAGTCCCCTCCTTTAACATCCATAATAATCCACAATTCCAAGTATATTCATCTTTTTTGTTCCATCGGAGCATTTTTCTTTGCTAGTACACTACTTTTAATTAGCGTGATTTCAGTACATCAGTCAGTAAACACAATCAGTAACATGCCACAATAATGACAACAGTCCAAGAACGCGGAAAACAATATTGTTCTTAACATCAGCATTATCCTTTTTAAACAAGACAACCTTATTGACACCATCCATTTTCAAATTAAAACTGCATTAAGTTATTTCTTCTTAATGTGCAGTTCACTTATAATCAAGCACAAAAATTTAACCAACGAATTCACATTGCAAATCCTCACTCAATCAATATACAAGCACAATGTGTTGTGACTTTTGAAATTGAAAACACCCAATTTTCAATTTTCAAATTGAAAAATTGGATCAATTTTCAAATTGAAAATTGGGTCAATTTTCAAATTGAAAATTGGGTGTTTGAATTTGCGATGAAGAAAATAATCAAAAGATAGTCACTTGGTTTATTTAAGCCGAGTAATAAAATAACGACCGTCCACCAATTCCAAACTAAACGCAACTAATCTGATCACTATGAAAAAGTTTTGAAAAATGAGCTTGCTAAGCGAGAGTTGTAAACCAAGAGAAACTTAAAGTTAAAACCTACCATTAAATTATGAGAGAATTATAAAAGATTTTAAACTTCAAGAAAATGGAAAAGGCGGGATGTTGGTAAATTAGAAGGCAAAGATTTTCGGCAAAAATTCAAAAACTTCACGCAAATATCAAATGTAAGGAACACTAACGCTTTGATCTGGTAGTAAAATAAATTTGTAGTATAGACTACATATTAACAACAAATGAATAGTGCAAACTTTACACAACTACTAGGTGTAGAGAATACTAACAGTTTACGGCTTATTAATGTACATGATTACAATAAAGCTGTATATCTTTGTCGACTTCTGAGCACATTAGTGTGATTGCTGGTTCATTTTAAACCACTTTTGCAGGCAATTTACATCAATTAAAGGATAGCTCTCCATGTGCAAGATTTTGTGAAACATATTATAAACACGGCTAAGAAAGATTTAACTTTAATGCAACCCATTTAAGACAAAATTACATCTCTTCAATGATCTAAGGACACTTGAACATAATTTTTAAATCACTTTAGATTACTTTTGAGGGTAAACAAACTCACTTAATTGATGTCTCACATATGAATCCTTGAAAATTTCTTGACTTCAGTTACAAAGTCTCTGCAAGTCTATCGAATTAGGGTTAACACGCAACAGTAAACTTTACACAAACACATAGCGTAAAGAATATTTTAGTCGGATTCGTAATTTTGATATTGCTCCGATATTTCTTTCAACATTTATGGAAAAATGAGTCTCCATAATGTTTTAAAGACAATAAACATTATGTTTAAACCACTTTGCAATACTGCTGAGTGTAAGCAAGCGCGCCCAATTGACGTATATATTTCATTCCCTGTAAATTTTTATATCTCAGGAAAAAATTTCGATTTTTGCAATGCTCTAGAACAAAGGCTAACATGCAGTGAAAAAATTACTCGGATATTATGATCAACATTCATGAAAAAATTATGTCTCTACAATGGTCTGAGGACATATAAACAATGAATGTAAACTACTTTACATCACTGTTGGATGTAAACAAACGCGCCTACGTGACGTCTCACATTTGATCCTTTGAAAACTTCTAGGCTCCAAGAAAAAATTAGGTTTCAGGAATGCTCAAAAACGAAGATAAATATATATGTAGTGTAAACTTCATGTAAACACCTAGTGTAAAGAAGATTTTAGTCAGATTCGTAATTTTGATATTGTTCCGATATTACGATTAATATTTATGAAAAAATTAAGTCTACATAATGTTCTATGGGCAAACTAACAATTGGTGTAAACTACTTTACAACACCGTAGAGTGTAAACATATGCGCCAGACTGGCATATCAAATTTGATTCCTGGTCCATTTCTAGACTTGATAAACGTGTCCCTGACTCGTAACCGGAGAAGCAGGCAGAAAAAACAAGACAGAAACGCATTTAAAACTCCAAATTTTTGACTTTACACTCGCTAAATATTAATGTATAGACAATTTGCTTTGACATGAACCCGATATAAAGCACTTTATTTTTATTCTATTAGACTTATCCCGACTTCTGGACGGAGAAAGTGGCGAACAAAAAACGCAACAAAAAACGTATTTTCCATCATTTAGAACACTGTAAACTTTAAAATTCCGTACCGAACTCCCCATTGAGTTTAAAGAAATTCGGTTTGGTACAATTTGTAAGCTTTTAAATCGTAGTACATTCCTGTGTGCCAAAATTCTGTTGCAAAAATTATTTGGCATGATTTATCAATCAAACTTCGGAAAAAACGTGTTTTTTAGCCCATTTTTTACCTCTGATTTCGAACTTTACACCCCTATAAATAACTCAATATTGCGTTTTTAAATGCGGTTTGCTGCGATGTTTAGCCCCTGTGAGGCACTTTATTAATGCTGTCTTCGATTTGCACTGACTCATAAGCGGAAAAATTTGGCAGAGAAATCTTACTTAAAATCCGTTTTTTTACACCATCCACTAGAGTGTGAACTTTAAACCCCAGGATCTAACTCACCATAGAGCATAGAAGACTTTGCTTATATGCAGAATGTAGCCCTTGATCCGCTCTACATTTCTGTCAGAAAACATTTTAAAAACCTCATAACCGGAGTTAGTATCGGACATAGGAAGGTTGAAAACTCGACCAAAAAGTGTTTTTTCACCCCCAGATTTTCGCACTCTTTACACTGCCGTTCGATAAATAATGCGAATTTCAAAAAACAAAAAAAGTGTCATCTGTAGAATTCATCCCTCTATTATCCTATTCTGTTCAATCCTTCGAGTCATCAATACTCAGTTGTCCACATGCCGCAGTAAAAAGGTCCCAAAATTTGTCCTATGTTATAACGTTACACAAAAACTTTACACCTTCTTTACACAGTCAATTTTGAGTTTCAAGAAAAACAAAAAAACACGGGCAGCGAATTTTTTTATTATCTTTCTTTTAAAAAAAACCGCACCTTCCAGAAGTGTCCCGTTATAGCTGTAGGGGGGTGCCCAGGTGTTGGGGGTACCCAAGTATATTATAGGTACGCGCTAACGCCGCTACCTATGATATATATATATATATATATATATATATATATATATATATATATATATATATATATATATATATATATATATATATATATATATATATATATATATATATATATATATATATATATATATATATATATATATATATATATATATATATATTAGTGATGCACCGGGCACCGGTACCAGTGCCGGTACCACTCTGGTACCGGCCGGTAATACTTTAATTGATTTAATTTTTGAGTTTAAAGTGAAGGAGGAACTGTTTCAGAATAAAGCCCACTCTGTAGCAAATAACAATGCAATAATAAAGAAGTATTTCTTTGTAGATTTTATTCGATCATTGTTATCACTTATTTCAACAATCCTAATCAAAAGTTCTTAATGTTTTGGACAAAAACACGAGCATTTCCAAATTTTCCGGCAAAATTTGGTTGGATGGGTAGACAAAATGCTTTTTCATTACATCCAAGCCAAGACCGCTGCTATCTTTGCCTCCTCTGCTAATTGACTTCCCACAACAACTGCATAATACCTCTGATTCATCATTATCATCTATCTTATAGAATTTTCAGAGCTGGACGACTTTTCTTTCATTTACCGACATAATGAACAGTGACCACCAATAAATCCATTCGAATTAATATAATAGGAAGGTGCAGTGTTTTTTTGTAATCGGCAAAGATTTTTCCTGGTGTACAAAGACTTTTAGGGGCCGGGTTTGTACATGTACAAATTTTTGGGAAGACAAAAATTGCAAAAAAAGGTCTGAAATTCGCAAGTTTTCGGCGCTCCGCGCCGAAATAAGTAATTGTGTGTTCTATATATTTTTATAATGGCAGAAATTGCATTTCGAAAGAAAAATGTCTGATTTTTCGGCGCTTTGCGCCGTTTTAAGACAATTCTGAGTGATTTTTGCCCTCAGAGACCCAGAAATTAACTAGAATACACTACCAAACATCAGAAACCCTGTTTAAGCGCATTAAAATCGCTACTGTACTATATTATAGTACACAAAATTTTTCATGTACAAAATGCACAAAGACTTTTGGGGACCATCTTTGTACATGTACAAACGGACCTTGTACAAAAAAACACTTGTGAGGTGCTGTAAAAAACCGATTTTAAGTAACATAATAGTAAAAAGTATTTAAACCCTTTCTAGGAACAATATCCAGACCAAACACATCAGATGAAATACTAGTATATCAGTACACAATACATATTACATAACATACATAATTACGGTACCGGTTACGGTACCGGTACCAACGAAATGAGGTACCGGTGCATCACTAATATATATATATATATACATATATATATATATATATATATATATATATATATATATATATATATATATATATATATATATATATATATATATACTAGCAAAGAAAAATGCTCCGATGGAACAAAAAAGATGAATATACTTGGAATTGTGGATTATTATGGATGTAAAAGGAGGGGACTAGGAAAAATCTACCTAAAGTCGGAAAATCTGCTAAAAATCACACTTTCTCTAAGCAACGCAAAAAATCGATGTATATTCTGCGGCCAACAGATTAAAATAAATATTCAACCATAACAATGATTGAAACAGCAGCACGTTAGCTATGCAGTAGCTATGGGAAATGATATTAAGTAAACTAACAGTCTTCCAAGCCAATTGAATGAAATAGCAAACATCGAAGACAATTGAAGACATGGTTGGTTAAAAACAGTAGGAAACACGTAAGTTGACTTGAAACAGACTTAATGTAGATACACTAGCATGCCCGAAACGATTGTGTGCACTAATCAATCGGCTCCTGCTTTGCTTGCTATAATGCTCATAAAACAAAACAACTTTAAATACAATACCTCTTAGTTTTCTATCAATCAGGTGCCAGCAATTTAAAAAAGTAACCTTGATAGATTTCGTTTATACACTCTTATCTGAAACTTCGAACATTATTTAAAAAAGACACTTTTTTAGAGGCCGCAGAATATACATCGATTTTTTGCGTTGCTTAGAGAAAGTGTGATTTTTAGCAGATTTTCCGACTTTAGGTAGATTTTTCCTAGTCCCCTCCTTTAACATCCATAATAATCCACAATTCCAAGTATATTCATCTTTTTTGTTCCATCGGAGCATTTTTCTTTGCTAGTACACTACTTTTAATTAGCGTGATTTCAGTACATCAGTCAGTAAACACAATCAGTAACATGCCACAATAATGACAACAGTCCAAGAACGCGGAAAACAATATTGTTCTTAACATCAGCATTATCCTTTTTAAACAAGACAACCTTATTGACACCATCCATTTTCAAATTAAAACTGCATTAAGTTATTTCTTCTTAATGTGCAGTTCACTTATAATCAAGCACAAAAATTTAACCAACGAATTCACATTGCAAATTCTCACTCAATCAATACACAAGCACAATGTGTTGTGACTTTTGAAATTGAAAACACCCAATTTTCAATTTTCAAATTTAAAATTGGATCAATTTTCATGAAAATTGGGTCAATTTTCAAATTGAAAATTGGGTGTTTGAATTTGCGATGAAGAAAATAATCAAAAGATAGTCACTTGGTTTATTTAAGCCGAGTAATAAAATAACGACCGTCCACCAATTCCAAACTGAACGCAACTAATCTGATCACTATGAAAAAGTTTTGAAAAATGAGCTTGCTAAGCGAGAGTTGTAAACCAAGAGAAACTTAAAGTTAAAACCTACCATTAAATTATGAGAGAATTATAAAAGATTTTAAACTTCAAGAAAATGGAAAAGGCAGGATGTTGGTAAATTAGAAGGCAAAGATTTTTGGCAAAAATTCAAAAACTTCACGCAAATATCAAATGGAAGGAACACTAACGCTTTGATTTGGTAGTAAAATAAATTTGTAGTATAGACTACATATTAACAACAAATGAATAGTGCAAACTTTACACAACTACTAGGTGTAGAGAATACTAACAGTTTACGGCTTATTAATGTACATGATTACAATAAAGCTGTATATCTTTGTCGACTTCTGTGCACAGTAGTGTGATTGCTGGTTCATTTTAAACCACTTTTACAGGCAATTTACATCAATTAAACGATAGCTCTCCATGTGCAAGCTTTTGTGAAACATATTATAAACACGGCTAAGAAAGATTTAACATTAATGCAACCCATTTAAGACAAAATTACATCTCTTCAATGATCTAAGGACACTTGAACATAATTTTTAAATCACTTTAGATTACTTTTGAGGGTAAACAAACTCACTTAATTGATGTCTCACATATGAATCCTTGAAAATTTCTTGACTTCAGTTACAAAGTCACTGCAAGTCTATCGAATTAGGGTTAACACGTAACGTAAACTTTACACAAACACATAGCGTAAAGAATATTTTAGTCGGATTCGTAATTTTGATATTGCTCCAATATTTCTTTCAACATTTATGGAAAAATGAGTCTCCATAATGTTTTAAAGACAATAAACATTAGGTTTAAACCACTTTGCAATACTGCTGAGTGTAAGCAAGCGCGCCCAATTGACGTATATATTTCATTCCCTGTAAATTTTTATATCTCAGGAAAAAATTTCGATTTTTGCAATGCTCTAGAACAAAGGCTAACATGCAGTGTAAAAAATTACTCGGATATTATGATCAACATTCATGAAAAAATTACGTCTCTACAATGGTCTGAGGACATATAAACAATGAATGTAAACTACTTTACATCACTGTTGGATGTAAACAAACGCGCCTACGTGACGTCTCACATTTGATCCTTTGAAAACTTCTAGGCTCCAAGGAAAAATTAGGTTTCAGGAATGCTCAAAAACGAAGATAAATATATATGTAGTGTAAACTTCATGTAAACACCTAGTGTAAAGAAGATTTTAGTCAGATTCGTAATTTTGATATTGTTCCGATATTACGATTAATATTTATGAAAAAATTAAGTCTACATAATGTTCTATGGGCAAACTAACAATTGGTGTAAACTACTTTACAACACTATAGAGTGTAAACATATGCGCCAGACTGACATATCAAATTTGATTCCTGGTCCATTTCTAGACTTGATAAACGTGTCCCTGACTCGTAACTGGAGAAGCAGGCAGAAAAAACAAGACAGAAACGCATTTAAAACTCCAAATTTTTGACTTTACACTCGCTAAATATTAATGTATAGACAATTTGCTTTGACATGCACCCGATATAAAGCACTTTATTTTTATTCTATTAGACTTATCCCGACTTCTGGACGGAGAAAGTGGCGAACAAAAAACGCAACAAAAACGTTTTTTCCATCATTTAGAACGCTGTAAACTTTAAAATTCCGTACCGAACTCCCCATTGAGTTTAAAGAAATTCGGTTTGGTACAATTTGTAGCTTTTAAATCGTAGTACATTCCTGTGTGCCAAAATTCTGTTGCAATAATTATTTGGCATGATTTATCAATCAAACTTCGGAAAAAAAGTGTTTTTTAGCCCATTTTTTACCTCTGATTTCGAACTTTACACCCCCATAAATAACTCAATATTGCGTTTTTTTAAATGCGGTTTGCTGCGATGTTTAGCCCCTGTGAGGCACTTTATTAAAGCTGTCTTCGATTTGCACTGACTCATAAGCGGAAAAATTTGGCAGAGAAATCTTAGTAAAAATCCGTTTTTTCACACCATCCACTACAGTGTAAACTTTAAACCCCAGGATCTAACTCACCATAGAGCATACAAGACTTTGCTTATATGCAGAATGTAGCCCTTGATCCGCTCTACATTTCTGTCAGAAAACATTTTAAAAACCTCATAACCGGAGTTAGTATCGGACATAGGAAGGTTGAAAACTCGACCAAAAAGTGCTTTTTCACCCCCAGATTTTCGCACTCTTTACACTGCCGTTCGATAAATAATGCGAATTTCAAAAAACAAAAAAAGTGACATCTGTAGAATTTATCCCTCTATTATCCTATTCTGTTCAATCCTTCGAGTCATCAATACTCAGCTGTCCACATGCCGCAGTAAAAAGGTCCCAAAATTTGTCCTATGTTATAACGTTACACAAAAACTTTACACCTTCTTTACACAGTCAATTTTGAGTTTCAAGAAAAACAAAAAAACACGGGCAGCGAATTTTTTTATTATCTTTCTTTTAAAAAAAACTGCACCTTCCAGAAGTGTCCCGTTATAGCTGTAGGGGGGGTGCCCAGGTGTTGGGGGTCTGAAGTATATTATAGGTACGCGCTAACGCGCTACCTATGATATATATATATATATATATATATATATATATATATATATATATATATATATATATATATATATATATATATATATATATATATATATATATATATATATATATATATATATATATATATATATATATATATATATATATATATATATATATATATATATATATATATATATATATATATATATATATATATATATATATATATATATATATATATATATATATATATATATATATATATATATATATATATATATATATATATATATATATATATATATATATAAAATATTTATTTATTTATGGGCTGAATATGTGTTGGTTATATAGTCACCAGCTCAGACTGTGCTGTCTTATGTGAGCCATGCAGCAAATTATTGACGTACGTGGATACACATAAACAAAACCTATGCTATTGTGTGAATTCAATAGCCTTTATCAGCACTGAGTCCTCACTTAGCAGTTTTACCTACTAAGCTCGGACCTGTTCCCTTAAAATCTTACATCTCTTTAATATATTCTTTTTTCCTGTTGTTCAAGCATATGCATCAGGTGTCAATAGATAATTGAAGCTGCATGTTGCATTTTTACCTGACGACACCCCCTCCCTCCTTAGCTTTGATTGTCCTTGATCAATAGTAGCTGATGTTGATTCATGCAAGATATGTGACTACCCCACTGCTGCCACTAGATATGTCATGGCTGGATATATATATATATATATATATATATATATATATATATATATATATATATATATATATATATATATATATATATATATATATATATATATATATATATATATATATATATATATATGCATACAGTGCTGTTCAAAAGTGTAAGACCACTTAAATTGATTACTCCAAAATCTATTGGGTTTTCAAATTGCTTTTAAATGTGAAATTAAAAGGCCTGAATCTAATTTTATAAAAGTTTCTAAATTAGTTTTATACACTCATTTCAAAAATCTTAGTCAGTTTTAATTTTGTTCACAACTAGCAGATTTATTACAACTTAATTCCGCTCAATTTTGCTGGTCTTTTGATCAACATAAGTATTTTTTTTTATTTTTTTTGCTATATAAAACAAGCACAACACAAATACTTTGATTTCTTCACTGATCTTCCTTGATCTGGGGCGGTCCTCTAAATTGGCCACTAGAGAACCATGTGGTCTGAATAGAACTTCTTTAAAAATTGTCATCTGACCGCTCCTGACATGCAGGTGTCATATAATTCAGATATTTTATATCTTTGAATAAATTATTTATTTTTAGTATGTAGAACAAAGGATATTACATGAATTGTTTTTATTAGGTACATTTATAATTTTATTACCAGCCAATAATATAAAAAAAACGTTCCTCAATAATTTTATTCTGAAAGCACAATTTGCAATCAGTCTAGTTCAATAGTTGTGTTAATGATCAATTAAAGGAAATCGCTCACAAAATTCAAATGCAATCAACTTGGAAACTTGCTAGGTTTGGCTAGAATACTATCTCATTTTATGTGCAAAATATACAATACCATATGAAGAATCTATCACGTAATAAATAATAAAATTTTACCTAGTCACAATTAATTTACAAAAAGGTATACCCAAGTGTCTAAGAAAATGTATAAAAAGCTCATTAAACTAACAAAAGGTCCATTTTTACTACACTGTTCTATTTGTTTTCCTCATTCTCCGTGAACCTTATTGCTTTATATTCTAAAGCATACATAAAAATTCCTTATTACCAGATGGAGAAGAAATCTAAAGATATTGCTAGTATGTTTTTAAATACTTATATTGCGTTTTAATATTTATTTGTGTACATTATAAAAGACAAAATTTACTTAGAAAGAAATTATATAAATTAATACAGATTGTAAGTTGGGGTATGACAAATTGGTGATTAGGCCAAGGACTCAATTTTTTCATGGTACCCTGTTCACAACCACCAAGCACAGCCAAAGTATTCAGAACCTAAGCAGCATAGCAGGTGTGAAAAGTCAGGTTATACAAATATTAAAAGATTATTAAAATACTTGTAAATCCATAATGCTCTGTCTTAGTAGCATGGTGTTTCTTAATTATTTAGGCAGTCAAAGCACACAGGCGTAGTACCACAGTGCAAAAGTATTTTCTAGCTCAAAGGCAAAGTACCACGGTGCACGCATTGACTCATTTTTCATTTATGAAATTTTATTTTTGATAAGTGTATGTGTTTACTTTATTTGTTATTTATTCAGTGCTTTTGTGAGAACAGTTGTGGAGAATCATTCAAAATTGACTGAAATAAATCAGCAATGTTTCTTTAAGTGAGAAATTTGATACTATAATATCAAAATCTAAACAGACTGCTTGTGAGCTTACTTATAAATCTTAAAAATGCCTTTTGACACTGTTGATGATTCTGGCAAAAAAGAAAAGGCATAAGCCCTTGAAAAGACAGTTAAGTAAGCATTTGGGGAAGTTGTAGACCCTGTTTTGTGAAAATTATGGGATCTAGGTTTACAACTTGATAAACAAGTGTCTAAAATAGATGAAAATACTAAAAGATCTTTTGCATTTGATCCAGTAATACAGTTTAGGCAGCCGCTGACTTTTTCTGGCAATATTGGAAAATTATTTGCAGAATAGATTGAAAACATCAAAAAATATATGACTTTACAAGGTATATCTAGCTTAGATGATGAATATTGCAAAGTTGATGTTTAATCTAATCTGGTAGGACCATCTCTAACATCTTCAAATGAAATTAAAAGGACTTTGCTTGCTCCTTATTTGTACAATGATTTTATCATGGAATTAAAAGCTGCCTTTCCTGAGAACAGAGATAGCAATTTACAGCAACAAATAATTTATGATCAAAAACAAAAACGCTCTGAATCTGTAATGGAATATCTTGAAATATTAAAACGTCTAGCTAAGCAAGCTCATGCTAATTGGAGCAGATCACCATTTGACTATTAAGCCTACATTCTTGACAGGACTCCTTGCTGATATGCATGAAGCTATAAAATTTTGTGAATTTTCAACTCTTTCTGATTCAGCTAAAGCAGCTAGATATGTAGAATCACAAATATTATGAGATGAAATCAGAGCTTCTATACCTATTGTTAATTCAATTTTTTTGAATTCAGAAAGAGACAATTTGACAGAGGCAGAAGTTTAATTCTCTGGGGAAGATATTACAACCACTAGTGCAATATAAGTGTTTATTGCAAAGAATTAGGGCATACTGTGCAGCAATGCCATAAAATTCAAAACCGACAAAAAGTATGTGAAATCTGTGGTCAGTACAGTGCACACCACACCTGGGCGTGGGGGGTTTGGGGGTATGCACCCCCAGAAACCAAAATACCCCCCCCCAGAATTCAATTTTTGAAAATTTTTTTCGTTTTTTTCGCAATTTTTTGATGCCAATGGATAGTGCTTGATGAGAAACGTCAAAAAATGGTGTTTTTATCGCCATACCACCATTTTTAAGGCCATATTTCGACCTTCAAAAAATCTTGCACCCCCCCCCAGAATTTTCTTGCTGCCCACGTATGGTGCACACACGTTGGTTTTGCCGAGCTCTGTGTTGCAATTGTGGCTGTACTGGCCATAAAAGTTGTGAATGTCATGGATTTAAATGTTGAGGTGATTTTACTCAAAATAGGAATATGAGTCGTAATACCATTCAGCCTTTTAATCAGCAGGTGAATGTATCACAAAATTCTCTATTTCCAAATCAAAATACTCAACATAGATTTAGTGAATTTTATAAAAGCGGTGCATTTATAGGTATTAATACAAATGACAATATTTCTAGGGCAGTTGTACAGCATAACATTGATTATGATTATGAATGTATGATAAATTCACAAAATTATGATAAAATAATAAATGCATATGTTCTATGCATTTTAGACCCAATCTGTACATGCAAGCATTGCCCGCTGAATATCCAAAAACCGGCTGCTCCACCAACATTGGAGCAGCCTTTGTTGTTGGACATTGAGGAAAATATGGATGTAGCTGCATGTGAGGAAGTTTGAGCAGCAGTTACGTCTGGAGAGAATAATGAAGTACTTTATTTCAATTGTTTGGCTATCAAGAGTAAAATAGCCGTCCTTCCTGAGGGTGGAGAAAAAGAAAAACTTGCAAAGCATGCCATGCTGCTGGATAAGCAGATATAAGCTGCTCAGGCAGCTGATTGGTACTGCAAATTTAATTAAATCTATTCACCATTTCATGCATCGTATATTATCAATTTTATTTCAGGCAAGTAAAATAAAACCAACCAGTTGCACATCAGTCAATCTGGTAAACAGTTCAGTAGTTTCTAAATGTTTCACTGCCTGTAAATTGTTTACCTTCATGTTACTATTGTTGTGTAGCACTAATGTATGGACCAAATATCAATTGTGTGGTCTTAGCAAAAGTAGACATTTGTTAGGCGTCCTGTCTTAATTCATGGTTCAGTGAAGAACTTTGAAGAAGTTCTACAGAAGTTCGATAAACAACTTTGATAGAAGTTCTATAGAAGACAGTCAACTTCGAAGAAGTTCTATAGAAGTTTGATAAAGAATTTCAGAGAAGTCCCCTAGAAGTTTGATAAATAACTTTGATAGAAGTTCTGTAGAAGTCTTCCAAACATCAAAGAAGTTCTATAGAAGTTTGATAAATAACTTTGATTGAAGATCTATAGAAGACTGTCAAACTTTGATAGGACGAGGACTTTGATGTTGTGCAAATCAAAGTTCAACAGGTCTTTTATAGAACTTCAACAATCATACAAATTTAAGTTATAAGAGACCAAAATATGACGCCATATGACTATGCGTGAGCAAATAGCAAGAGTCACTTAAATTTTAATTAATAGGTATGCAAGTACATAGGTACATAAACAAAAGGACCTCCTAATACATGCTTCCTTGTTGAATAATAACCTGAAATGTATTGATTTTTGGTGGCCCATTTCTGTATCATGTGAAACAGACTATAATTAATGCATGCGCTTACATAATTTATGCTCATTGGCGACAGCATGACCTTGCACCCACATCTTTAGCAACCCAAAGACGTTTTTCTATACGAACCCTCAAAACGTTCTTGATAGGAAAAGATCTACAAGTTGACTTGATTTTAAATGAAATTACCTACATTAAATGAGATTGATATTTGGCAATTCAGAAAGATATTTAATTGCAAGAAATTAAATAAGGCAAAGCTTTTTTTGCAAGCATAAATTGATAAAATCAAAGCTTATGCTTGTGTTTAAGTTTGGGATTTTTAAGCTGAATTTCAATTTAGTCATTTTCAACCAAACTTTACAGGTATAAATAAGGCAGCACAATTGTGATAAGATTCTACATCTGGTTGAGTGATAATTTTTCAATTCATAATGCTGGTTTGAATGAAGGACCTCCTTTCTAATATTCAGTCTTAGTTTAATTTTATGATCCATCAAAAAATGTTTTAAGTTTAGAAAATTTTGGAATTTTGCTAAAATTTTAATTTAAAAAAATTGTTTTTGTATGTGTATTATATTATCAAAAATGTAATAACTCTAAAATTCATATTAAAATTTTAATTTTAGATGCATAAAATTCGAAAGAATATTGTTTTAAAAAGCTAACTTAAGTATTTAGCTCATTAGCATTAAGTCTGGACTTCTGATATTGATTTAAAATCAATTTTCTTGATGTGTAGTTGTAATTATAAAATATAGGTCTCAATTGCATTTCAAAGCCCTTGCATCTGATTGAAAATTTTAGACGTGGAATTCCATAATATTTTATTTTTTGTTATGTGTGGCAACCAAAGGGGAGGGGTGCAAAATTTTTTCAAATGTCAAAAAATGGCCTTGAAATAATAGTATAGTGGAAAAGACAATTTTTTTACGTTTCTTATTGAGCACTATCCATTGGCATACAAAAATTGCAAAAAAATGAAAGAAATTTCAAAAATTGAATTCTGGGTTGGGGGTATTTTGGTTTCTGAGGGCTGCATAGCCCCACGCCGCCCAGGTATGGTGCATACACTCCCACGCCCAAATGTGGTTCTAGTTGCAAAAATTATATTTAGAGGAGGTATTTTGGTTTCTTGAGGGGTTCCCCCTAAACCCCGTCCACACCCAGGTATGGACAGCACCAAATTCTGGGGCATGCAAGATTTTTTCAAACGTCAAAAAATCTAGGGGGTGCATGGTACGGCAAAAAACAACATTTTTTAACGTTTCTCATCAAGCACTATCTATTGGCATCACAAAATAGCGAAAAAACCAAAAAAATTTCTGAAATTTAATTTTGAGGGGTATTTCTGGTTTTTGGGGAGTCCATCCCACCTCCGCTACCCCCCACACCCAGGTATGGTGTCATGGCAAGAAAAACACATTTCTCATCAAGCGCTATCCATTGGCTACAAAAAAATACAGAAAAAACGAAAAAATTTTCAAAAATTGAATTCTGGGGGAGGGTAGTATTTTGGTTTCTGGCGGCCGCATATGCATACCCCCAAAACCCCCATGCCCAGGTATGGCGACATCTTGTTTGCTAGTATTACACTATATAGCAAATCATGAATGAGAGCTTGAGTTGATTTATGAGGTCACATCACAATAGTGGGGTCATTGGACATCTAATTGTGGCATGTAGGTAATACTTATTTAAGGTAATATGCTATACTGATGGTCAAATGGACAGAATACACAATCCATGCGACTTGCGCGCAGGTTAAGATTATCATTTGAAAGGCAAGAACCAATATTTTCTAGGGAAACTAACCTAACAAACGGGCATTTGTATTTGTAGTCAAGCCAATTAGCAGATGTTCTCATTCATTTAATGCATCCATGTTGATGATAATGTATTTATTGAACAATTTTTACTAATAGATAAGACTCCATAAATCATAAAGCAAACAATTAAAGGTTCAAAACAAATGTTGAAACAGTGAAAATGCTTTGTTAATTGAATTTTATTGTTAAAAAATCAACATAATTATTCTGTGGACATATTTATTCTGAAGTTGTGTTCAAATTAAGGAGATTTGTCGAGAAACCAAAAATCAGGCACCTACCTATATTGAAAAATTTTCAGCCTACACTTTCTTGAGTGCCGACTTTCTTTCATTTCAATTTCTAATTTGCATAGTTCACGAGACAAATGAAATAAAAATTTGAATTTCTCATTCTTGTTTTTGATTATTGCATATATTGTATACCCATCCTTTTTCTAATTCTGTCAAATAAATAAAATTGGCTACCTCAATAAAGTTTCCTAATTTCATTCCGGAACTACATTTTGTAGACTAACAGATTTTTTTCTCCACTAAGGATGAAACAATTTATGCCTTATTATGAGCCTGCCTGCATGGTGTGCATACATATACTCGTACATATGTATGTAGATTTGTGATGTTGACCTCTTCCTCAAATATGTGGACTACAGTAGGATAGATTTCTGTCATTGCAGCCAGCCTCAATCCCATTATTAAGCACTTACAACCTTAAGCACTGGGAATGATATATAGCATAATTTGCTCTCCCTACATCCTGCTTCTATTGTTATGTACATACAGTAAAGTGCGAATTATATATAATTCTTGTGCAAAAAAAGCTGTGCTCATTAATTATCTGTACAGCTCATGTTAGCTTCATAGACTATGTGGATACCTAGTCTGATTCACTAACTTTGTGCGTAAATTATAATAATTTTAATTGACACCGAGTTGAGGGTAATGATAATTTTATATATCAGATCAGGTCAATGCTATAATTGCATTCTATCAGCTTATTGCCGGAAATAGGTTTAAAATTTATGACCAAACATGCGTAAAACTGACTATTAATATAGTTGTTTTCATCTTCATTTAAAAAAATTACTATTTTAAAAGGCATTTAAAATGGAAATTTTAATACAAATTTCAAAGTTATCACATTTTTAAAAATATAATATACCATGAAAAGATAATTTTTAAAATTAAAATTGTTGTAAAATTTTAAAATTGAAGTTTATGAACTTAAAACATTTTTTGAGAGTTCATAAAATTAAGCTAAGACTAAAATTCAGAGAAGAGCTCCTTCATTTGAGCCAGCATTATTAAAAGATCTGTTGAAGTTCGATTTGCTCACTATCAAAGTTCTATAAGAGGTTTGTCGAACTTAATCCAAACTTCAATTTGCACAACATCAAAGTTCTTGTAAAGATTTGTAGCACTTCTCAAAGTTTGACTAACTTTGATGAGCATTCTATCGAGGTTCTATCAAAAATGTATCAAACTTTGATTAGCGTCTTATTGAAGTTCAACAGTCTTCTACAGAAGTTCAATCAAAGTTATTTAAAGAACTTTTATAGAACTTCTTCGAAGTTCGACAGTCTTCTATAGAAGTTCTATCAATGCTATTTATAAAACTTCTACAGAACTTCTTCTAAGTTCTTTAAGACGCCTCAGATGTTCCTATGTTAGTTAATTGTACTCTGCCACAGAACATTAAGCATGCTCTTAATAAAAAAAATTTAGTGTGTACACACCAAGAGATGTTCTGTTAGTAAGTTCAGCTTATAAATGCACAAGACAAACAAGAGTAATTTGCACAAATACTGGATTTTTTGGATCTACAGGCATTACTGCTGATAAAGTTATTTTACATAATGTGACACCTTCAGAATGTAAAATAGCTTTTCAAGCTAATCTTATGGTGCTCAGCCTTTCATACAACATAATAATAATGTTTTTTTGACAAAAAATTCAATCAAAGTCAAATTCTCTTGGTTTTGTTAACATGTTTGTCAGTGAGCTACGAATTTTTTCCATAGAGACTGGGGAAGTTGCTACATGGACTGGCTCCACACTTTTAACAGATCTGGGCAGTATTGGCAACCATAAACCAAGTTTAGGAACTTGTATCAACTCTGAAGGTAGCAAAATATGGACTGTTTTTAATTCAACAAAAAATCTGTACATATGTTTTTAAAGGAAATTATCTAGCAGTATTTTCTGAGTTACTTCATTATAGACAATCTTCAAGCTGTTTTTTGCTAAAAAGTTTCGTACGAGGAGAAGGGTGTGTAAAGAATTATCAAGAGCATTTAGTATGTACAGATACATTGTTATGCAGTATGCTAAGCTGGGAACAAACAGCAGCTATTCAAACACGGTACAGCTATCTGATCCTATAAATTCAAAGCTTAATTAATTGGAATTAAAAATTATGCATTTCAAAATCTCTAATTTTAAATATATAAGGTTAGAATTATGTCGCATAGCTGAACAACACCTTGACTTAGTATGACAATTATTACAATTTGACACAACTTTAGGAGCTAGAACATTACTTCAGCATAGTGATCTGATTGCTGAGTTTACCGGCAACATTCTCACTGAGTGGCCATGTTGCAAGCATACATGGGCGTGTGGGGAGGGGGTTTGGGGGGTATGCACCCCCAGAAGTTGAAATACTCCCCCCCAGAAAATTTTTTTTGCTTTTTGAGCAATTTTTTTGATGCCATTGGATAGAGCTTGATGAGAAACGTCAAAAAATGGTGTTTTTTTGCCATACAACCACTTTTAAGACCATTTTTTGACCTTTAAAAATTTATTCACCACCCCCCCAGAATTTTGGTGCCGCCCACCTATGGTTGTAAGGTAAATGTGACAAAAGTAGTTTATGACTGCAAGGTTAACAATATATGTTATAAGTATATGCCAGTTTTGATTGAAAGTAATAAAATTATGTTTGTTTCTCCTGGCAAGAACGATCTTATCAAATTCAGTCCTCAAGTTGACTGTAATCATCATACAATAGGTATATTTAAACAAAATAAATCATGGTTTACTACAAAAGGCAAAACACATGTCAGTAGTTTACCCATAGAGTTGATTTGGAAAAAACACTGCAAGGTATTACAATTTAAATCACCTGCCCTTTTTCATGATAGACTTGCCTAAGTTCTTATGAATTTTTATCTCTTAAGGCAATTTGTCTTTAAAACAAGCCAAATAGAGAGTATGATGAATCGCATTATTAATTATACATTTAGTATGTCAATCCGAATCTTTTGCACAATACATTTTTGGCAGCAGGAACAAGTTTAAAATCGTCATTAGAAGGTGCATGAAGTGCGTTGGAACATATCTTAGTGGGAGTGAAGCATAATTTTTCAAATGGCTTTAATAATTTACTTGCAGGCCCACTACAGCTCATAATTAATTTACTTATTATAGCAGTAATTATTGCAGCTGTTGGTTATGTTGCTTATTTCTTATTAATATGTTATAAAGCCAAACAAAAATTAATAAAAAATTTGAAATACAGAGAGGGCGATGATAATGATAGTGAGTTAGGCTCAGCGCTGTTAAAGCTAACCAAATTGGATATGCAAAATGAAGGCAAAAAGTGCCATAAAGTGTATTTTAATAAAGGCAAATCTAAAAATGAATTATTGGGGCATGATCCCACAACATCTCAGGTCATTATTAATGCCATTGTAGATTGTATTTATAGTTGTTGTACGCCTCATATATCTGTCAGCTTAAATAATCAAATCATAATTTTTTCTCCAAGAGACACCAGAGCCGTATTTTCCCTTATTGATAGTGAAGTAATTAAGAAATTGGAAAACATTAGCATTAATCCAGCTGATGTTCAACCAATAGCCGCAAATGGCAGAACTATAATATTAAAAGGTTCAGCTTATATAACAGTCTCTGTTGCTGATATTGAAGAAACATTATTAGCGTATGTCCAAGAAAACTGGTCAACTGAATTATTTTAGGAGCTAATTTCCTAAATCACTTTAAAACTACTTCCTTTTTCTTGGCAAAAATAGACTGTTAAATTTAAACAGGTTAACGTTCCTTTTGAAGGACTTATATATAATCCTCCTAAACAGTGAGGATTAATTCTGATAGATCAAAATCATTTATTAACACTACAATTGACAACATGTTTCTCATCCAGTCTCAGATCAATATGCTACAATTAATACTTATTTTTTAGACATACTTATCTGAAAGTGCAAAGCCTAACATTTACTTTGCAGCATCTATTTCTAATGTTATTGACAAACAAATACCAGTGCAATTAATTAACCCCAACAAATATCCTGTTAAGCTTTATGCAGGCACAAAAATCGGAAAAATTAGATGCTATGTAATGCCTTGACAATCAGACTGTATAAATAGAATAAACTGACAAAATCCTATTGATTTAAAATCATTGAAGGAGTGGATAAAAGCGAACACTATTATTTCAGACAAACTCATTCAGTCTGAAAAAGACAGAATAATTGACTTACTTATGTATTATCCAAGGTTTCTATGTGCAAGATGAGAAAGATACTGGAAGAACAGATTTAGTGCAGAATGAAATCAATACAGGCAATAACTGTCCTATTAGAAAATATCCATTAAGGACTTCTCCAAATAAAAAGCAAATTATAGTTGATGAAGTGAATCCTCTAGAATTGAAGAATATAATTCAGAAAAGCATTTATCCTTAGGCAACAAACGTTCTTGTACAAAAAAAGATGGTGGACACCATAGGTGAGCAGCACTAAAATTCTGGGGGGGGGCTGAAAAAATTTTTAAAGGTCAAAAAATGGTCTTGAAAGTGGTCATATGGCAAAAAAACACCATTTTTTGACGTTTCTCATCAAGCTTTATCTAATGGCATCAAAAATTAGCTAAAAAGCAAAAAAATTTTTCTGGGAGGGTATTTTGATTTCTGGGGGTATTTCAACTTCTGGGGGTGTATACCCCCAAACCCCCCACGCCCATGTGTGGTTGACACCATGTTTGCATAGATTTTTGAGGACTTAATGAAATTACAAAGAAGGATGTACATTCAATGCTTAGAATTGACAATATTCTGGATACATTAAATGGTATGTATTACTTTACAACTTTAGATCAAGTGAACGCTTATTGGACAATACCTATTAAACAGAATGATAAAGAAAAAAACAGCATTTTTAAGACCAATGTCAAGTAACGCAATATATTGATTGTTTTTACATAAATAGTATCTAAATTCATTACATAATGTAAAAATTATAATTCCGTGAGTCTTCTAATGCATGCTATTTTTCTAAAAAACACTATTGAGAAAATATTGCTCCGTTCTTTTAATATGTTTTAATGTTGTAGTGTTATTCTGTATAGACAGCGTGATACTAATACCTGCTTAAGTAATATTATTGTATGTGATATACTGTACATATATAATGGATCATAATAGTAAGGAGCTAACCAGAAAAATGCGGAGAAGGTACTTGCAAAAAAAGATTAAATCAGACTAATCCCAGATGCCGGAAAAAGTTGATGCAGGCAATTAAATAGAATGAAACAAAAGAACAAATGTCAAAACTAGCTCAAGATTTATCCGGAAATAATCCAGATAATCTGCAAAAATTTATAAAAATGTGCCATCTAATAACATTGTAGGTGTGCTAAAAGATAGATCAAATTAGCACGTATCTATGCTTAATCCACCTTAAACATACAAGTATGCACGAGCAATGTTAACGAATAGGCGCGTTAGTGGACAAAAGCCACATGCAAAGCATGGTGAGTTATAAATACAAAAGGAAGGCCAAAAAGGGCAAAAGTTAAGAACGTAAAAAGTAATGTAACTATTGTCCAAAAGCATGTAAAACATATAGAAAATCAGCTTATCCTAAGAGTCAAGCTCAGGAACCATTTGGCGTCCCTCCAAGCCAAATCAATCAATCAATCAAACCGAATTAAACATCGCGCCAAAATAGTTCTATAAAAATTGGATAAGAGAGTCAAAATGACTCAATTGTCTCTCCGCCGTTGCTACAAACAAGTCAGTTTGTCCGACCCATACTTTTGTTGACGTTTCTACTTCACGCTCTTTGACGATTTTCCCGCGCCACCACTCACACTGCAAGCATTGCAGTTACCTTACTTTTGTTGACATTTCTGTTTTCCTATTTGACGTTTTCCGCTACGTTCCATTTTGCCGCTTGACATGAGTTCACTTCTGTATTATTATTTGTCTACCTAATTTTGTAAATTGTCCAATATTATTGAAGGGTTATTTTCTGAATAAAGTAAGCCAAGAATCTCTGTCTTCTTGATCTAAACGTGTCACGCATCTTGAGATAGGTTATAAGCAAGAAATTGAGGTTAAAGAAATGCACTAAAACTATTAAGGTGTGCTAAGATTATATGAGCAATAATAACATACGTAAAGAAACAAGTTGAATGCAACAGACGTGACATATTTTGTAGCGCAGAAAGTAGGATAAAGCCTACAGCCTTAACTTTTGAGCTGTTAAAATTTTTTTGATTTACAGAAATTTGCTTTAGCTTTAAATTTGATCACGTCGTTTTCACCATACAATGAATAATTTTGAGGTTTTTTAACTTCCCTGAGAGAACTAGAAAGATTCAGAACATGAGACATAACTCATTAGAAAGAACATTATATTTTCTAGCTATTTACTAAAGGAAATTTTAAAATATGTCAGAAACTCACAGAATAATAGCTGAAAACATCGAAAGCTACAGTATGACAGCCTTCCTGGCGGCCATATTGAAAAACTGGAATTCTATAGTAAATCAGACAAATAGCATATCATTCGAACGAGCTTTTTTTGGGCTTTCTAAAATCTGCTTAAAAATCGAAAAATATGAAAAATAGCGCGAGTAAAATGCATACCTTATAGGGGCAGCCACATTGGAAAAAAATTGAATTGAAATTGCAGGACGAACTATTTAGAAACACGAAAAACAAAAAGGGGTGAAATTTAGAGCACAAAAATATCTAACTATTTTGCTATTTTCCAAAATATGAAACTTAACCTGTATACTGTAGTTACCAAGCAAAGTTTGAGCATTTTTTCAAGCCTAGCATAATGTAGACATAAGCTAGCTATACTTTTTTCGGCAAAATAGTTTCATTTTAAAATTGTCTATCTAAAACATTTTATTTCATGAAAATCCATTCAGTGGTTCTTGAGTTCATCTCAAAAAACCTCATTTCACTGAAATGAGTTATTTGATGGTGAGCAGATTCATCAGATTTGACCGACTGTCAAAGTATAGGCATGTTACTACATGAAACATGGACTAATTTTCGAGCAAGCTGAATGAATTGTGATCATTTATTGTATTTATTCTTATAACAAATACCAGCGGATCAAAAGTTATACTCAAAAATGTACTGAAATTCTCAAATTGTGTGAAAACGACGTGGCTTTTTCATAAAAAAGAATATGGTGACGTATTTTCCCCTTGGGAGTTTCCCATACTTAGCCTCCCATTAACCGTTCTAATTATTTTGAATTACATTGAATTATCATTTAGAAGAAATAAATTTAAAAATCACGACAGCAAAGTTGTTCCAATTAGCTGTAATTTTGGGTGTTTTGAATCACAATACATTCTCTGAAGAAGGGGCAGAGTGAAGCGTGTATTGTCTGAAGACACTCCCATGAAAATAAAACTTAAGAGAAGCTGAGGATAAAACACGGATATTTGAATATTTAGTCAGTGGCGTAGAGGTTCTGAGATTTGGGTAACTGTGGAAATTATCTCGTAGGATTAGGTTGCCTCCTAGCCCAGCTCTAAGCGCCCTAAAAGTCTCAAAATCTTGCATTTAAGTAGTTAAAATAATCAGTTGATAGGCGTGAAGGTTTTAAGATTTGGGTAACTGTGGAAATCATCTTGGAGGATTAGGTTGCCTCCTAGCCCAGCTTTAAGCGCCCTATAAGTCTTAAAATCTTGCGTTTAAGTGATTAAAATAATTATTTAGAGGCGTGAAAATAAAACTCAGAAAAAAACCGAGATAATCCGGAAACACTGAGGATAAAACACGTCGGGCGTGAAAATAAAACTCTGAGAGTAACCGAGGATAAAACACGTCCCCTGACTCTTTTTTGTGATTTTTAGTCAGTTTTTGGCCGGCCCTTTCCGTCTTTTTCCGTGCTGTAGTCAACTGACCAGCGTCTTTAGCAGACTTTTAAATAAAAAGTTTAGGATAAAGAGGATATTTGTGAAGGAACAAATTAAATAAATTAATTATAAAGCTGAGTATAATTAATTTGGAGAATGGTAGATAAGCAAAGTTTAAAAAAAGTGTACACATAGTCTTACAAATTGAGCTAGTTGTTACGAATTTCAACTCTAACCCTAATACAGTAATTATATTGTGTTTTTGGGTAGAATAACGGTCAAGGAAGATCGAAAAAGTGAAAACCGTGGAAAAAAATGAAAACGGATTCAAATTCTGACTCTGAGAACGGAAAAGTTTTTCAGAAAAGCGCTTTAACCTCATCTGAAGAATTTTCTGATCAAGAAGACACAAAAGCTTTTGAAAATACTTTGAAAGCTCATCAAACATTTTTAGACACTTTACATACTTCATTTGCTATTCCTAGAGAACACAGTACCCCTAAAGTAGGCGTACAGCCAACTTCTTTTAAAAATATTGTGAGTCTCACTCCAAGCACGTCGGAACAAATTGACTTAAGGGAAGAAAGCGAACTAAAAGGGGAACAGAAAGATAAATTTTCCAAAAGTTTTGCACCTTTCGTTAAAGAATTTTTGATTCAAAAATCGAAAAAAGCGTTAACGAGAAAAATGGCATTTGATCCTAAACAAATGGAGGAAGCTTTTAAAAACGCTTTTGACAAATTTGGTGCTCCACTGATGCGAAAAGTGACAAATTTGGAGGAGCGGGTCCAACAGCATGCGGAACCTAACGTAACAGGCCCATTGGGAGATCCTTTTCAACGCCTGGGTGCTTTAATGACTCAAAGACCCCCAAAACCATTTTCGGGAGTTTTCGGCGAATCTTTTCACGAATGGATTAAAAAGTTTCAAAAATATATGGTCCTCCAGGGTGTTTCAAATGCTGATGATGCATACAAAATTGCATTTTTGGAATCAAATTGCGTTGGAACAGCTTTAGCGACTTTAAACAATATTTTAGAAACACTTCGTGATCCTAGCTTTGACGATATAGTAGAAGCACTGAAAAACTGAATTTTTAGAGGGTCGTGATAGCGATATTTATCAAGGTATGGTATACGATGCCAAGCAACGGAAAACTGAGCCCGTCCTGGAATTTTCTGAAAGGTTAAAAAAGCTTGCGAGATCGGCTTATCCCCAACTTTCAGAACATAGCCGGGAAAGTATAATAAAACCGATTTTCATCCGCGGTCTTTTGCCTAAAATCTATGAGGGTCTTAAATATCAAGAATTCGCAACCCTAACAGACGCTATTAGGCGGGCATCGTACACCGAACGCCAAGTATTTAGAGAACAGATTCAAGACTACCCCACCCAGTCTGAGTTCAAATCTGACTATAATTTAACAATTTTGCCTTCAGAGCCCAGTATGGATCGTAAAATCAGCAAAATCAAAGAGTTGCTCAAACGACAATGAGCGCCGCTGCGGACTTTGTCGGCGCACAAACCATCCTACGGCCGAATGTTGGTTATTGTCATCGACGAGAATGTTTCCATTGGACCGTATTGGTAATTTCCGTAATTTTAACGGCAATAATAACAGTAATAATAATAATGCCCAAAATAATTACCGCAATTTCAATAATAATCGCGCTCTAAATAGTGTTAATCGTAATATAAACGATTACCAAACAAATGCTCAATTTAGAAATAATGATCAGCTAAGATCAACATTTAATAATCATAATAATCAAGATTACCGTAATTATTCGCATAATACACAATCAAATCCGTATAATGCAGATAATATGGGAAGGGAACCCAGAATGCAGAACCAGAGACCTAATATACGGGCACAAAGTCCAGCAACTCAGCCCAACCAAGCTCAAAATTCTAATCAACCAAGAAATCATGCGAGAAATGTTCGTTTTTCGGAAAATTTAAGCAGGCCAACAAGCAGTAACATTTCAACCAAAAATCAGAATGAAATAAGTGAAAATGGTCTGAATTTTGAAATTTCTGATATAGAGGACGAGGGTCTACTCCAAAGAACCGTGGAATCTGGTGGCGTAAATACTTTGATTTTTCCCCATCACACAGATGGCGAACTAGCTGCAGAAATACCGCCAATGTTGGTAGAGCCGCCGCAGCCAACCAGCTGGGCGCCTCCAGTTGTTTTGTTGTCAGATGACGACACCGACACCGATTACGTAGTGCTCCAACAAGCCAATTTCGAACGACTGTTCGAAGGAATGGCGGGGCGAACACCCAATGTTTCGCTACGTAAGCGGCAGGGTTTATCCCTGGGAGCAAGGTCAATTAAACGACCTGAGTGCAGAACCGGAAGGCGAAAGCTTAGAGGATCATTTTCGCCGTATGAACGGCCCATTCAACGATCTGGGTTCAGCATCTGATAACGAAGCTAATCTTTCAGACAGAAACGTTCGTCCGACTTGTCGCCAGCGCCGTCGTCGCCAACAGGCCCATCGCATCCGTCGCCAGCAGGCCCCTCGCCCCCGTCGCCATCAAGCGTGCCGGCGGTGCCCATTGCACTGCTGCCTGCCGACTTCATTGCAGAAGCCGCCGCAAAATCGATCCGAAACGCCTCGCCGTCCATCATCCTTCCTCATTGGACGCGCCATTGCCGCCGTTGCAAATAACGGATTTGCCCTTATCGCCAATGCGGATAATGGGTGCGCCATTATCGCCGTTACTAGCAACGGAGTCGCCACGTCCACCAACAGCGGAACCGGACGCCCGTCCCACCTACATCCGCTGGGGACGCTTTTTGGGTGAGAATTTTTACAAGTTTTCTAAAGACTATTCCAAAAATGTTATATATATGTTGGTGTATTTTGGAATCTATTTAGTAACCAATATTCTTGGACTAATTACGGAAATTCAGAAAAGTCTTCTTACCACTTCAGTAAATAACTTACTTATAAATTTGACCTTAGATCTCTTTGTGCTATTTTCATTATACATACATTTATTTATGTCATTGTGCATGCAGTTATTCGTGCTGATGCTTACATTCTGCCGTTTAAACCCTTATTTCAAAAAATCAAGCGCGTTAGAATATAGCCAAAATTCTAAAGAACCGTGCAAAATGCAAGATTGCTTGAATTCTATCCTTTTTACATTTATTAACTTCTTTTTCGAGGTTCATAACACCATTACTCTCTTTTGCGAACACATTGTATTTATTTTTCGTTTGTGCAACTGTCCTATGAACACATATTCAAAATTTGAACATTTTGGTGTGTATGATTTGCATTTTTATCATTTGCCCGCAGCTTTTTCGTCTTTCAAAAATGCTATTCTTGAGGTCAAGCTAAGCGCTAAGCGCCAGATTTTACTTATAACAAAAAGTGTCAATGTCCTACCCAAAAAGCATGATTCAGTATGAGGATCTAGCTGAGAACAATTCAGAAATTAGTCGAATCTGCAGCATTTTAAGAGACAAGCTCAATCTTAAGCTAGAACCATGGGAAGGAAAATGTCCA
Source organism: Mermis nigrescens (assembly GCA_036768485.1). Taxonomy (NCBI): domain Eukaryota; kingdom Metazoa; phylum Nematoda; class Enoplea; order Mermithida; family Mermithidae; genus Mermis; species Mermis nigrescens. Next base: position 187,274 of record JAVLUZ010000324.1, read on the forward strand.
CAAATTTTATCGCTGCAAATTTTCTCAAGCCTCATTTATTTCTCTCAGACGTCTCCGACGTCAAATCGTCGGCCGAGAATGCCGCTGATTCAAGCGACACTGACGAGGTCATCACTGTCGACCTCATCGAGTTCGACGAGGGAGTGGCTGCAACAGCCAGCGGCATTAGCGCCGCCTGAGGAAAAGTCACGCTTGATTGACTGTAAAGACGCACCCAAGAAGTCATTTTTATTTAATATATCTAAATTATACAACTTATTAAATATTATAAATTTATTTAAGTCATTTATGCATAACTTATTTAAATCGTTGGAGCGTAAAATATTTGTTGTATTTAAATTTATAATTGCGAAGTTTGCACTTGCTCAATCGCGTGGTATTTTTAATTCCGTATTTTTAGATTGTTTTTGCAAACTATTTAAATGTTGTCCATATCTGGTTTTTACGTATTTAAACTTGTCTAGAGTGCACAATAAAAATCACAAAATAATCCAAAGCAGCTCAATTAAGACGTTTTTTTGCGATTTTTCTACTTGTGATTTTCATGAAATGTGCCACGGGAGACCGGGAATTTCAGATTTGTGGGTCGAGTCGCAGTGGTCACCCCATAAGTTTGCCACGCTCCGTCCTATGCACTCTACCCGGAGGGAAACTCCCGAGGCCAGAACAGCAAAATGTTACTATTTTTATTCCCAGAATTGAACCAAAAAGTGCTTTTGCTATAAAATGCATGAAAATCACCAGAACGGTGTGCACAAACACCGGGTTTTTCGGTTCGAAAGGCATAATTTTGGATAAAGCCAAAAGTCAGCCAGTTTCTTATGAAGCGTGTAAAGATTTGTATGAAAATAAAGAGTTCGAAGGAATTCATCTAAAATCAGATAAAAGTGGATTTTTAATGACTGACCTGAAATTAGAAATTCGATTTTCTTGGTGCTGCCGTGACGTGTGCAGCACAATAACGAATTTCATCATAGAGGAGGGTCAAGTTGCAAGTTGGACCGGACTGAGTGCTGTCTCGGACTTGGGGGATGTGAGTTTGTGCCGCCCCACTTATGGAAAATGCAAAAACTTGGAAAGTACTTTTATTTGGCACGGTGAACTTTTTCAAGAAATCTGCCCATTCATCCCTCGAGGCACATTTCCTGCCTTAATCAGTGATAAGTACGTCGTCGTAGATGACCTACAGGCAGCCTTTTTAATTAAAGAAAAATACAAAAAGTGTCATGAAATACGAAACGCTTTTATCACCGAGCAGGGAGTCATAGTAGGCTTTAACTCGATGACAAAGGGCTAAGCAATTGGCTCAATCACACATTAGAGACGCCAAAAATTATCAAAATTGAGAAAAACGATTTTGATCCGGTAAATTTGAAATTAAATTACCTCGAAGTCAGAATTTTTCAAGCGGAAATTTCAAGTTTTTGGAGAATTTGGTCAGAATTATGTCACCAACTTCAAAGAAGCCTGGATATAATTTGGCAACTTTTGTATCTGGATCCCACCATTGGGGCCCAAGCCTTCTTCCAATGGAGGGACCTCCTCACTGAATTCACTGGCGACGCCCTTACTATTTGGACTTGCCGAAAAGTCAATGTGACAAAAGTTTACACCGATCATAAAATAAATGATACGTGTTATAAGTACCTACCTGTAGAGTACAACGCGGAGATTTGGTTTGTACTCCCGGGAAGTGAAGACTTGGTCCACTTCTCAGAAATTGTAAATTGTTTACATAAGAAAATCGAAATTTTTAGATACAAAGACAAATGGGTTACAGAACATGGTTTAATTCATGTTTCTGAGGTTCCATTAGAGCTAAAATGGAAAGAAAATTTTAGCCTTTTACAGTTTAACATGCCAGCAGTTTTTCATGATCATTTAGCAGCTGGAGAACCAACTTTTGGACTTTTTCGTAATTACCTCTATAAGACCAAAAGGTTAGAAAAAACTTTGCATAGACTTTTGGATTACACGTCGGGTTTGGCCCTTCAGCCCAGTTTGATTAGTGACTTGCTGATAGGAGCAGGAGCAGGAGTAAAAACTGTTGTCCAAGGAGTCGAAAATAGTTTCGAAAAGTTAATCACCGGAACTCAAAACAGTTTTTCCGCTAATTTTAGTGCATTGCTAAAAGGTCCTATTCAACTTTTATTTAATTTGCTATTAATAATCCTCGTTTTTGGCATAATAGGTTATTTTGCTTATGTTTATTTAACACGAAAACGATCATCTCCAATTTACACTTCCACCCTTCCTTCTTCATCTGAAGCGCCACAGCGCGAAAATCTAGGCAAAACAATGTTAAGGTTGTTTAAGCCGAGAGCAAAAAGGGGACATGTAAAGGTGATGTGGAAGAAAAACATAGCTGAAAACGCGAGACCTTCAATAGCCGTTATAAGTAGAGAAAATAAGAAAACTACTCATATTAATGTAATTTTAAATAATTACATGGACGCAACAGCAATGATAGACACAGGAGCAGTTTATTTGGTGCTAGATTCGAAAACAGCACAAGAACTACCAAATCTTAAAATATACAAGACATCTGTTCGGCTAATAGCAGCTAATGGAAGCGAAATTAATATTCTCGGATCTGCTTTACTTACAGTAAGAGCATATGATGTAGAAGAAACACTATTAGTGTACATCCAGGAAAATTGCGCAGCAGACCTGCTTTTAGGTTCGAATTTCTTGTCTAGATTTAAGAAAATCGAGCTAAATCTGGAAAAAGCGACTATAAAATTTAGAGAAATCCCTATTCCCATGGTAGGAATGCAATACAATCCTGCCAGAAAAACAAAGCGCAATAATACTAATTGAGGATGAAATAATAGGGCCAAGATCTATACAGGTTGTTTTTGCCAAAACGCCGCACAATTACCTTTTGAGAGATGAGGTCATTTTTATGCCAAAACCAAGCAAAGATATGCAAGTACACATGGCTCATTCTATATGTCTTGTGCAGGAGGATGGTACGATACCCATCCAAATACTTAACCCAAACCCATATGAGGTATGTCTATATTCCAACACAAAAATAGGCGCAATAAATATGCACATTGACCATTGTATGAGTACGAAAAATGAAAATACCATACAACCCAAGTAGTTATGCATGTCTCTCTGGCGAGTAGTGCTATAAGATAGACAATGGTTAAGGATAGGCAATTCTTAAGAATAGCCCATGTTATAACATAGGCTAATGCTATAACATATACAATGGTTAAGGATAGGCAAGGGGTGGAGCCTTGCTCCCTGGGATAAGGGTCAGGGAGCAATGGTTAAGGACAGACAATGGCTTAAGATATACAATGGTTAAGCACAGACTAACATATGAGGACATAGTTGAGGAGTGGAAGGGGTAAAATAGGATTAAACCTGAACTAAGTGTAAACTAATTGTGAGTGATATACAAGGGTTAAGCATAGACTAACACATGAGGACATAGTTGAGGAGTGGAAGGGGTAAATTAAGCCTAAGAAAGCTAAGCTAAGCCTGTGGGTAAACCAAGACTGAGCTAAACGAAGTGTAAATTAATTGTGAGTGTTGTCTGACATACACACCCATACTAGCGCGCCTGTGCCCTGTTGGGAGGGGAGGGGAGCCCCCCAATAAGTCAAGCATATTCCCCCGGTGTGTATCCACTGCCACTTGGGTGCCTTAAATGTGCCAAAGTAAGACAAAACTAGGCCCAAGGACAGTGTAAACTAAGCTTAGGTAAGCATTATATAAATTTATCAAGCAGTGTATGGCTTCCAGGCCCGTTATGTTCACCTGGCAAATTATGCAATTAAATATAAAATAAGTTTGTAAACTAAGCCTAGCTGAGCTCGGTATTAAAGTGGGTCTAAGCACAAAAGGAGTGTGTATATAGGTTTGACTTCCCGGTCCTTCAAATTCTCGGTCCTTTGTCACTTCCCGGTCCTTCAAATTCTCAGTCCTTCGTCACTTCCCGGTCCTTCATCACTTCCCGGTCCATCAAATTCCCGGTCCTTGCTTAGATGCGTTCTATTAGTGTAGTGTTATGCGTGTTTTGACACCAAAATTAGATATGATGCAAGAATGCATTCGAACATTTACACCCAGTTAGGCGTTTGGGTGATTAGGTCGTAGCGACCATTGGCTGCATGCAGACTGACGACTTTTTGAGCAGCAGGCCCTTCATAGAACAACATTTTGCCCGAGTAAACCTTTATTTGGTGATTTGGCGTTTTTTATGCATTATATGGACAAGTATATGTCTGTCAATGGCTCTTTCCACAAAATACTTATAGTAATTTCTCGCCTAATTGTTAGAATGGTGAGAATACGTCGTTTTCACACAATTTGAGAATTTGAGTACATTTTTGAGTATAACTTTTGATCCGGTGGTATTTGTTATAAGAATAAATACAGTAAATGATCACAATTCATTCAGCTTGCTCAAAAATTAGTCCATGTTTCATGTTGTAACATGCCTACAGTTTGACAGTCGGTCAAAGCTGATGAACCTGCTCACCATCAAATAACTCATTTCAGTGGAGTGAGGTTTTTTGAGATGAACTCAAGAACCACTGAATGGATTTTCATGAAATAAAATGTTTTAGATAGACAATTTTAAAATAAAACTATTCTGCTGAAAACAGTATAGATAGCTTATGTCTACAGTATGCTAGGCTCGAAAAAGTGCTCAAACTTTGCTTGGTCACTACAGTATACAGCCTAAGTTTCATATTTTCGAAAATAGCAAAATAGTTAGATATTTTTGTGCACTAAATTTCACCCCTTTTTGTTTTTCGTGTTTCTGAACAGTTTGTCCTGCAATATCGATTCAATTTTTTTCCAATAAGGCTGCCCCCATAAGGTATGCATTTTACTCACTCTATTTTTCATATTTTTCAATGTTTAAGCGGATTTTAGAAAGCCCAAAAAAAAGCTTGTTCGAATGATGTCCTATTTGTCTGATTTACTGAAGAATTCCAGTTTTTTTATATGGCCGCCAGGAAGGCTGTCATACTGTAGCTTTCAATGTTTTCTGATATTATTCTATTAGTTTCTGACATATTTTAAAATTTTTTTCAGTAAATAGCTAGGCGCCATCATAGCATAAAATTTTTTGAATAATAGTGCCAGCCTCTCCATCACTCTTTTTTATAGATCTTAACTTCCTGGGATGTGGGGTAACATGTATAGACATGAATTAAATGAGTACTGGTATGTGACGTACTGGGATGTTAATTTATACTGGGATGTAATTATAACACGCTCATTTTAATTCATTAATGCTTAAAACCTTTCATTTCAACACAATTAATGCTTCAGAAACATAATTAGCATGTATTATTAACTTTAGATGGTTCAATCACTTCTTATTTATTAATATAATTTGAAGTAAAGCGCGCATTTAGTTCAACTACATGTGAGCATTGCAAATGGCTCATAGATTGTAGAACAATTAGAAAGAAAGTTTAGGCAAATTGATCAGTTTAGAAAAAAGTAGCAGAGATTGGAAAAAAGTGTGCAGAGTTTTGGAAAAAGTGTGGAGTTTGGAAAAAGTCTGCAGAGTTTCGGAAAAAGTGTGCTGAGTTTTGGTAAAGTGTGCAGAGTTTTGAACAAAGTGTGCAGAATTTCAGAAAAAGTGTGAAAATTTTCGGAAAAAGTGTGCAGAGTTTTGAAAAAAATGTGCAGAGTTTGGACAAAAGAGTGCAGAGTTTGGAGCATTTTTACACGTTATAACATAGGAAGTGTGTAGAGTTTCAAAAAAAAGTGTGCAAAATTTCAGAAAAAGTGTGCAGAGTTTCGGAAAAAGTGTGCAAAGTTTCGGAAAAAGTGTGCAGAGTTTTGGAAAAGTGTGCAGACTTTTGAAAAAAGTGTGCAGAGTTTGGAAAAAAGAGTGCAGAGTTTGGAAAAAAGTGTGCAGTTTGGAAAAAGCGTGCAGAGTTTGCAAAAAGTGTGCAGAATTTGGAAAAATACCAAGAATATTAAAACTTATTTTGGGATTATTCAAAATGTCATTATCTTTCATCCAACAATAGTATAATAGAGACATGTAGTGTAAGTCGGTGGGCCTGAGTTCAGCATTTTTTAGGGCTAAGAGTGACACACGAGAATGATATAGTCAAAAACTCTTTTTGCTTTGACATAGTTTATTAAATAAATTATACAGGTATATTAAACTTAACAATTTGATGACATAGGCATATGTTTAAGATAGAAACACAAGAATAAGCATTTAGGGTGGCCTACTTGAGTAGTGTGGCTGTAAAGTTATTTATCAGTCAGCCAATTTTCAAAGAAATAATTATTATTTGCACACACATTTGCTACATAACAGTCCAGGCTGTTTGTTGGCTATGACATTTATTATTGCAACCTCTCTTACATATAGGAAGACATTGCATTTTCAAGGACCAGAGACATAAAGATACTGCATACAGTAGACAAAGTCTGTTTAATTTATAAGTGCTTGTAAAGTTTGGAACATTTTCCATAAAGTTTAGAACATTTTTTGTAAAGTTTGGGACATTTTTGTAAAGTTTGGAACATTTTTGTAAAGTTTCAAACATTTTTTGTAAAGTTTGGAACAGTTTTTGTAAAGTTTGGAACATTTTTGTAAGGGTTGGAACATTTCTTGTGAAGTTTGGAACACTTTTTGTAAAGTTTCAAACATTTTTTGTAAAGTTTGGAAAATTTTTGTAAAGTTTGGGAAATTCGGAACAAAGCCTGTAAAATTTGGAACAAAGCTCTTAAAAGTCAAAAGAAAGTTATATTAATGTTCAAATATCCAAATTCAGCCACACTTAAAGGTACGGAAAGCCAGGAGGCTCAAATGATTAAAAATGTTAAAGAATAGAAGAACAACGTAATTTTTCGAATTAAAGAAAGTTAACGCCGTATTTTTTCAAACTTGAATCTTCATCAACATATTTTTTCAAAGAAAGATTGACATAATTTTTCCCAGAAGTGAGCCTCCTGGTTTGACAAAAAGCGTTAAAAACTTCCAGTATATTCACTTCACTCAGCAGATAATCGTCAATAATGACATAAAAATTCAAATAATTGTGTATATTAACAGTAAAATTCTTGAAAAAGAAAAGATAAAAATTTCAATATAGTGATCCTCTTGGTTTCAAATTTTGGGTCGTTATAGTCAACTGTTTGAATTTGTACGTTAACCGAATGTATGAAGAAGAACATCGTCCTTTACAATGCATAACGTTTTTAATCATTGAGCCCCAACAGTAACATTAATGTAAACAACATTAACGTAATTTTTCAAAACTCGTAGATTAACGTAATTTTTCAAAACTCGTTGATTAACGTAATTTTTCAAAACTTGTTGATTAACGTAATTTTTAAAACTCATTCATAAACGTAATTTTTCAAAACTTGTTGATTAACGTAATTTTTCAAAACTCGTTGATTAATGTAATTTTTCAAAAATTGTTGATTAACGTAATTTTTCAAAACTCGTTGATTAACGTAATTTTTCAAAACTCGTTGATTAACCTAATTTTTCAAAGGACTTTGAAACAAAAACACTGTTGTAGACACCAATATCACCTGCTTTCCGATTGTATTATATACTGTAACTGCTCAAAAAGTGCAATCAATGAAAACATAAGCACAACACTTATGTAGATTTTGCAGCGCTGTATAGGGCACTACACTACACTAAACGGCATGCAGTGGGCTTAGGGATATGGTGATTTAGGGTAAAGGTGCCTTTGGTGAGACAGGGGTGACTCTGAATGGGGGGTGATATAGTTATGCAACTAAAACTAAAATATCCTAGGAATCAGCGGACTGATTGAGTTGAAAAATTTGGGTATGGAACGGATAAGTACTAGCCACACGCGTATGGTACCTGTATATCTCTAGGATGATTGACTCTAGATGGGTGCATCCTGAGAGGGGTGACCCTTAATGAATTGAAAATAAAAATATTTTACGAAACCAGTTTTTGTTTAATTCTGAGTGGCCGACCAGACCATGCCCCAACATCAACTGATTGTGACATCTGGCCGACTAGAATCATTGAAGAAGCCATTTGTGCAGTGAAAACCTGATACAGTAATAAGACTTTTATCAAAAATGGACTATTTGGAAAGGAATAGACTATAGTAGGAACCCTTTTGAGCCAACCAGATTTTCGAAATATTTTAAGACTGACATTACCACATCACTGACTGTCCCGCCTGGCCAACTAGACCCAATGTTATATAACAGAAAACCTTCAACTGGTATAGTCTCCTTTTGGCCAACCAGATTTTTGAAATTTTGTTTGACCGACAATACTACATCACCGACTGTCCCATCTAGCCTACTAGATTCAAATTTTCCTATTAAAAAATTAATGAGCAGTGGGAAACCCTCTAATCCAACCAGATTTCTTAAATTTTGTTTGATGGAGTTTACCTCATCACCAATCGTCCCACCTGGCCGACTAGATCCGAATCTTTGTAACATAAGATTTATGAGCAGTAGGAATCCCTCTAAGATTTTCAAAATTTTTTAGAATGATATGGCCGCATTGCCGACCATCCCGCCTGGCCGACTAGACCCAATTTTATATAATGGAAAGCCTAACTGGTATAGTCCACTTTTAGACAGCCAGATATGCGAAATTTTTTTATGAAGTTTACCACATCACCGACCATCCCACCTGACCGACTAGAACTAATTTTATATAAAAGAAAGCCTTTAATTGGTATATTCCCCTTTTAGCCAACCAGATTTTTGGAATTTTGTTTAACCAACCATACCACATGACTGACCATTCCATCTGGTCGACTAAATTCAAATTTTTGCAACAGAAAACACATGAGCAGTCGGAATCACACATGGGCGTGGGGGTCTGGACCCCCAGAAACCAAAAGACCCCCCCAGAAATCAAAAGACCCCCCAGAAATCAATTTTTGAAAATTTTTTTCATTTTTTTCGCAATTTTTTGATGCCAATGGATAGTGCTTGATGAGAAACATCAAAAAAATAGTGTTTTTATCGCCATATCACCATTTTTAAGGCCATTTTTTTACCTTCAAAAAATCTTGGACCCCCCAGAATTTTCTTGCTGCCCACGTATGGTCGGAATCCCTTTAAGCCAACCAGATGTTTTAATTTTTGTTTGACCGACCATACCACATCACTGACCATCCCATATGGCCGGCTAAATTCAAATTTTTGCAACAGAAAATTTATGAACAATGGGAATCCCTTTAAGCCATCCAGATTTTCAAAATTTTGTTTGACCGGCCATGCCAAATATCATATTTTTAAATTTGTTTTTGGACTGACAACACCACATCACTGACTGTACCATCTGTCCGACTAGACCCAACTTTTTATAAGAGAGCCCTTTAGGCTGATCAGATTCTCAAATGTTTTTCTTCAAAGGTCGATTTTTAAGTGTTTGGCAATGTTTTTATAAATAATTATGGAATTTTGTGCTCATAAGTCTTCAGGTATATTTCTTAATTTTGACATTAAGATTTGGCATGCAATTTTATGTACTGTTATTTAAAGCACATCTTATTCCGCTTTTTTTATTCCCCTAAAATTCCTATCAAATTAAAACTAACAACTTTTCTCTAATTGCAACGTACAGATCCAAAGTGACTCAAACTGTAAATGACTTTTTAAGTCATATTTGCCAAATAAAAACCTATGCTTTCAATCTACTATGCACAAAATAATAACATAAACTATATAGAACTTGCCTTCTGTATAAAGAACATAAGAGGCCATTCTCAGGCTCCGGGATACTTGCAAAATAGGGCTACATTCCCAAAAGGGAGGCATGCCCGCATTTCCAGAATGAATTACACATATGATATACAGTGCCGCTCAAAAGTTTAAGGCTGCTCTGATTGATTACTCCAAAATCGATTGGCTTTTCAAATCGCTTTTAACTGTGAAACTAAAAGCCTAAATTTCACTTTGAAAAAGTTTCTATATTAGTTTTCTCCGTTGATTTCAGGAAAATTAGTCATTTTTAATTATGTTTACTACTGGATGATTTATTATGGTTAAATCCGCTCCCTTTTGCTGGTATTTTGGTCAAAAATCGCGTATATGTTTAAGAATACTAAACTATTCTGAAGAGTGATAGCCGGATGTTTAAAGAAAATTTTATATGTCATACAAAACAAAGATAAGAGACACAAGCAATTCGATTCCTTCACTGATCTTCCTCGGCCCGGGGCGGCCCTCTAAATTGACCACTAAGGAACTATGTGGTCTAAAGCAAACTTCTTTAAAAATTGGCGTCTGACCGCTCCTGACATGCAGGGTGAATTGTCTATTTATTGTGGACCATTGCTTTTGAGGCAGAAAATTGATTGGTGTCTTTGCTGTATGATTGGATTGTCATAAAAAGTCTTTCTGCGATCGAGTTTAACAGAAAAAAACGTATTGATTTTTGCTCAAAATTTTGTTTTGGACTTTCCTCGATTGTTCAAAGGTTTCTTTTTCTCGGAGAGTCATATTTGATTATTTGACTTCGAAATTAAGGGGTTTAGTCCACAGACCTTCAGACAAAAAATAAAATGTCAAATGCATGGCCGGAAGCGTCAAACACAGAAGAGAATGCAGCGTTTTGGTCTGGAGTCCATTTGGAGCCATGATGTTGTGATTTGGTTTTATTACCTTCCAACCCAAAATTTACAACCACTTCATATATTTGTTTAATTAAGGAGCACTTGGTTCCTTCTTTGGTGACTGCCTCAAAAAAAACATCCAAGACATTTTTTTCCAGAAGGGTGAAGCATATTTTGTGGGGTAGGGATAGCCTTTATTTGTCTGACCCCTACAGTCCCAGGAACTCAGTCCAAATAAGAATATTTGACGAATTATGAAAGAGAGACTTCAGAAACAGAATTCCAAAGTGCATTTCACGAGCAAAAATGATTGAAAAATGAAGGAAATCTGGGGTTCAACGCCAATGAAAAAATGCGTCAAATTGATCAATTTGTTAACACTTTGTATACAAGCATTCAGGCCCGGTCTTAGGCCTATGTGGAGTGTGCGGCCGCACAGGGCCCCGGGGCCCCTAGGGGGCCCCGCCACAATGCACTATGCAAGTGCTTCTAACAGTCTTTTAACACGGGATTTTGACTGAGATTATGAGAAATAAGCTTATTGGCTTGCTTAAATTACTAAAAATTGTAGTCAGCTTTTATGCGATATTCAAATCAAAGGTAAAGAACCGAGGAGTGTTCTTTTTAAGTACATACATAGGTACCTTTGCCTCATACATAACTCTTACTTTTGTACATTATAATTTAAATACCTACATATCGTTTTGTGTTTCAAACTATATTTACGATTATGTGCTTTGCTCTCATAAATGACTTTGAATTAAGCAAATTTTTATTAAATGATTGTTTTGGTTTGTTTCTGCTAAAGATTTTATATCTCCAGGCTTAAACCTACCTATCTTACTGCATTACCAGGATGTGTAAATATGAGTAAACTTCCTATTTTGTGCTGAAATAGTTTATAAAATATGGTGAATTTGTTTAATTTTCAAAGCTTGACATTATTTTTAAATTTTTGAATCTTTGTAGTAGAATCCCTTAGTATAAGTAATTGCATTGCGCCTTCATGGAATTTTCTGCGCTATATTTTTACATGAGAAGTGCTGCTAATATTACTTATTTTCCGAATTATCTGATGCATGCTGTTTATAGCTATTTACTACACAATGCTTGTTGAAGTTCCAGATTCAAATGCATTATTATGAATAGTGTTGCTAGGTTGTTTTCTTTCACAAATTTTCCATTTTCAAAAAAATTTGGCACAAAAAGCCTTGTTTTGTGATATTCTCAGTTAGATGCTAAAAACACGCTTTTTCACAAATTAATTTGAAGTGAAACATCAATTTTAAAAATTGCTGAAGAATCATAGATTCACATTTTTCGTGATTATTTTTCGTTTTATCTTTCTGCTTCTTACTCTGTGGATTATAGACATAGCATTAATTAATATTCCAATCTTAGCGCTACTCACGTCAAAGGGGCCTGCCTGATCTGGGGATCAGTTCAAGATAAAACTATTTGCTTCAACCTGAGACATACATAGGCACAGTGGCGGATCTAGGATTTTGTTATAGGGGGCAGTTCCATACTTTGGCGTGGGTGGGTGAGGGGATATACACCCCAAGCCTGCCAAATAACTCCCAGAAATTGAAATACCCCAGAATTCGATTTTGAACAATTTTTTGTTTCTTCGCGATTTTTTGATGCCAAGGGATAGAGGTCAATGAGATGCGTCAAGAATGGTGTTTTTGCCCTTCCATCACTTTTCAGACCATTTTTGGCTGTGAAATAATTTTGCTCCCACCCCCCCCCAGAATTTCCGTGCTGCTCACCTATGAGCGGTTCCCAACTTTTCCAAAAACAGTCTAAAAAAATAGGTCCAAAAATTTGCTGGTCACGCGCAAAATGGTGTTTTTTGACGTTTCATGTAGTCGACTTTCATTCAAAATCACTTTTCCATTTTACTGCAAAATTATTATAGAAAATTTCAAAAATTTTTGATATTTTATGCAAAAAACTGGTCATAGTTTCTTTCAGGCCATCTATAAAATGAATAAAAGCCATTTCAAAAGCGCTGGACAGTATCTGGATGGCTGACCCTTCAGTGGGAGCAATACTCTATCGGTTCTCACCCCCCTGCATCCATGTGCATTTGTGGTAGCTACGTATAACTTAAATTTAAAGGTTTTACAATGTTAAATACCCGGGGGTCCCCAAAAAGATACCTCGCACAGGGTCCCCAAATGCCTAAGACCGGGCCTGACAAGCATCAATTCAAGCTGAAGGCTATCAGATTTCCTTTTAGTCAATTATTTTTTGTTGATTCTTAATTAATGATATTTGTTAGTTATGATTCTGTTCAATTTTGTAAGTCTTGAATACTAATTAGTTAAAAATTTACAATTAAAACAGACTCTGCGTTGAAATCGTGGGTGGCCTTAAACTTTTGAGCAGCACTGTATGTTGTATGCATTGAGCTAGGCTGACACCCAAGGTTGACTCAAAGGAACTGGTCAGCTTAGAGTGATTCCTACTCCTAATGAATTTTCTACTTAGAAAAATTTGACTCTAGTCGGCAAGATGGGACGGTCGGTGATGTGGTATAATCGGCAAGATGAAAATTTCGAAAAATCTGGCTGGCTTAAAGGGGAGTATACCATTTATAGGCTTTCAGTTATATAAAATTGGGTTTAATCGGCCAGGCAGGATGGTCTGCAATGCGGCAATTTCATTCTAATAAAATTTCGAAAATCTGGTCAGCTTAGAGGGATTCCTAGTGCTCATAAATCTTCTGCTACAAAAATGTGGATCTAGTCGACCAGATGGGACGGTCGGTGATGTGGTAAACTTCATCAAACAAAGTTTAAGAAATCTGGTCGGCTCAGAGAGATTCCCACTGCTCATTAATTTTTTATTAGAAAAATTTGAATCTAGTCGGCCAGATGGGACGGTCGTTGATAAAGTATAGTTGGTCAAACAGAATTTCAAAAATCTGGTTGGAATAAAGGGGACTATACCAGTTATAGGCTTTCTGTTATATAAAATTGGGTCTAGTTGGCCAGGCAGGAGGGTCGGTTGATGCGGCAATGTCATTCAAAAAAAATTTGAAAATCTGGTCAGCTTAGAGGGATTCCTACTGCTCATAAATCTTCTGTTACAAAAGTTTGGATCTAGTCGGCCAGATGGGACGGTCGGTGATGTGGTAGGTTTCATCCAACAAAATTTCAGAAATCTGGTCGGCTTAGAGAGATTCCCACTGCTAATTAATATTTCATTGTGAAAATTTGAATCTAGTTGGCCAGATGGGACGGTCGGTGATGGTCGGTCAAACACAAAATTTCAAAAATCTGGCTGGCTAAAAGAGGACTATACCAGTTATAGGCTTTCTGTTATATAAAATTGGGTCTTGTTGGCCAGGCGGGACGGTCGGCGATGTGTTGATGTCATTCTAGGAAAATTTTGTAAATCTGGTCAGCTTCAAGGGATTCCTACTGCTCATAAATCTTCTGTTACAAAAATTTGAATCTAGTTGGCCAGATGGGACGGTCGGTGATGTGTTAGGCTTCATCCAACAAAATTTCAGAAATCTGGTCGGCTTAGAGGGATTCCCACTGCTCATTAATTTTTAATTAGAAAAATTTGACTCTACGGTGATGTGGTATAGTCGGTCAAACAAAATTTCAAAAATTTGGTTAGCTTGAAGGGGACTATACCAGTTATGGGCTTTCTGTTATATAACATTGGGTCTAGTCGGCCAGGCGGGACGGTTGGTGATGCAGCGATGTCATTCTCAAAAAATTTCGAAAATCTGGTCTGCTTAGAGGGATTCTTACTGATCATAAATCTTCTGTTACAAAGATTTTGATCTAGTTGGCCAGGTGGGATGGTCGGCAATGTGGTGATGTCAGTCTAAAAATATCTCAAAAATCTGGTTGGCTAGGAGGATTCCTACTATAAACTATTCCTTTCCAAACAATCCATTTTCGATAAAAGTCTTTTTACTGTATCAGGTTTTCACTGCACAAATGGCTTCTTCAAATATTCTAATTGGCCAGATTTCACAATTGGTTGGTGATGGGCCATGGTCTGGTCGGCCAACCAGAATTAAAAGAAGCTGCTTGGCTATAAGGAACTCCTAATCGATTCTCTACCTACCATATGACTAGAAAATATTTGTTCTAAATCCGGAATTTCCACTCAGGTGCAAACACTGGTTTTGTAAAATATTTTGATTTTTAGTTCATTCAGGGTCAACCCCTCTCAGGGTGCACCCATATAGAGTCAATCATCCTAGAGATATATAGGTACCATATGTGGCTAGTACTTATCCGTTCCATAACCAAATTTTTCAACTCAATTGGTCTGCTGGTTCCTAAGATATTTTAGTTTTAGTTGCATAACTGGATCACCCCCTATTCAGGGTCACACCTGTCTCATTAATGGCACCATTACCCTAAATCAGCATATCCCTAAGCCCACTGCATGCCATTTAGTGTTCTGTAGTGCCCTATACAGCGCTGCAAAATCTAAATATGTGTAGCACTGATGTTTTCATTGATTGCACTTTTTTGAGCAACAGTATATAATACAATCGGAAAGCAGGTTATATTGGTGTCTACAACAGTGTTTTTGCTTTGAAGTCCTTTGAAAAATTACGTTAATCAACAAGTTTTCTAAAAATCATGTTAATCAACAACTTTTGAAAAAGTAAGTTAATGTTGTTTGCATTGTTGCTATTGTTGAGGCTCAAATGATTAAAAACATTATGCATTGTAAAGGACAATGTTCTTTTTCATACATTTGGTTAACGTAAAAATTTAAACAGTTGACTATAACAACCCAAAATTTCAAACCAAGAGGATCACTATATTGAAATTTTTAAGTTTTCTTTTTCAAGAATTTTACTGTTAAGATACATGATTATTTGAATTTTTACATCATTATCGACGATTACCTGCTGAGTAAAGCGAATATACTGGAAGTTGTTTAATGCTTTTTTGAAACCAGGAGGCTCATTTTTTTAAAAAATTACGTTGATCTTCATTTGAAAAAATACGTTGATCAAGATTCAAGTTTGAAGGAATACGTCATTAAGTTTCTTTAATTTGAAAAATTACGTTGACTCTATTCTTTAATGTTTTTAATCATTTGAGCCTTTTGGCTTTCCGTATAAAGGGGTATATTGCATCCAAAAATCCTTGTTTATATTGCCTAAGTTAATCAGGCAAGTAAAGCATAATGCGTACACACTGTTAGCATCTGTACAGAAATTTATATTTGTGAGGCTGCATTATATGTCTTATTGGTTAGGTGTAAGCATGATAGTATTGCACTGTTCGTTTAGATTTTTACTTGTTTATTGATAATGAGCTAGTAGCCTAAGCACACACAAATGTGTTAGAAATACACAATACTATTTAAATTCCACACTTTATTGGGAAAGTGTGTGTTAAACTTACTTGTATTGCTATATTAATTGAGCAATTTAGCAACAAGCATCAGGCTGCATGCTTTTGTCTATATTGTAAAACTATCATCTCAGTACAGATTTAACTGCAAATCCTAATACTTGAGACCACTAGTTTAGAGTTTTGACTATACAAAATCTGATTGTGCAGAAAACTATTATTCTATTTAATCTAGTTCTTACTAGTTTTGTCTTCTTTTTACTTTATTTTAACTTCATTCTAGGCATTTTAAGGGTAAAAACATAAATTTACTACTTGGTGTTGCTGAAATTGTCTAGCAGTGTTAAACCCTGAGGAAGTGGGAACTCCCATCCCTATAGAAGGCTGTGCTTCTCCAGCTGCTGAGAGGCGCAGCATAAGCTAAATTAATCTTTTCTTGCTAGGGTAAACAGCAGGTGATGCTAAGAATTTGTGTTGGTATGCAATAATACTGTTAAAAATAGATTGTAACATCTATCAGCATCCCCTGATAAGCGCATGTTTAGTCCATTCAGGATGAAGCTACTTTTTTACTAGTTTCACAGCTTAGGCAGGTATATGCCAAGGTGATTCCATTTCACGCATATAGGGAATGTACAAGTACCAGGCATGTATGTTCACTTTGTGTTTGGTGCTAATATCTAAAAATTATACTGATTCATACCTCAACACATCTCATTGAAAAGAGCAGCCAGAAATGGTAAAGGCTTTACATCAGAAAGTGCACTTTTAAGACAGCAATTTGAATGGCAGCCATTTTGAAATTTTTTCTTCTTATCCTAAACAAATGAATCAGTAATCATTCAAAAACCCTTCTTTTGCTTTTCCCAAAATATCCTTAAAACAATAAATAAGATAACATAGTTAAGTAGATTTAGCTAACAATAATTTTTCCAATCTGGCTCCTCAGCTTAAAAATTTCAAATGCTAATTTTGCAAGAGCAAGAAAATACATCAAAAGGCAAAAAACCCTGTCTAAAGATGCAACTATTTTACCAATTTTTGAACTAAATATTAGGTGAAAGACAGCATGTGCAAATTTTAGCTTCTATATTATAAAAATCTGCTTTCTGAGAATGAGGGTTTTCCAGTGCACACTTGACAACAGTAGTAGAAATGCTGTGTGTAGCCTGGTTGATTTATTAGGGAAAAACAACAGAGAAAATCATGTTTTTTGCAGATATTGAACAGAATAATTAATACATACAGCTTTTTCTTCATATTTAGAGTAATTTTATCCAGAAAATATTCCTCAATAGGCTATTTTACACAGACAATGTGGCAGTAAATTTGATGAATTGCAACAATGAGTGCATGGTTTATTCGTGCATGCAACCTAACACTGACGCATTTTCTGAATAAATGTCAGTCAACGTTACAGGGCTGAGAACATATAGCTTCACAGAAAAACCTTTTAATTTTATTCAAACACCCTATATATGACCATGTTGACATCACGCATTTGCAGGCAGTATCT
Source organism: Mermis nigrescens (assembly GCA_036768485.1). Taxonomy (NCBI): domain Eukaryota; kingdom Metazoa; phylum Nematoda; class Enoplea; order Mermithida; family Mermithidae; genus Mermis; species Mermis nigrescens. The sequence continues at coordinate 204,715 of JAVLUZ010000324.1, forward strand.
GCTGACCAATCTTGGCCGACCTGGCTGGATGACAATAGCTTTGGCTGAAAAAAATTATAGAAAATAGTCATTTTACATGTATTCTGCTTATCTCTTCCTTTTAAACATTACACTCAGCAGCTGGAGAAGCACAGCCTTCTATAAGGGTGGGAGATCCCCCCTTCCTCAGGGTTTAACACTGCTAGACAATTTCAGCAACACCAAGTAGTAAATTACTGTTTTTACCCTTAAAATGCCTAGAATGAAGTTAAAATAAAGTAAAAAGAAGACAAGACTAGTAAAAACTAGATTAAATAGAATAACAGTTTTCTGCACAATCAGATTTTGTATAGTCAAAACTCTAGATTAATGGTCTCAAGTATTAGGATTTGCAGTCAAATCTGTACTGAGATGATAGTTTTACAATATAGACCAAAGCATGCAGCCTGATGCTTGTTGCTAAATTGCTCAATTAATGTAGCAATACAAGTAAGTTTAACACACACTTTCAAAATAAAGTGTGGAATTTAAATAGTATTGTGTATTTCTAACAAATTTGTGTGTGCTTAGGCTACTAGCTCATTATCAATAAACAAGTAAAATTTTAAGCAAACAGTGCAGTACTATCATGCTTACACCTAACCAATAAGACAGATAACAGCCTCACAAATATAAATTTCTGTAAAGATGCTAACAGTGTGTACGCATTATGCTTTACTTGCCTGATTAACTTAGGCAATAGAAACAAGGATTATTGGATGCAATCACACATGGGCGTGGGGGGATCTGGGGGGGGGTCTGGACCATACGTGGGCAGCAAGAAAATTCTGGGGGGGGTGCAAGATTTTTTTGAAGGTCGAAAAATGGCCTTAAAAATGGTGGTATGGCGATAAAAACACCATTTTTCGACGTTTCTCATCAAGCACTATCCATTGGCATCAAAAATTGCGGAAAAAACGAGAAAAATTTTCAAAACTTGAATTCTGGGGGGTATTTTGATTTCTGGGGGTATTTTGGTTTCTGGGGGGTGCATACCCCCCCCCCAAACCCCCCCACGCCCAGGTGTGGTCTGGACCCCCCAGAAACCAAAAGACCCCCCCCCCAGAAATCAAAAGACCCCCCAGAAATCAATTTTTGAAAATTTTTTTCGTTTTTTTCGCAAATTTTTGATGCCAATGGATAGTGCTTGATGAGAAACGTCGAAAAATGGTGTTATTATCGCCATATCACCATTTTTAGGGCCATTTTTTGACCTTCAAAAAATCTTGGACCCCCCCAGAATTTTCTTGCTGCCCACGTATGGATGCAATATACCCCTTTAATTGTGGCTGAATTTGGATATTTGAACATTTATAAAACTTTCTTTTAACATTTAAGAGCTTTGCTCCAAATTTTACAAGCTTTGTTCCAAATTTCCCAAACTTTACAAAAATGTTCCACACTTTACAAAAAATGTTCAAAACTTTACAAAAAGTATCCAAACTTTACAAGAAATGTTCTAACCTTTACAAAAATATTCCAAACATTACAAAAAGTGTTCCAAAGTTTACAAGAAATGTTCCAAACTTTACAAAAATATTCCAAACTTTACAAAAAATGTTCCAAACTTTACAAACTTCCTATGTTATAACGTGTAAAATGTGTTCCAAACATTGCAAAAAATGTTCCAAACTTTACAAAAGTGTTCCGAACTTTACAAAAACTGTTCCAAACATTTCAAAAAATGTTTGAAACTTTACAAGAATGTTCCAAACTTTACAAAAATGTCCCAAACTTTACGAAAAATGTTCTAAACTTTATGGAAAATGTTCCAAACTTTTCAATCACTTATAAATTCAACAGACTTTGTCCACTGTATGCAGTATCTTTATGTCTCTGGTCCTTGAAAATGCAATGTCTTTCTATATGTAAGAGGGGTTTCAATAATGAATGTTATAGCCAACAAACAGCCTGGACAGTTATGTAGCAAATGTGTGTGCAAATAATAATTATTTCTTTGAAAATTGGCTGACTGATAAATTACTTTACAGCCACACTGCTCAAGTAGGCCACCCTAAATGCTTATTCTTGTGTTTCTATCTTAAACATATGCCTTTGTCATCAAATTGTTAAATCTAATATACCTGTATAATTTATTTAATAAACTATGTCAAAGCAAAAAGAGTTTTTGACTATATCATTCTCGTCTGTCACTCTTAGCCCTAAAAAGTGCTGAACTCAGGCCCACCAACTTACACTAAATGTCTCTATTATACTATAGTTGGATCAATGATAATGACATTCTGATAATCCCAAAATATGTTTTGATATTCTCGGTATTTTTCCAAACTCTGCACACTTTTTGCAAACTGCACGCTTTTTCCAAATCTGCACACTTTTTTCCAAACTCTGCACACTTTTTCCAAAACTCTGCACACTTTTTCCAAAACTCTGCACACTTTTTCCTAAACTCTGCACACTTTTTCCGAAACTCTGCACACTTTCTCCGAAACTCTGCACACTTTTTCTGAAGCTCTGCCCACTTTTTTCGAAACTCTGCACACTTCCTATGTTATAAAGTGTAAAAATGCTCCAAACTCTGCACACTTTTTTCCAAACTCTGCACACTTTTTCCGAAACTGTGCACAGTTTTTTCTGAAACTCTGCACACTTTTTTCGAAACTCTGCACACTTTTTCCGAAACTCTGCACACTTTTTCCGAAACTCTGCACACTTTTTTCCAAATTCCACACTTTTTCCAAAACTCTGCACACTTTTTTCCAATCTCTGCTACTTTGTTCTAAACTGCTCAATTTGCAAGACCACTGCTACACAGTCCTTCTGCTTAGTTTTGCCACACTTTTGCACATTTAAGGCAATTCTTAGATGGAGTGGCAGTGGATACACAAAATACGCATAGGCATATTGATTTGTTGCAAGAGCGGATCACTGCTTATAAGTATTGTAGGGGGATGCGTGGGGGGGCTCCCCATCCCCCAGGAAGTAGTAGCTGGGTAGCCATAGTTTAGCACAATAGTATGTTTTTTTACAACTATGCTCACTTTAATCTTAGTTTACACTGAATTCACGTTTAGTCTAGTTTTAATCTTAGGTCGGGTTTAGTCTAGTTTTAATCTTAGTTCGGCTTTAGTCTTAGGTTACACTTAGGTTTGGCACCCTGCCAATTTTGACCCTTCCACTCCTCAACTATGTCCTATCCTTAACCATTGCCTATTCTTAACCATTGCCTATCCTTAACCATTGCGCCCTGGCCCCTACCTCAGGGCGCAAGGCTCCATCCCCTCGCCTATCCTTAACCATGGTATATGTTATAGCGTTAGCCTATGTTATAACATGGGCAATTTTTAAGAATTGCCTATCCTTAACCATTGCCTATGTTATAGTGTTGCTACCTAGGGTCCTAGATATAACTACTCAACCATTATCATGACATCCCAGTACAAGTTTGAACTGGCCTGTGTTGCTGCCTATTCAAGAGATATGACATCCCAGTACAAGTTTTAGATGTGCTGAAACGTGCCCATATTACCGCCATTGTAGAACTTCTATAAATATACCTTCCTAGTCCTCTGCAGAAAACGGTACCATTATGTAGAAAAGATAGGACGACTTTTTCACACGTTATAACATAGCGGTACCACTAAAATACGCACGCGTTTGGGGGGGTCTCTATACTTCTAGTACCAGCAGTTGACTTTGAATTCTACATGGCGGAAGATCGTCCTGACAGATCAATGTCTCGTTTGAGTCCATGGATTGATCAGGTGGCCTGACGAATTTAAATTATTTCCGATCGCTGTGTATGGTAAACCTGAGCCGCACGGCGTGTTCATTTGATTGGTGCAGGTCACACGTCCAGGATGGCAGTATAATTGTGTTTGACTTATTGGAAATCTGTTGTCTATCATTGTGTTTGCATCGAATTGTTGCATAGCCCGAATATACAGTGGATTGGCTTCGATTTCCGCAATGACTTATTGGCGCTAACAAACACTGATGGTCGGTTGGAGTTGGTTTATGTTCAGGCCGATTCCCATTCAGTTTGGAATTTCTCATGCCACGAACCGACCTTAAAATATTTGTGTACGGCGTTCAAACTTGATGATCTGCCAGAGCTGCTGGGGTACCTGAAAATTTCATATGAACTTGGAATTATTTGTCCTGGAGTGCAGTCAATTTGTAAGCATTTATTCAATGCAAAGGTCTCTAAGAGCAAGAGAGGAAGAGGATTGACATGGGCAGCAATCATTTTGACTGGAAAACAACTTGATCACACAGCCTTGAATGCCTTGCTTGGTATACATGTCTACATTACAATGGATCAATATTTTTATTTGTTCAAAAAGATCAAGCATACCTTATTTGGGAAAAGCAAGATGGCGCCCTTAACCATGTTGCCTAGCCAGTTATTTCCACTGGAAGCCAGCAAAATTGTGAGCAAGATTGATGAGCTGATTGAGTTGGTGGCCAAAAAACCAATAGACCCGACGACAAAAGGATTAAGGGGGACAGCTGGGGACAAAAAGACGTTGATGGCAATATCTACTGCAGCAAAAGCGCCAATTGAGCTTGATAAACCATTCAATGTCAATTAGGCTTACGCAAGGATGAAACAATACGTCAATGAGTTTCAAATGCGTTTTGGGCGTCCGGAAAAGCAGAAAAATCATGAATGGAACAAGGAGATGCATTGTTTCATGGATTCAAAACAGGCTGAATTTGTGAACATTTTCCGAAATAAGCTGTTGACTGCACGATTTGAGATGGTTAATAATTTGATACGTGATCATATGGTTGAGCATTTGCAGTGTTCAGCAAAAAGATTGGAGAAAACGAAGATCAACAGAAACAAAGCTTAAGACAACCATCCAACAATGTCGGCAGCTGTCCTACCAATTTTGTCAGCCCTAGCCCAATATTATTTGATGCCGTCTGTTGTCAACTTGCCCACTTTGCCAAATTAACCGCCTCTCCAACCAAATCTGCCGCCACCAACGGTCTACTATTTGCCGCTGTTTTTGTATCATTAAATTCGTTCATATGCATTTGATGACAGTAATATTTTGCATTACATTTGTTTCCAAGGTTATGGGGAAATGTTAGTGAATATTTTTGTAAAAAAACCGAGAAGAAAAAGAATACACAAATAAAACAATATCCGATTGCAGGGACGCAATCCTTATAAGGAGGGAAAAGTGTAAAGGCATTGATTGAGCTACAGAATAAAAAGGCGTGTTTTAAGTTATCATACGCTTAGATTACTGTAATTACCATATGCGCTGACTTTTTCTAATTATCATAAGACTCACAAATTGTTACAGTGGGACTTTTGCCGATTTTATTAGTTTTTATTCAAGCTGATGGAAATGAGATAAGAAATTAGACAGATTCTCAGATGACTTTGTGCATCATTCACCTACGCTTCTTCAAGCTTTCTGGTGTATCTGGCAGTTTGCCAGGAGCACATGATCACAGTAAAGTATGATTCTTGTGAACTTTGTTTGACCACCTGAGTTGGGATTTCACCATATAAAAAGGCGTGTCTGCTTAGTGGGAGCGCGCACATCTTAATTCATCGGCTATTTTATTTATTTGCATTCAATTGCTTTTGACGTTCATAATAAAAGTTTAACCAGCATAATTCTACAGTACGCCTTAGGCTACAGCCGATCTCAATTACATATCTGAATATGGCAGTCATTTAGTGTCTTTAGCCAGTTAGACTGGTTGTTCTATTGTTCTAGGCACAATGTGCAACAAAACATTGTTGAATAATTTTACATTAAAGAAGCATCATCAGCATACATGGGCAGCAAGAAAATTCTGGGGAGTGCAAGATTTTTCAAAGATCAAAAAATGGCCTTAAAAGTGGTGGTATGCATAGGTGGGCAGCAAGAAAATTCTGGGAGGGGGGTGCAAGATTTTTTTGAAGGTCAAGAAATAACCTTAAAAATGGTGGTATGCATACGTGGGCAGCAAGAAAATTCTGGGGGTGCAAGATTTTTTTGAAGGTCGAAAAATGGCCTTAAAAATGGTGGTATGGCAATAAAAACACTATTTTTCGGACGTTTCTCATCAAGCACTATCCTTTGGCATCAAAAAATTGCGAAAAAAACAAAAAAATTCAAAAATTGAATTCTGGGGGTGTTTTGAATTCTGGGGGGCATTTTGGTTTCTGGGTTCTGGGGGTGCATACCCCCCATTCCAAACCCCCACACCTAGGTGTGGTGGTATGGCGATAAAAACACCATTTTTTGACGTATCTCATGAAGCACTATCCATTGGCATCAAAAAAATTGCAAAAAAAATTTTCAAAAATTGAATTCTGAGGGAGTATTTTGATTTCTGGAGGGGGGGTATTTTAGTTTCTGGGGGCTGCATATCCCCCAATCCCCCCACCCACCACGCCCAGGTGTGGTGGTATGGCAAAAAACACCATTTTCTAACGTTTCTCTTTGAGCACTATCTATTGGCATCAAAAAATTGCAAAAATGAGAAAAAAATTTAAAAATAAAATTCTGAGGGGGGAGTATTTTGATTTCTGGGGGGGCATTTTGGTTTCTTGGGGGCTGCATACCCCCATGCCCAGGTGTGATCATCAGCTATTACATTCCTCAATGGATACAGCAACAAACATTGGTACACAAGGTAATAAAACTGTTACTTTGAGAGGCAAGAAAGAAGGCAAACAGGAAAAATGAGAAGTAGGTGAGGAAGAGGAAGACTAAGGGGGTTCTGAGGACAAAGAAATATAAGACAATATTTTGGATAGTGATGATAAGCCTGATAGCAAATGTGGTTGGAAGAATGAATTTTGGCATGCAATGATGGAAAATGCTGCACAAGATAGACAATTATTCCAGACACTGCTAAAAAACTGAGCAACCCACCTTCCTTCAGCGCTTTTTCTCAAAACTTCACAAAAACTATGACAAACACATTTTCCTGCAAAAAGAATTGGAAGAATGTGATATAGATGCAAGACTGTCTGCTATAACAGACTTTTTAGAATCAAAGCTGAGCTTTAGGGATACTGAAGCGAAAAAGATGGCATGGAATTCTCAAAAGCATCTATTCAAGAAACTTATTAGTAAAAATGCTGATATCTTATGTGTGACAATCATACGTGGGCAGCAAGAAAATTCTGGGGGGGGGTCTAAGATTTTTTGAAGGTCAAAAAATGGCCTTAAAAATGGTGATATGGCGATAAAAACACCATTTTTCGACGTTTCTCATCAAGCACTATCCATTGGCATCAAAAAATTGCGAAAAGAACAAAAAATTTTCAAAAATTGATTTCTGGGGGGGTCTTTTGATTTCTGGGGGGTCTTTTGGTTTCTGGGGGGGTCCAGACCCCCCCCAGATCCCCCCACGCCCATGTGTGGTGACAATTGTGTGGAATTTGCTTAGATAAATGTTCAAACTAAGTTAAAACTTAGCAAGTTGAGCAAAAGTGAGACATATGCCATTCTTGTAAAAAAGCTAAAATACTAGAAAAAAGTTGACATGTCATCAAGCACAAAACAAAATAAACAAAACAAATAATGAGTGGGCTGGGGCAATGGGATTAGACAATAAGATTGGTTGCAGCTTAGTGTAATAGGGCCTTAGGTCCACGTGCAAACATGATGCATTTGTGTAGCCTTAAGCTCCTAGCTTAAGAGCTAGATTGCTTGAGAGGCACAAAAACTAAGAGAGCTGCAATGCTTTTGTTTAACTAAGAAATAAAGCTGGCATCCTGTTCTGTTACATTTACACAGCTCAGCTCACTAATAGGCATACTAAAATGTCACTTATATTGAGATATCTTATCTAAAATTTGAATAAAAACTGTCGTAAGCTATCATTTGAGATATGTGTCATGATATTACTTAGTTTTTATATTCAATTATATGTATTAAATAAATTCCTATTACACTCCTCCCTCTTGAATAAAGCAATGGGGGTGACTAAAAATGCTATGTATGAGTATATTGTGTTTGCTTGTGTTTATGTTTGTGGGAATAATAAGTTTAAACAAAATGTGCATAATTTATTGCATTAAATTGATTTAATTTCCGAGCTTGGCCTTGATTCAGTAGTCAATTGCCTCCTTATTCTTAAACTCTGCTAGTGATTGGGCAAATTCCTGATGCAATTTCTGCATCCATTGAGCAAAGAAGTTGTTGTAATATGTTAACCAGTTGAGCATCACAATAATTTTGGGATTGGGTATTGAATTCTGTGACCATTTCTCAAATAAGGCGCGCAAAATAAGGCTCTACATTGACAGTTCTGATGTCAACTGTGGCTCATAGTAGGGGTGTTGGTTGGCACAAAGGCATGGCTAGAAGGGCGCACCATGGTGTAGATTGTGATTTTGTTCTAAAGAATTGCAGTGCAGTGGCTTTGGAGATTTCTAGGTGCTTAGGGGTTGCTAAGGTTGATCCTGGTGTTGATTTATACACAACAGCACTTGATGGCGCAGGCAATGGTGGGCATGGTAGCCACACCTTGCTTGTTGGCCGCTTAACTCCAGCAACATGGATCTCTTTGTGCAAGTGGTAAGCTAACACAAATTTGTTGAAGTGCAATGCAGCCTACAGTGGTGTTTAAATGGAACCATATTCACTAAGTATATTATGGATCTCTGCAGGTTCCAAGCAGAAGACATCCATGGCCAGGGTGCATATGTTGGTGGCGCCATTGAATTGGAATGTGAGACAATTGCATTTCTCCGACTCTTCAAGTTGCTGCTGCCAAGGCTGTCAAGGCTTTTGTAAAAATTGTAGCTGATGAAGAAGATGTTGGGGTTGTTAGGAGAGTTTAAGTAAGTAATGGTATAGACCATTGAAGAAATCAAGGTCAAAGATGCAGCATAAGCCATCAGGGCGAAAATTGTCAGATACTTATGTGCCCCATATTCTACCTTATCTGTGTTTGTTGCAATGGCCAATATGCCAGGAACACAAGTCTTTGGTCAATATGTGGCATGTGTTGCAACAATTTACTTTTATTCTCTATTTTAGACTACAATTTCACTCCTAATCCCCTGTTCATAACAAAAAGAATCATTTTAGGATGAATTATATTATCACAAGTTAAACTAAGATTTTCTAAGTTAAGTACTACTAATCACACCTGGGCGTGGGGGTTTGGGGGTATGCATCCCCCAGAAACCAAAATACCCCCAGAAATCAAAATACCCCCAGAATTCAATTTTTGAAAATTTTTTCGTTTTTTTCGCAATTTTTTGATGCCAATGGATAGTGCTTGATGAGAAACGTCGAAAAATGGTGTTTTTATCGCCATACCACCATTTTTAAGGCCATTTTTCTACCTTCAAAAAAATCATGCACCCCCCCCAGAATTTTCTTGCTGCCCACGTATGCTACTAATCATCAACTAACTCTTCCTATAGTCTCCGGGCTGGCTGTGTCTGGCACTTGGAGGCTTGGCACACAATAAAATAATTTATATTATACTTTAGTGGCAAACACACATGGGCATAGGGCGGTTTTGGTGGTATGCACCCCCAAGAAGTTAGAATACCCCTCCCAGAATCCAAATTTTGAAGATTTTTTTTGCTTTTTTAGCAATTTTTTGATGCTGTTGGATAGTGCTTGATAAAAAATAGTGTTTTTTGCCATACGACCAATTTTAAGACCATTTTTTGACCTTTGAAGATTTTTTCACCCCCTCTAGAATTTTGGTGCTGCCCACCTATGGTGGCAAGACATACTTACAGTCAAACTACAAGTATATATATATATATATATATATATATATATATATATATATATATATATGATATATATATATATATATATATATATATATATATATATATATATATATATATATATATATATATATATATATATATATATATATATATATATATATATAAATATATATATATATATATATATATATATATATATATATATATATATATATATATATATATATATATATATATATATATATATATATATATATATATATATATATATATATATATATATATATATATATATATATATATATATATATATATATATATATATATATATATATATATATATATATATATATATATATATATATATATATATATATATATATATATATATATATATATATATATATATATATATATATATATATATATCTTAGGTAGCGCATTAGCACGTACCTATAATATACTTGGGTACCCCTAACACCTGTGCACCCCCTACAGCTATAACGGGACACTTCTAGAAAGGTGCAGTTTTTTTAACAGAAAGATGAAAAAAACTTGCTGCCCGCGTTTTTTTGTTTTTCTTGAAACTCAAAACTGACTGTGTAAAGAAGGTGTAAAGTTTTTGTGTAACATTATAACATAGGACAAATTTCGGGAGCTTTTTGTCATGGCATGTGGACAACTGAGTATTGATGACTCAAACGCTTGAACAGCATAGGATTATAGAGGGATAAATTCTACAGATAACCATTTTTTTGTTTTTTGAAATTCGCATTAGTTCTCGGATGGCAGTGTAAAGAGTGCGAAAATCTAGGGGTGAAAAAGCACTTTTTGGTCGAGTTTTCAACCTGCTTATGTCTGATACTAAGTCCGGTTATGAGTTTTTTAAAATGTTTTCTGACAGAAATGTAGAGCGGATCACGGGCTACATTCTACATATAAGCAAAGTCTTGTATGCTCTATGGTGAGTTAGATCCTGGGGTTTAAAGTTTACACTCTAGTGGAATGTGTAAAAAAACGGATTTTAACTAATATTTCTCTGCCAAATTTTTCCACTCATGAGTCTTTAAAAAAACGCAATATTGAGTTATTTATGGGGGTGTAAAGTTCGAAATCAGAGGTAAAAAATGGGCAAAAAAACATTTTGTTCCGAATTTTGATAAATAAATCATACCAAATAATTTTTGCAAGAGAATTTTGCCACTCAGGAATGTACTACAATTTAAAAGCTACAAATTGTACCAAACCGAATTTCTTTAAACTCAATGGGGAGTTTGGTACGGAATTTTAAAGTTTACAGTGATCTAAATGATGGAAAATATGTTTTTGTTGCATTTTTTGTTCGCCACTTTATCCGTCCAGTGGGATAAGTCCAATAGAATGAAAATAAAGTGCTTTATATCGGGTGCATGTCAAAGCAAATTGTCTATACATTAATATTTAGCGAGTGTAAGGTCCAAAATTTGGTGTTTAAAATGCGCTTTTTTTTCTGCCTGCTTCTCCGGTTATGAGTCAGAGACATGGTTATCAAGTCTAGAAATGGACCAGGAACCAAATTTGATATGCCAGTCAGTCACATATGTTTACACTCTACAGTGTTGTAAAAAGGTTTACACCTATTGCTAGTTTGCCTATAGAACACTATAGAGACTTAATTTTTTCATAAATAATAATCGTAATATTGGAACAATATCAACATTACAAAGCTGACCAAAATCTTCTTTACACTAGGTGTTTACATGGAGTTTACCCTACATATGTATTTATCTTCTTTTTGAGCATTTCCAGAAACCTAATTTTTTCCTGGAGTCTAGAAATTTTCAAAGAATCAAATGTGAGATGTCACGTAGGCGCGTTTGTTTATATCCAACAGTGATGTAAAGTAGTTTACACTCATTGTTTATTTGTCCTCAGACCAGTGTAGACATGCAGTTTTTTCATAAATGTTGGTAATAATATCCGAGTAATATCAGATTTACAAATCGGAATAAATTCCTCTTCAAACTAGGCGGTTGTGTAAAGTATAAAGTGCATGTTAGCCTTCATTGTGTTAATGATGACGCATTTAATGGTCTCCAAAGTCTATTGTATGTCTGTTAAAATTATTGTATTGCCTTTGCTTACCATAAAGAAACCTAAAAACATTAGGGTCTGTCTCCAGTGTAATGCCTTGAAGGCACTATGTTTTCAGCATTTAATTTCGACTTCATAGTGTTAAATCACAAAAAATTGCAGTAATTTGTTGTAACTTTCCTCGTTTCTAGATAAATTCATGTAAATCATGAATTTTTATGGATGAAAGAATGAAAGCATTGTACATACATACATACGCCCTAGTGGGGAAAGAAGCGGCGGAAAAATTTTTAGATTTACATTATATACCCTTGTGTACGTATATGGGCAGCAACAAAATCCTGGAGAGCATAGGTGGGTGGCTCAAAAGTTTAGCGGAGGTGCAAAATTTTTTTTTAAAATTCAAATCCTTGGCCTTAAAAATGGTGCTATGCACACCTGGGCGTGGGGGGGGGTTTGGGGGTATGCACCCCCAGAAACCAAAATACCCCCCCAGAAATCAAAATACCCCCCCAGAATTCAATTTTTGAAAATTTTTTTCGTTTTTTTCGCAATTTTTTGATGCCAATGGATAGTGCTTGATGAGAAACGTCGAAAAATGGTGTTTTTATCGCCATACCACCATTTTTAAGGCCATTTTTCGACCTTCAAAAAAATCTTGCACCCCCCCCAGAATTTTCTTGCTGCCCACGTATGGTGCTATGGCAAAAAAACCATTTTTGAATAATTCTTGTTGAGCTCTATCAATTTGTATCATTGAAACCTGGAAAAGCAAAAATTTCTTAAACATTTAATTCTGGAGGTAACGTTGGGTATTTTGCCTTCTGGGTGTGGTTACCACACATAGGCGGGGGGTCTAGCTGGACCTCCCCCAAGAATGCTATTTTTAGGCATTTTTAGAGCTATTTTTAGCAAATTCGCCCCATCGGACCTCCCCTCAAGAATTTTGTTGCTGTATATGTATATGGTGGTATGGTAACCCTACAAAACCCCACGCCCAGGTCATCCTTTTTAGATACATTCAAGTAGGTACATTATAAATTTTTATGGATATAAGAATGAAAGCATTATACGTATGTGTAGGTACATACCCTAGTCGGAAAGGAAGCAGTGGAAAAATTTTGAGATATACGTGCCCTAGTTGGGAAGGAAGCGGTGGAAAAGTTTTGAGATTTACGTGCCCTAGTCGGGAAGGAAGTAGTGGAAAATTTTTCAAATTTACGTTACAAACTCTTGAGTACGAATGTACGTAGGGAGCAACAAAATCCTGGGGGAACATAGATGGATAGCTCCAGTTCTGCGGGGCAAAGCTCTGGTCATTGCCCAGGAATAGGGGATAACCCTGTCTATATAGGTACATGTATAAAAAATCAAGTGTGAGACGTCAATTAGGTGCGTTTGTTTATGCTCAACAGTGGTGTAAAGTAGTTTACACCTAATGTTTATTTGTCCTCAGATCATTGTAGAGACATAATTTTTCATAAATAATGATCATAATATCCGAGTTATATCAGATTTACAAATTCAACTAGAATCCTCTTTACACTCTATGGTTGTGTAAAGTTTACACTGCTAATTAATCTTTGTTATAGAGCTTTGCAAAACCTAAATTTTTTGCCAAAATTTGAAAATTTACATGGAATCAAATAAGGGATGTCAGCTGGGCACATTTGTTTACACTCAACAGTGATGTAAAGTGGTTTACATCTGTGTCTATTTGTCCTTAAACCGTTATGGAGATGTAATTTTTTCATGAATGTTGATCGTAATATCCGAGTAATATCGAATTTACAAATCCGACTAAAATCTTCTTTACACCTGTTGCTACTGTAAGGTTTACACTATATAATAAGCTCCATTCTAGAGCCTCACGGTAACTTATGGAAACAGATGTGATACTTCTGCTAAGGGCGCATGGAGAGTAGTGTAAAGTGATTAACACCTAATGTTAATTTGTTCTTAGAACATTATAGAGGTTTCATTTATCTAGACCTAGAAAGTTTTGGAAGCATATTTCTTTACAGGATGTTCTACATAACATAAGAATTACTAATCAGAATGTTTGTTTCTTCTACAACTAGTAGCTTTGTAAAGTTTAAACCATTCAATTATTAGAAGAACTGCACAGTAAATGAAATCTAGTATTGTATTTCCAAATCTTGCTAATTAAAAGTAGAAGTAGGGTACTAGCAAAGAAAAATGCTCCAATGGAACAAAAAGGGGAATATACTCGGGATTGTGAATTATTGAGGATGTAAAAGGAAGGGACTAGGAAAAATCTTCCTATGTTATATGCCAAGAATTGTAAAATATATTAAAAACCAGACTTTCTCTAAACAATGCAAAAAATCGAAGTTTATTCTGTGGCCTTAAAAATATGTAAAAGTTTAGTAAACAATTGTTGTAGACATGTGTAAAAGAGTATCTACATAAGGTCTGTTGCACATCAGCTTCCGTGTTTCCTACTGCTTTGAACCAACAATATCATCAATTGTCTTGAATGCATCGATATGTAATATTTCATTCAATTTGCTAAGCTACTGCATTGCTTATTTGCTGCTTTTTTCAATCAATTTTTTGGTAAATAGTTTATTTCTATTGGGAGGCTGCAGAATATACTTTGATTTTTTGCATTGTCTAGAGAAAGTCTGGTTTTTAACATATTTTACAATTCTTGGCATATAACATAGGGAGATGTTTCCTAGTCCCCTCCTTTACATCCTCGATAATTCACAATCATAAGTATATTCCCCTTTTTCTGTTCCATCGGAGCATTTTTCTTTGCTAGTATATATATATATATATATATATATATATATATATATATATATATATATATATATATATATATATATATATATATATATATATAATATAATATATATTATATAATATATATGATGTGTCTAATTTCTGATTCACCCAAAAAATGCTGATATCGTGATATCTAAGTACTTATTTACATGAAATCTTTTTGAAGTATTCAATATCACACAGTAAAAATACAAGAAAGTAAGTCCTAAGGGAAAGGTCTTTGTTTTCTAAACTGCATTTTGATGAGCTGTAGATGATTCTTGGCAATTGAAAATCTATTTATGTTAATTTAGCTGCAAGTGCTTTTTTGCTATCAACTTGCAGGTTATTAAAAATTCAGAAGAAAATGTATAATGAACCTTCATTTTCAAACTGAGAGTAAGTCACTTTGCAAACTTAGAAAAGTTACAGGAATGAATAATTAGTACAATCACTCTATCTATAAATATGATTACTATACTCCTAGGTTAAATTTCATATCATATACTTGTGACATTTGCAACACTCCCCTAATGGAAAAATTCAATTGAAATTCTGTTCATATTAAAATTTTTGCCTCATATTTTTGATCTAATCTGTTGTCTCCTGTGATATTACATTGTCCTCATTTAATTTATTACGCTTCTCATAGAAATTTTGAAATTTAGATGATGGACCATGATTCCTTCTATTTGAGTTGTTTGAAATATGGTTTTTCAGATTATATGAAATATAAGGTTTGCCTTGTTTAGCCTTAAATAATAATTTTTTCATTAATGATAGGAATAATAAATGAATATCAAAAATCACTGTTTTGTGGTCTATACCAGCATTTATCAGTCATATGATTTGTCCACTTGCATATCTTACAATGATAAACATTGAAAATCTTATCACTTGTAGACAAGCATACATTTGCCTTATGACCAATTTTCCTGTGTTTGAAACATACAATAGGAAATGCCAAATTCACTAGAGAAATATGTAAATTGCAGAAAAATAGTATATTTTATCATACATGTAATTTTTTTATGTTGAATAATTCAGACTTGTATTTTATTATTCATCCTGGTTACCACAGTATTCATTAAGAATATTTGAACAATACAATTAGAGTTTGTCATTCACAAAGTAAACATACAAATTGTCAAAATAATTACTGTCATAAATGCCAAATGCAAAATTATAGTTTTCCAGTTTAATCAAACTGACTATCTCAAATACCTCCATTTCTGAGCAATAAGCCCAAAAGTATTCTGAATATGGGCTCAAATTCTCTTTTATTCAATTAACCATATAACCAACAGAAATTTCTTTGCATGTTATCAAATGCCACATGTAGTCGTAAAATGCTGTCTTGAGAAAATTACTCATAGAGAACACTAGTTTGTAAGTCCAGATCTTAGCATCACTGGACATCATTTCTCAAGAGAACAATGCCTAGATTATGCTTCAATTGATTTTATTATATCCATTATTTGTTTTTACAATCAAATATGTTCATCTTATTTCTCAGATACAAAGTGTGATCTTATTGATTAGTGACTGTTCCATTTCTTGAGAAGGATTTTTACATAGATAATACATTTTGATGAACATAAATATGTAAACATCTAATAGTATGTATTCCCTTTAACAAATTTTTATAAATTAAAATTTTTATTATGGAAAGGGTGAGTTGACTATTAGTAGTACTTAATTTAGAGAATATAAGTTTAGGTTGAGATCTAGGGTAATGAAATCTATCCTAAAATAATTCTTTTTGTTGAGAACAGTGGATTAGAACCCACATTACTGAAATTGTACTTAGAAATAGAGAATAAAAGTAAATGGTTTGCAACAAAAATTGGCAATCTTGGTGGGGATCAAACATACAACCTTTGGATAAGAATTTTTGTAGCATCTTTATATGTATTATTAGTGACTGCCTTTCCTTCAATTGATTTTTTTGTAGCTCCTTTTGACACACTCAGTGAATAATTGAATTTCTGAACAGGTGGGATGTCTTGTTTATTACTACGGCTTCAAAAGAGACATAAAATTTGATCCACTTAAGTCAATTGCCCACATAAGTGGGCAATTCAAGTTTACTTAATTGTATAGGCATTCTTATTGGCTCTAAACTATAAGTTGATTAAATGAGAACAATAAAAGGAGCTCGACCTCTGTTTCTTAACTGTAATTTTTAAATAGTATCCTTTATTTTGGAAGGATAGCAATCAAGTGCTTGGCATGCTTCTTTTCCTTTAAAAATGAGTACAACAAAATTATTACCTTTCAATCAAAATTCTTTCTAAATGTTTAATTCTTATTCTAAGTCAGTATTATCAAAAGATGGTTGGAGAGTATCCCAGTGGTTGTTCTAAATCTCAAAATTTTCTACTATGATCAAAATTTTCTTTAGCATATTTTTGAACATATATGCACTGGTTTCTAAATTTTCAATATTTTGTTCAACTGAAAATGCAGGCTGAATGGAAAATGTCATATTCATTTGCAACATTCCTTCAAGATATTGTATTGATTTCTTTTTAGTGGACTCAATCATCTGATGAATCAGACATTATTTTGAGACAAATTTAGAACTCAAATCACTATTCATATAAATTAATTTATATTTGTTCCAATCTGATCCTATAAATTCTACAATATCTTCCAGAACTTTTGAGATATTATTTCCAATTGCTAGACACTCATCTGCTATTTCAAAATCTATATAATGAAAGAATACAGACCAATTATGTAATACTTATACAATGCCTACAGCTTCTAAAACTATGCTGAATACACTCATTCAGTCAATGATAATTTATTTTTCGATCAGGGGCCAGTTGCACCAACGACTTCCAAACCTTTCTATGGATTCAGAAGTTCAGAAGTCAAAAAATTGCATTGCATAACACCTGGGCGTGGGGGTTTGGGGGTATGCACCTCTCACCCCGAGAAACCAAAATACCCCTCCCAGAAATTTAAATACCCCCCCCCACAGAATTCAATTTTTGAAATTTTTTTTGTCTTTTTCGCAATTTTTTGATGCCAATGGATAGTGCTTGATGAGAAACGTCGAAAATGGTGTCTTTATCGCCATACCACCATTTTTAAGGCCATTTTTTGACCTTCAAAAAAATCTTGCACCCCCCCAGAATTTTCTTGCTGCCCACGTATGCATTGCACCAACGGGTAAATTTCTGAACCTTTCTATGAGTTCAGAAGTTCAGAAGTCTAAAATAATTGTGTTGCACCAAAAAGCACTTTTCTGAACCCATAGAGAAGTCCACAAATTTCTAGAGAAGTCTTTTTTTGACTTATAGAAAAATTCCGATTGCACCAAAAATCTAGAAGTTTAGAAGTTCAGAAGTCTTTAGTGGGCAATTTTCTATGGGTCAACAGCGACTCATAGACAGCACTTAGTTCATACATCATTCAGCGATTTCAGTAATTTGTTGTGAATTAGCTATGATTACTAGGAGCAGTGATGAGGAAGATAATAATTTTGAGCTTGCACCTAAAAAACGCCTTGTTTGACCTCGTATTAATTTCGACTTGGATGATTTTACTGACAGATCTAGATTAAATTGTGAAACAATGGAAAAAATATTTAATACAATAGGGAAACAACTTGATTATAATTCTGATAGAAATTATCCACTTTCTCCTAAGGAACAGTTACTATTAGCTATTACATTTTATGCCACTGGTGCATTTATGCAAATTGTTGGGGACGCCCATGGTCTCCACAAATCCACTGTATCAAGAAAAATTAGAAAATTTACGGATTCACTTATTGACAACTATTTTAATTCTCTGATATGTTGGCCAAAGGACATAATTAAAGCAGCAAATGATTTTTACGCCAAAGGTAAAATGCCTTGTGTTATTGGGTGCATAGACAGAACTCATATTCCCATCAAGGCACCCTCGGGGAATGAACCGCAGTTTGTTAATAGACATGGCACACATTCCCTTAATTGCATGATGGTCTGTGGACCGGACTATAAATTTTATCATGTTTTGGCGTGTTGGCTCGGATGTTTTAATGATGCAAGAGTCTACTGCAACAGCTCAATATGCAAATTACTTGATGAAGGATGGTCGCCCTTAGAGGATGGAATTATTTTAGCAGAATCCGGAAACGCATGTACCAACAAAAATATTAACTCCTGTTTTAAAACCTACTGATAATTTAAGTGAATCTGAAAGGCTTTATAAAATTTTGCATCAAAAAACAAGGAGAATCATTAAAAACTTGTTTGGAAATTTAAAACAATGATTTGCATGCTTACAATATTTGCCAGTCATTCCAACCTATGCAGGAAAAATTATCATTGCATGCTGCATTTTGCATAACTTAATTGTCTGCAGTGAACCACAGGAAGACAGTGACTGTGAGCCAGAGTGGTTGGAGGAGGAACTCGGATGATGAAGTTGATCGAGATGATGACACTCACCAAAACAGAATAATTTCTACCTATTTGCCGACTTAATTTAGCATATGCGTGTAAAAATTTTTTAACACTTCGTACATATTTTACTTTAGCATGCTTCAATGTAATAAAATGAGAAAAAATTTGCAAAATAAGTGGAAAAAACAGGCAAGCCAATTTGGCAAGCTTCAATCTTTGCAATTTTTGCCAGGCAAACTTTGTAAAAAATCTTAAGTAGATCCGTCGTGTTTGCCATGACAGTTTATGAAGTCAAATCCTGACTTACAATGCACAGTGGCGACTGGTGGTAACTCTGTGGGTACGGTATAGCAATAATTTGGAAAATTCAACTGTTTTTCTAACAAACAAATTCCTAGCAGTTTTTTGTACTGGTTGAGTGATAAAACCTCAATTTCCATGCGCTTTTTTTCATTTGCTAGTTTTGTAGTCTCATCCATAAAGTTGATTTCCTTTTTCAATTATTCATTTGTAAGTCAAATCATTTCCATCTGTAAGGCGTTTTTTTCTTCTTGAAATGCTTTTATTGAGTTGCCCAACTTTTCATCTATGAAACAGGCATTTAGCTGGCCTTTCAAATTTGAGGAGGAAATATTCAAAGTCAGGTATTGAAGCAAATACGTGTAGATAGACAAAAATAATGATATTTTTACGCATTTCTCAGCAGTAAGTACATATTGAAGAAAAAAATTTCAAAAACTGAAAAATTTATCCTGAATTCATTTGTCTACAGGAAATTTGATATAATGGCCACACAAACAATTCCTTAAGATTACATAACCATGGCCATGCTAAAATGTTCTTGTGGTGTAATATCCAATGGTTATTTGCAAAAAAAATTAATGTCAGAAAATTCTATTAGCAGCATCAGAAAATTTTGCAATATTTACTATGATCACACAAACTCGGGCTGTTTGGAAGACTGAGAATTAAAGAAAAACAAAAAATTGAGCTCGAAGCAGTCAAAAATATGGAGCTCATTATCTCGGTAGTACTTAATATTCATTTTGGCGATCTATAAAATACACTTCAAGAATTTCCAATCTTTTGTTTTAGAGGACCCTGGGTTAGAACCACATGTGTTCTTGGGGGTTGACCCTCCGCAAAATGACCACTTACCCCCAGAATTGTCAATTTTCAAAAAAATTATAATCTGTGTGCTATTTTAAGCGTTTCTAGCTCATTTTTTGCTCAAAAGTCTAGCGCCAAATATGTACACATGACTGTTAATTTGTTTAATTTTCTCAATTCTTTCAAATTTTCTATTGTGTTTTTTGTTCTAGAAAGGAAGAGCTCTGCTCAAAACGTCTAAAAATAGTGTTTTCGACGTGCACCCAACGTTTTTTAGTTCAAAAAGCCAATTTTTGAAGATTTTTGGGCCTGACCCTCCAGAATTCCCATGCTGTATTAGTATGGTTAGAAGTACTTGTACTTTTGACATGTTAGCAGGTTTAAGTCTCCCCCAGTCCCCCCACAGCTACATAATCACAAACATAAACTTCATCACTATTATTGGGGAAGCTGTATCCAATAGATTTCGCAAAAGTATGAATTTTGTTCCAAATTTCCATCTTTTTATCCTTAGTTATTTCAGCCAAAAACGACCCAAATAATACATTCCTATGCGTTTTGATTTCGCTTAACAAAATTAATTTTTTAGTGTCGGAGTTAGTGGGAGGCATAATTAGATGAAAAGCAAATAAGTATAGCTATAAAGTTGCCAGTATGCCTGTAAAAATTCATGGATATTACTTACATTCACATTAACTCATTGAAACAAAAATTTTGAATCGCAGGGAGTTGAGAGGATTAAGCTGCCTAAAAGCATGAAGCTGTAAAGTATTCCTGAATTCATAGGGGTATCTAGCTTTTTAACCTTTTCTGAAGTCTGAAAAAGCGGCTGCATTGCCCTTTTAGAAGTTAATAAAGTATGTAGTTATTTCAATCTAAACTTATTGGTAGCTTATTAAGCTCAGAAAATCACAATTTTGTCCTCTAAACTATGGCTTGAAATTAATAGTTACTTAACTATAGGTTTTTGGACAAGCCAAATTCTGCAATTCAAAAATAGCTACCTTTATATCATATATACATATGTATTTTTCCTATTTGGCATCAATTTCTTCTGCTATAAAGTCTTGTTTTACTATGTACTATGAATTTCCAGGTAACAACACTATATGTAAAGCATGGAATTTCTACATGGTTAGAATAAAAATTTTTAGAAGTGATTTTTTTCTGCTGAGAAAACAATGGGTACGCATCCTAAAACACAGTTCCTAACGTTTTGGACAATTTTTGTTAGTTACTTGATTAAAAAATATAGTCAAAAAATATGTACATGGTATTTAGCGTCTAAAAATTTGTCTTGCCAAAAATGAAAAGGTTAATATGACACAATTTTTATGAAAAAGTGACAATTCTTGGAGGATAGTGGCCACATTGCAGGAATCGGTCATCAGCCATCCTAGGGGTTAAACCCAAAAATTTCAGCGCACACGACTCTTTTCTCTCTACAATCTCAACTCAGCACTGTTAAAAGCCGAGCCAGGATATTTTTTTGACAAACTAATTTAGTAATTTAACACTTTTGATAGAAAACAAAAAAATTCAAAATTTCATTGAAAAATTATTAAACTTTCCCTATTGTCAGAGACCAAAAGTTTTCTACGCACGCCATTTAAGGTCAATGAATACGATATGCGAGTAGATACTCATTATTAGTCACCAAACAAAATACAGTGCACGCAAAAATTTAATATGTACAAAGTGTGAAGATTTTTGAACAGTATCATTTTAAGTGAAATAGTATGTTGCTATCACCGTAGAAAACCGCAATAATGCAAGATCCTGCTGAACCCAAAAATTATTTTGAACATTCATTCTACAGAGTAGGTGGACCCTATACAAGAAAATTATATCTTTCGATCTTTCGAAGTTGTTTGATTCTAGACTTTGCATTTATATATCCAAAAGTTTCTGATTTTTGCCTGCCTCAAGCTTCCACTTCCCTTATTTGAGGCCATGCATGACTATATTTTTGAATTCAGTACATAAAAAGAGGTGAGAACAAAAATTCCTTCAAAAAACAGCCAGTTTGTTGATTTCAAACTAAGAAATCTACTATTAAGTGCTGCCAATAAATGTTTTAAGCGCGTATTTATGGTTTTCTGGTTAAGTAGACAAAACAGAAATTTTGTGCTTTATTTTTAAAAAGGTCTTACAGACAGTGACATTCTTACTGGGGATCATTTGAAACAGTTGTTTTTGGCACTTAGAAATAAACTTTCAAGCGTAATTTGGTGTTACGCAAAATATGGGGCTGGAGAATTTTTCTTGCTGGAAAAAGTGCTAATGATCCAATAATAAAAAGGCAAAATTTTGAGTCAAGAAAACATTTGTGAAAGATTGAATACAATATTGATCCAGAGAAATATATATATGATGACTGCTACCAACAAAGTGCTTCCGTTTATGAAATTATCGATTTGTGCGAGCAACAATAAAATATTGCTACGCATATGAACATTTGTGCAATCAAATTTTTGTCTTAAATAAGTTCTAGTCTCCTCTGATAATTTCAAATAATCTTTTTGAGATAACTAGACACTCGCTTAATGATTCCATATTAATATCACTAAAATAAACATAATATGCAAGCAATTTTTTAATTATTAGATGGTTTCAAGAATAACAGCTAATAATTTTTCATTAAAAAAATTTTTTTCTTAATGCCACATCAAGGGTGCTATTTTTTGTCACAAACAATAATCCACTGTTCATGACAAAAAGAATTATTTTAGGATAGATTCTATCATACTAGATCTCATTTCAAACTTAGATTCACTTGTGAGCGTGGCACACAATAAAATAATTTTTACTATAGTTCAGTGGCAAATGCCAATTTTATTGTCAAACTATGAGTATAGATATAGAAACAAATGTGCAAAACACCCTTATAATTGATACAAATGTATTCAAACAAAATGCGAATCTATCTGATTTCTGATTCACCCAAAAAATGCTAATATCATGATACCTAGTTACTCATTTATATGAAACATCATAGGTAGCGCGTTAGTGTACCTTTAATTTACTTGGGTACCCCTAACATCTGTGCACCCCCTACAGCTATAACAGCACACATCTAGAAGGTGCGGTTTTTTTAAAAGATAGATAATAAAAAAATTTGCTGCCCGAGTTCTTTTGTTTTTCTTGAAACTCGAAACTGGCTGTGTAAAGAAGGTGTAAAGGTTTTGTGTAACATTATAACATTGGATAAATTTTGGGAGGTTTTTTAGGGGGCATGTGGACAACTTAGTATTGACCCCTCAAATAAATTAATGGTACATATTTGTAGAGGAAGGGATGCTCCAAATTATTTTTTTGTC
This sequence comes from Mermis nigrescens, assembly GCA_036768485.1. Classification (NCBI taxonomy): domain Eukaryota; kingdom Metazoa; phylum Nematoda; class Enoplea; order Mermithida; family Mermithidae; genus Mermis; species Mermis nigrescens. The sequence continues at coordinate 228,117 of JAVLUZ010000324.1, forward strand.
TATCGAAATTCGCATTAGTTCTCAAATGGGAGTGTAAGTGTGCGAAAATCTGGGGGTGAAAAAGCACATTTTGGTCGAGTTTTCAACTTGTTTATGTCTGATGCTAACTCGGCTATGAGTTTTTAAAAATGTTTTCCAACAGAAATGTAGAGCGGATAAAGGGTTACAATCTGCTTACAAGCAGACTTTTCTATGCTCAATGAAGAGTTAGGTCCTGGAGTTTAAAGTTTACACTCTAGTTGATAGTGTAAAAAACAGATTTTAATTAAGAATTCTCCGCCAACTTCTTTCTGCTGATGATTGGGCTAAAATGAGTAAAACAGTAATCAAGCAGCTTCTAGGGGCTACACGTCACAGCAAACGCGTTCAAAAAACGCAATATTGAGTTATTTATGGGGGTGTGAAGTTTTAAATCAGACGTGAAAAATTGGCAAAAAACACAACTTTTCCCCAATTTTGATTGGTAAATCATATCAAATAATTTTTGCTACAGAATTTTTGCACATAGAAACGAATAAAAATAAAGTGCCTTATATGGGGTGTATGTCATAGCAAATTGCAGATGTCTAAACCAATATTAAGCGAGTGTGAAGTCAAGAATGGAGTGCTTTAAACAGGTTTCTGTACTGTTTCTTTCTGCCAGTTTCTCCGTTTATGAGTCAGGGACATTATTATCAAGTCTGTAAATGAACCTATAACCAAATTTGATACGCAATTTAGGCCCATATGTTTACACTCAACAGTTCAGTAAAGTGGTTTAAACCAATGTTAATTTATCCTTACAACATTATAGAGACTTACTATTTTCATAAAAGTTGGTCGTAATATTGAAGCAATATTAAAATTACGATTCTGACTAAAATCTTTTTACACTAGGTGTTAACATATTGTTTACACTGCATATTAATCTTTGTTTTAGAGCTCTGCAGAAACCTAATTTTTTCCGTATGACTAGAAATTTTTAAGGAATCAAGTGTGAGAAGTCAGTTAAACACATTTTTCTACACAACAGTGGTGTAAACTGTTTTTACATCTAATTTAATTTGTCATCAGACCATTGTTGAGACGTGATGTCTTTATAAATGTTGATTGTAATATCCGCATAATATCAGATTTACAAATCCGACTAAAATCTTCTGTCCATTCTGTGTATGTAAGTAAAAACCGCACAGCCAGTTGGGTGCAATTGTTTACAATGATGCTCGTCAAAAAGTGGTCTTATAACGATTATAACATAGGTTTTGGCTTACTGTTGATGCTACAGTCTTATGTATTTCATGTAATTGTGTGCATGAGAATCAATTTTCAGCTCATTATCAAGTGACCACAGAAGTGATTGAAAAATTGCCTGCAGTAATATACTTTTGAAAAATAAACATTCATGTGTCATGTAATTGTTAAGTACAACATTATGATTGTTGCTTCAGCTAAAGTCACTTCAGTTTTTTGAGTACAGTGATTCGAAAATTGTTATTCATGCATGTTGCTCCGCATTTATAATGGTTTGCTTTAGAAATTGTTATAAGTGTTGGTTACGTTATCATACATGTGTAAATTTATCATAAATGCTTTGATCTGCAGGTAATTGATTTGTCGTTCTTTGACCTGTTGAATAAGCTTAATTACTGTACATAGTGTCAATGCAGGTATTGATAGAGTGTGTTGAGCAAATGCAAATGCAAGTATAAATTGCTAAGATGGAAGCAGTACCTAATGACATTCGCTACAACACTGACAAAGATAGGAATAACTACTATTTTTTGCTAACAAAAGTTGAGCACTAGCAGGAAAAAATGCTCCGATAGAACAAAAAAAGGTAGAATATACTTGGAACAAAGAATTATCAAGGACGTAAAAGGAGGGGACTAGAAAAACCTCCTATCTACAAATGTCACAAAATTTGCTAAAACTCAGAAATTTCCTAAACAAAGAAAAAATGAAAGTAAGTATCTCAAAGAAAAAACCTACCTGTGCCTAAAACTGCAAGATCTGCTAAAAATCAGACTTTTCCTAAGCAACGCAAAAATCGAAGTATATTCTGCGGCCTCTGAAAAAAATAGGTGAACCTATTCATATTGTCTACCATACAGTGAGTGGTTTCAAAATTCTGAGGGGGTTTTCAAATTGGAATCTTGGCCTTAAAAGTAGTGCTGTGGCAAAGAAAACACCATTTTTGAACGTTTCTTGTCGAGCTCTATCTATTGGTACCTATCAAAAACACCCAAAAAGAGCAGAAAGATTTAAAATTTGAATTCTGGAGGTATTGTTGGTATTTGCGTTTCTTGTTAGGTATTTTGCCTTGAGGTGCATACTCCCCAAACCCCCTATATCTAGGTATAGTGCCCAATGCTTAATATAAAGCTTAGAAAATAAATCTCAAATCTGCATTTTTGCTAATCATTTGCAACGTTAATTTATTTGATATTGTGGCTAGATAAATATTACAAAAAGTTATAACCTATGATCACACATGGGCGTGGGGGTTGGGGGTATGCCACCCAGAAGTTGAAATACTTCCTCCCTCAGAAATCAAAATACCTCCCCAGAAAATTTTTTTTTGCTTTTTTAGCAATTTTTTGATGCCATTAGATAGTGCTTGATGAGAAACGTCGAAAAATGGTGTTTTTTTGCCATATGACCACTTTTAAGACCATTTTTTGACCTTCGAAAATTTTTTCAACTCCCTCCACCCCAGAAACTTTTTCACCCTCCCCATAATTTTGGTGCTGCCCACCTATGCCTATGATTATTTGCGATACCGCAACAAAAGACTGTGATTTCTATATAATGCATGCATCTTTCAGTACTCTTCTAGCGTTCAATCCCACCAGACCACCCAGGTTTCATTCCTGCCCATGTAAACTGGTAACCATTAGGCATAGGAGGTTAGGGTATGCACCGGTGTTCAATCAGAAATGTCAAAAATTGCCGTTTTTCCAACATACCATCATTACTATTTTTTGATCCAGAAAAATATTGCAACATGGCGCTGCCCAGCTATGGCAATATCTGCTTTTGCAGAGTGAGTGGTTCAGTTATCTAGCCCAATGTTTTATCTTTTTCGACAGGATGCTGCTTTCTTCTGCAGGCCGCAGAATATACTTCAATGTTTGTGGTGCTTATAAAAGTCTGATTTTTAGCAGATCTTGCAGTTTTAGGCACAGGTAGGTGTTTTCTTTGATTTACTAACTTTCATTTTTTCTTTGTTTAGGAAATTTCTGAGTTTTAGCAAATTTTGTAACATTTGTAGATAGGAGCTTTTTCTAGTCCCCTCCTTTTACATCCCTGAAAATTCTTTGTTCCAAGTATATTCTACTTTTTTGTTCCATTGGACGCTATTTTGGGGAGTGCATACTCCCAACTCCCACCCCATGCCCACATGTGGTCCTAACCAAAAGGTCTTTGTTTGCTGAACTGCATTTTGATGAGCTGGAGATGGTTCTTGGCGACTGCAAATCTGTTTTAATATTGCTGCAAGTGCTTTTTTGCTATAAAATCTCAGGTTATTAAAATTCAGAAAGAAAATGAATGAAGAACCTTGATATTCAAATTGAGAGTAAAAGTAACTTTGCAAACTTGGAAGAATACAAGGTTACCATCTAAATACACAATAGAAATTATTCATTGTAAATTTTGAAGAATGATATCCATTAGTCTCTGATAGGTGCTTGGCATAAGTGGGCAGCAAGAAAATTCTGGTGGGGGGATGGGTGCAAGATTTTTTGAAGGTAATAAAATGGCCTTAAAAATGGTGCTATGGCAATAAAAACACCATTTTTTGACGTTTCTCATCAAGCCCTATCCATGGCATCAAAAAATTGCAAAACAAAAAAATTTCAAAAATCGAATTCTGGCGGGAGTATTCTGGGTTCTGAGGGTTCATACCCCCAAACCCCCATGCCGATGTGTGCTGCTTGCTGCATTACATAAACCAAATGGAAAGTACATTAAACTCATAGAGTCCATTAAATATATAAAATGTGGTCTTTTTCTCGTCCCTTGCTTATATGGGAATCTGCAAATACCCCAGACCTAGTATAATGTTGAAAAATATTTTGCTTTTCCAATAATGTCTAAAATGTCATCAATACATGGGATTGGATATGTGACCTTTTTAGTTCCATGATTGAGATTACAATAGTCTACACGAAAACAATCATTTCCATCTTTTTCTTTACTAAAACTGGGACTGAAATATGGACTTTTTAATGGGCTAATTATCCCAGCATCTAGCATTTTATTTACATGAATAACAATTTCCTCTGTCTGCAAAAGGTGAATGGTAAGGATGACAGTAGTGTTGTAAAACATAAGGATCTTTCACAAGATAAAAAATAAAGATAAAGTTGAAATTTTTAAATCTAGAAGATAAAGATAAAGATAAAAAATCAAGAAAGATAAAGATAATTTGCAAGATAAAGGAACCAAAAAGATAAAGATAAAGTGTACATATGTAAATATGGTTGGCTGGACCCAGGAGAATGTTGTTTGTGAAGTGCAATAAACAAGAATGGGTGATGTAAAGCAGCCAACTGAATGCCCTAATTTTTACACCTAATATCAAAGAGGTGATAGGCATTAGGCACACATAAATGTAGGTTTGAGGGTTTATCCTTGGTCACTTCTTTCTTTTCACAAGCATAAAAACCCTGCTCTATGCGCCTGTACAAAGTATAGTCGCAACAGTCATTGTTTTTTTCAAACTTCTTCATGTTTCCTAGGCTTGGACTTGTATAAACGTAGGTGCTAGTAGTAGTACTCCCGCTCAGATTGGTATCACCCATGCTTACTTAGGGTTGATATACAGGAATTAGCTTGGGCCACATGCCAAAGATTTAAACGATTGTTTTCTTTTCTTCTATTACAGTGAACTTGAATGTGTCTAAATATATTTTACGACAAACCTGCATTTTGGACTACATGCTAACTTATGTACATACTTTATCTTTTTTGCAAGATAAATTCCTATCAAAGAGGTAAAGATAGCCTGTGATTTTTCCAAAAGGTAAAGATAAAGATAAAGATACAAAAATTGTCAAGATAAAGTTAAATATCATCTTTATCTTTATCTTGCTAAAAAGATAAAGATAAAGATATCTTTTACAACACTAAATGACAGTGAATGTATAGAGCATCTCCAGTGACAGTTTTATGCTCAGTGAGTTTTGTTTTGCCATTATCATGCTCAAAGAGTGAATTTCAAGAGTGAGTTTTGTTTTGCCATTATCATGCTCAAAGAGTGAATTTCAAGAAATTCATACAACTTGTGTTTTTTGTGCAGCTCAAGTAAATGTGAGTACAGTTCATCAGAGCTGAGGTTGACTGTGCTCGGCACAGCATGTTGTCTTTTATAGACTAAGTCATACACATTCTATTATTTATTGGCTCACATAAGTCATTGCTTATTGAATAGACTGTTCCTAATGTACTATTTACATAAATTAAGGCTGGCTAACATAAACGGTCCTCTACATAAATATCAATAATGTGCTCAGGTGCGTGAATTGAAGGGAAGGCCTTTATTCCTTGATTACTTAGCATTACATCATTTGGTTCCAAAGCTATAGTAGTAGAAGAGTTAGAGTTAGATGGCAACTTAGTATTAGATCAAGCTGGCAGTGTCATTAATTATATCTTTGTGCTTCACAATGTAATGTAGCAACCCTTAAATTATTATTGAATTTATTATATTCACCATCCACAATCAAAAGATTCAATTGGAGATTGAAAGTTATAGACTGAAACTTGTAGAGGATATTTGTCCCAAATATCATGTCAAAAGATCTGTGTTGAAGTATAAAAAGTACAGTAATAAAATTTAAGCCTGCAAGAGATATCAGCATTTATAGAGCCTAAGATTGGTAAAGGCCTGTTTCCGGCACTTTTTATTATTGACTGAAATGGCTTTATTTTAATATCATTCAGAACGATTTTTGTGAAAATTTCAATCATGAGGACAGAAGCACTTGCTCCTTTGTCTACTACACATTAGATAATATTACCATTTACTGTAATCAATTTGCATGATGACAGTCTTACGGATGCTTCTGATGTGCAGTTAAAACAAAAATAAAAATTTAATTCAGTGCATGGATGTGAAAATTGATTTTGAAAATTATGCGCTAGAATAGTACATATCATGCTATTTGTTTGGTGTAGATCTAACTATCTTAATACATTTAATTTTATGTCCTCATTTAGAGACTCAATAGCTTGTTTTGGCTCTTTTTATGATTATTGATCTCTTTTTCTCATTTAACCATTGTATCAAGGGTTTTCAGCACAATTTTTGACTTTTCATTCAGAAAGAGGAATCTAAAAATACGTTTTTTTCTGCTCATTGTGTTAAGGTAATAAGTGTTGATATTGAGAATGAAGTTTTTGTTTACCTACTTGTTGTAGGTCAGCAGCTATAGATTGTACAAACCTCTTCTGCCTTTTTTATAGCAATACTTACTAATGAGTAAGTATGAAATATATGCTAAACCAATTGTGAATATAAATGCTAAGAGAAGTACAAAGAAAGCCTGATAGCTGCCACACTTAGTATATGACCTGCTGCTCTTGACGCTCCAAGTACTCCTGCATTTGAAATATGTTCTATGCGTCTTTCATTTCCATCAATTGAATTATTAACTGCATCTCCGGTACATGCCAAAATTTGATAAATAACATCAAGGCTTTCAGATAATTGAGCAGGACATGTCATTATGCATCCAATTTCATGCATTAAATCACCAATTTGTTTATCCTGACTACTATGAGTTGAATTTTTTATAATAAAGACCAAGTAAGTCAAATCTGAAAGTTTTTCAATTTTATTTCCATGCTAAGTGCATTGGAATTGTAACAATGTATATCTCCTGCTTCCACAATGTATTTTACTATTTGCTCCTGCTTATACATGCCTTGTGCTCGATTATTGTGAAACCAGTTGCTTTGCCTGTGATTTCTGCTTGATACTGTGAAATTGGGTTATGTTTTGTTTTTGTGGACTAGTTTCTTTGTATCTTTTGAACGTGTAATAGGTGGTTGAATGTTCTATATTTGAAACTATGAGTACTCAATTTATTTCACAAATAGCGCACTCTTTCTATTCAATTTCTCTCAATGTAAGCATGTAACCGACTATTGAGTTACATTTTGGGGGGCAATTTGGGAAACTTCCAGTCGGACTCCCAGACCCTCGCAATTTGTGTTATAGATAGAGTAGCTGATGGTCAGAATGGACGTTTGTGTTGGTATTCAATTAACTAGAGTACGCCCAGTGTGCCGACGCTAGTACATTTTAAATAGAATGGATTATCAAAGACACAAAGGCAAAGAGTCATTCTAGATCAAATTTGACTTTATTTGCTTTTTACCAATTTTTGCAATGTTTCCTTGTTGTTTTCTGGAAATTGGTGAGCTTTAAGTCGTATATATTGCCTAAAGTTGAAAGTTTTGTGAATATTGTGATTGAAATTTACTACCTTACCCATTGGATCGAATTTGTGTCGGCATTGTGCTGTTCCTTTGTTTTACTCATTTTTGAAGAGTATTGCCGGCAACTGAGCATTATGCTGCACCAGATTAATTATTAGTCTGTTTCCTTTGCTGGCAGAAGCACAGTATGCTGCGCCAGAGCTATTGTAAATATGTGCATGTATTTGCTTAATGTATTTGTGTATCTTTGTCCTCTTTATCTGATCTGTTTTCTGTATCATTTTTCTGAAACTTCTGAGCACATATCTAATGCAGAAATATTTTCAATTCATGCACGATTTTTGTGCTGAAATTTGATTATGGTCAAAGACTTAAAAAACTTTGATTTTTGTAAATTTTCTCCAACCTTTATCTCCTACCAGCGCATAATTGCAGTTACTGCTCGCCTTGGGTCGCACATATTATGCTTTACTATATCAGTCTTGTATCATTATTGTGGAATGCAGGAGCAAGAAGCCCTGAGGCATTTGTTTCAACAAAATAGGGCTTCAGAACTTTTATGCACACGTTCTAATTATGCAGCAGTGAATTCAGACCAAAAAAAATATACCATGTTAAAAAAGTGCTAGATATCTGTATTAATTCTTGAACCATGTTTTGAAAGTTTCAAACTTGGTATTTGATTTTGGCATGCTCAGTGTTCCAAAAAGTTTTAATCTAATTATTCAGTATTATGAGACGTTTCTGCCCCATTTTTGATTACCAGCAAATGATGAGACTGGTCTCCTTATCTTCAAAAAATGTTCAACCTTCCTTTTGAAGAAGCTGGCAATCCTGATTTTTGTTCAAGCTTTGCTGTATTTAATTGAATTTAGAATTTTATTGGCCTGCAACTATGAAGAGCCTAAGAGAGCAAAATGATTATTTGTGAAACATGCGCATGTTATTTGCTGCACAGGCATTTTATTTTGTTTATATGTCAGTGAAGCAAAAAAGCCTAAGGGTGCACCAAAATAAAATTTTATGGTTGGAGGCCTCAAACTCTCAAAGAATTTTTGTAACCTGATTAACTGCAGAGATTCTGACCATCTAATGAAACTGTGTTAATTCTAACAATACCAACTGTGTTTGCAGCGCTCGGAAGTGCCATAGTTTGCATAGTCAGTCATAAGTGACTGAAATTGGAGTAGGTAAACGTAAAAGCACTTGGGTGCTTGAAATAGGAAACAAATAAATTATTTAGGTTGCTATGCAATAAAAAATGGGTTTTTTGAATTTGTGCAGTGCAAAAAAATATCTAGAACACAATGTTTTAGAAGTTAGCATCAGAAAAAAAATCATTTTAATACTTCTCTGATTCTTTTGAAGGCTGCTTTGGTTTTCTTTTTGAATTCTGCTTTTAAATCATTAATTACTACAGCCAGAAATATGTCATGGATGTATCACTATTTCAAACACAAACATACCGCCATAGGAGTCACTTCACTACGTGAGTTGCTTTTGTGTGCGTAATTCTCCTAAAGTCAAATCTTGAAAATATTTTTCCTAAAAGCCAAGTCGTCACCAAAGGGGTCAAACAATGCGCCCTAGACTCCTTGGTGACCTTTGTGATTCAATTTTGAGCCATTCTGGCCCACTTTGCTTTTGTATAGACCAAGACAAAGTGATGTGTATGATTGGAGACATTTTTTGAGAGATGACTGTAGAGTCCTCTGATTTCAATGGCATCTTTGACCTTGCCATGGAAGACCGGAACGGACAAATTGCCTACCTGAAATACTATGTTTGGCACCTTCTCTTGGAACAGGCAATCCTAAGCAAATTGGCAGATACCCGCCTTTTCAAAATTTGCAACCACGATGCTTGTTTTTCTGGGCCATATGGTTTGAGAGAGGCCCCAAAATCCAAGAAATGCTAATGAGTTGCTGTTTACAGAACGCCGGCGTTGGATGTGGGAGGCCAATACAGAACCAAACCAAAGGACAAACTCCACGCGCCAACGTTGGCAATGGGTGCGGCAACAAAGGGGCAAGGGTGCATATACCTTGAATGAGGGTACAACACAATCCTACAATCCGGCTCTAGATTTTAATGGACTTGTTTTCAACACTCACCCAGTGTAACTGGGCAGATTAACAGTCCAACATATTTTATTTATAAACTTGTTTGCTCTTATTTATCTCCTTATTAATTAAAAGTCTATACGTTTGTTGTATTTTTTTAGCAGGTACTTGCTCTGCAACCTACATCTCTATTATTCATCTTTATTTATCATTTTTACCTGTATTTTTCAAATCTTTGACCCAAAAGTGTAATTTTATGCAGTAACAGTTGAATAATATATGCGTGTTTTCTTCAGGATTGTTTTATAATTCTGATTTTAAAATCAAATTTGGATTTCTAAAAGTGGACATTTGAAATTCGAAATTTACAATAATTCATTTCAAATTAACTAACTTTTGCTGAAAATGAATAACGTTTCTTGTGGAAATGCTTTAAAATGACTGAGATCTGAAGTAGAAAGATTAACTTCACAAACACGTCGGCAACAACAACTCAAAAATCTACAACCATCCGCTGAAATGATACCCGCCCCTGTAGGGACTGGGAACCATACGTGGGCAGCAAGAAAATTCTGGGGGGGGGTGCAAGATTTTTTGAAGGTCGAAAAATGGCCTTAAAAATGGTGGTATGGCGATAAAAACACCATTTTTCGACGTTTCTCATCAAGCACTATCCATTGGCATCAAAAAATTGCGAAAAAAACGAAAAAAATTTTCAAAAAATTGAATTCTGGGGGGGTATTTTGATTTCTGGGGGGGTATTTTGGTTTCTGGGGGGGTGCATACCCCCAAACCCCCCATGCCCAGGTGTGCTGGGAACCAAGTTTCTATCAGTGAATATTATCATGGTAAATCAGACAAAAATTTTGATAGGTGGAATGACCAATTTGGCAATATAGTTTTAGCTAATGGGTGGAATGACGCCAATAAAAGGTTGTTGTTGCTAACCTATCTGCGAGATCTGCAGAAATTGCATATGAGTCAATTCCAAATGCAGAACGCTTAAAATTGACTTATAATGATTTAGTTCAATGCCTAAGCAAATGCTCTGTGCCCCAGGAGAACATGGAGCTCAAAGCCTTGCAATTTTATTCAAGGCATCAGGGGCCTAGAAGTCTGTAACAAAATATGCCTTTGATCTTCAACAACTGCTGATCCAAGCATACCCCAATGTAGGCGCAGCCACATTATATGCCACTACACAAAGATTCTCCGTGGACGGGCTTAACTCTAATTTTTAGAGATTTGTTTCAGATAGAAAGCCCATGGTTCAGGAATCCAAAATGCTGGCAAGGCAAGCTGAAACACAGTTGCGCCTGGAGGCCAAATGGCAGCCATCAAATAGTCTTTACAACATGAATAAGCAGCAAGAACCAAGCTTCAAATTGATGTCTATCTTCCGCAGACAACCAAACAAAAATTGGCATAAACAATTTCCTTGCAGACATAAATTATTTTTCCTACTCCTAAATATATCTGGTGCTTTTACACTGAGGAGCAACCTGAGGGATTTGAAAATTTTGTAACATTGATCAGAGGTCCTCCCAATTTAAATTTAATTGAAGAATATTTGCATGAACCACAGCTTGTAATTATTGATGACGTAATGCATGAAATAAATAATGAAATATTATTTACATGGGGGTGCCATCATTGGAACATTTCTGTTGTACATATAGTACAAAATATATTTTTTGAGGGTTTAAGAACGTGTCGCCCTCAGATTGGCATCAAGTGCAAACATTAGCCCATCAGCTTTACCCTCATAATCCTAAATTTTTTCTAGAAGCCTGGAATGATGCTACAAAAGAACCATTTTCATTCCTTTAAGTCAACTTGACTCAATCTATATCAAAAACTTATATCTTAGAGCTAAAATCTTTTCAAATTGTTCTGTAGTTTATACTGAAAAAGTATAAAAGAAATGTATATCATAATTTTTATTCATTCTTAAAATATGGCTCCAAAACGTTTACACAAAAGTTTTAGTTACATTGATGTGCTTGCCAAGGCTAGACCTAAGCAATGTAGAGCAATATTACAAAATGCCGATAATGATTTAATCATATGCCTATTTGAATGCATTCTTAATGTCCTTGATGGCATATTTCTTTAAAATCCAATGAAGTTGAAAAATTTATCAAGTACAAATAGCTGCTTTGGCATATAATTGATAGCAATGCAACATTTCACAGAAAAAAGAACTTGCTTGTACAAAAAGGTGGCTTTCTACCCATTCTCCTTGCGCCTATATTAGGAATTGCGGGTCAATTATTAGCAGATGCAATAATAAGATGATGATGCACGCAAACAAGATGATTTTAGTACTGCACGAGTTAGCTGCAGGAGAAAACAAAAGCAATGTAAAATATATGTCAGATTTAAATAATGAAATGTTAAGCATTTTGTAAGATAAAACATTGTCAATTGATGCTAAAGTAGTATAATATAATCAAAATTTGCATGATTTTCAAATTGCTAAGCAAGATTCTGAAAAACCGCTTCAATTAGAAATTAAGGAATTAAGTAATCAGGTTTCACGTGATTTACAAGAAAATAAAGTGATTGTTTCTGTAAAGGAGGCCTTGTTAAACATGGTACCAATAAAGTGGCAAAAAATGTCATGTCACTATTGCAATATGCGCCCGCAAGTCCACACATTAGATGGTCTGACAAAGGTGAAATGATTTTTGCTGAAAATAAAATTGTTGGTTCAAATATTGAAGATTTAGTTACCAATTTTTCCCAAACAGGCAAGTCTGAGCCGGCTATAGGAGTCAACATTTTTCTGCAAAAATTAGTGGACAATAAGTTGCCAAAATCATCTATTTTTAAATAAAAAACTTTCAAGCTTACTGCAAGAAAAAGAGTTGTATGTATTCCCCAATATGTCTACTCCCTCTACAATGGATAAAAGAGTTCATACGCAAAGCACACCTTCAGACAATTATGAGGCGCTAATGCCACCAGCACTTAAAAAAAGACCACAAACGCACAATTTGTTGAAAAATTGGGCAAAAATAAGTCTATAAAAGAAATGCATGCATAAAAAATAATAAATTTAAAAAATGAGACAATTTAATCCTGAAAATTTTAACATTTGGCTTGACTACTATAGCAACCAGGCTTCAAAGGTTGGCTATGGTAGTATGATCGGATTTAGGGGAACACCTTACCAATGAGGCGCGGGTTTGGGTAACTTTTTTGCTCACTTTTTTGAATGGCCATACCATTAATGAAATTAGCAGCAACTAGCAGTGGAAGGCAGGCGCTAGCATCGGGCACTAACGTAGCAGCTGATGTTATGCATGGTTGACCTATAATACAATCATTCAAACAGCATGGAAAAGAGGCCACATCAAATTTATTGAAACAGGCAGAGGAAGCATTACAAAAGGGACATGGTCTTGGGGTGCATCCAAAGTCTATAAAAGAACCTAAGCAGGATATATTTTCAAGTAAAAAGGAAAAACAAAAATGTCATTAATTGATATACTCTCACTTGCTAGTACAAGCAAATTAGATTGTTTCACTATTCCTCCTACCCAGGTTGCTGTGAAACAAGGATATTGGGATAAAATCAATTTGACTAACCTGGTAACAGATGAGGGTCCATACAAATTTCACATACCTCTTGATCCTCATTTATTGCAACTAAATAAAAATTACATTTACATGCAACTATTGTTATCTCCAGGTGTTATGCTAGCAGAAGCAGATATAAAAATTCCTGCCATGCCAGCTGTAGCGCCCATAAATTCAATTGGTAAAACATTTTCTAGACAAGTCAAGTTATTTTTAAATGGTAAACTCTTACATGATAGCGGCAATAAATATGCATACAGAGCTTTCTTAGAGAGCAAACTAAGCTATAATTGGGATGCAAAAAAACTCACATTTACAATCCGCATTGTATACTCAAGATGATAAACGGGATTCTGAAAATAATTTTGGCTTCAAACAGCGCGTTTCTTACTTTAAAGATAAAACAATAGTTGAAGTAACGGCTCCGCTTCATATTGATTTATTTTTGCAAGACAGTTTTATTAAGCTATACCAATTTAACCCTTTATTAACGGCACTTTGTGTAGGGTAGTTTATTCAAAATCTCATTCATATTCGAATTCCCCATCCTTCAAAAAGTCTCCCTGATTTTTTTCATGACTCTAGCTACAGTAGGACGTGAGAAAAAAAGTCCCATTTCTGGGACAGTCGTTAATAAGTGTATGTCCCATTTTTGGGACGGTTGTTAATAAGTTTACATGCAGGACGCTTGTCAATAAGTTTACATCCCATTTTTGCCATCATTTTTGCATTGAAAATTTTTGGGAATGACGTTCTCTATATAGTCTGATGTCGTTCCAAGGCGATTCTCTAGTTTAGATCCATACAAGGTACATATAGGTAGGTGTATAGGTACCTATGTACCTAATTGGATTGTAAAGCAGCTGGTTTCCAAAGGTAGTATCAGGGACGGATGGGGGGCAACCGCCCCCCCCATTGGCCCAAAATAATGCGCAAATTAACTATTTTTGAGCAATATTTGGGTAAAAATGGGCAATTTTTACACCCAAATACATAAGGGTCCCACCCCCCCCTTAGGGGTACCACCCTCCCTTTAGGAAAATGCTGGATCCGCCACTGGGTAGTATGTATGTACGTACTATTCTAAGAGAGAATTTGAGCAGTTTTTGAAGGTAATAAAGGTCATGAAGACATCAAGAGAAAAACAGAGTCGCTTTTTCATGCTGTCACTTATGAGCGCGCGTCCCAAAAATGGGACTTTATTTTTCGATTTAAATATCTCAAAGGGTATTAGCCGCATTTTAATTATTTAGATACCATTAGAAAGCCCTGAATGAGCTCCATAGCTCGTAATAATTCCTGACCAGAGAAACAAAAAATTGTGGAACCCGAGACGACCAATGCGGCGGACAAAAAGTGAGGTTATTTCAATACAGTATATTTCAAATTTCACATTACTAAAATAAAAGAAAATGCACATAAACTTGCAGATCTTGGACAATGCTATCAAATGAATACTCACACGCTTTATAAGATTCCATCGTTCTTGAGTTATTTTACAGCAAACTTTGTGGAGGAAAATGGGATGGGCGTTAATTAAGGGTTAAGACGCGAATCAAATAAGAATCTGGATGCATTTGTTTTAGAAAGCCCAGGTGGAGCAATAAATTCTCGTCTGAGTTTACAACAAATTAAATTTTTAGTAAGAATAACCAAAATTTTAGACAGTGTGCATTTAGCTGTTGAGCAAGTGCTGACCATACGTGGGCAGCAAGAAAATTCTGGAGGGTGCAAGGTTTTTTGAAGGTCAAAAAATAATCTTAAAAATTGTGGTATGGCAATAAAAACACCATTTTCCGACGTTTCTCATCAAGCACTATCCATTGGCATCAAAAAATTGCAAGAAAAAACGAAAATAAAATTTCAAAAATCGAATTCTGGGGGGAGGTGGTATTCTGATTTCTGGGAGTTGGGGGTATTTTGGTTTCTGGGGGGATGCATACCCTCCGCCAAACCCCTCACGCCCAGGTGTGGTGCTGATTAAAAATACTGCAAAGTATCCTATTTGTAGAGTAATGATGGTGAACTTACACATTCCCAGTACATTTCAGTCAAACCCACTTAACACATTATTTTCCGGACAGCTCCCTAGACTCATAATTTCTGGATGCATCAATGCAGGCATACCCCCCAACCCCCATGCTTATGTGTGATGCAGATGTGTATTGAGGTAACATTAAAAAATCGCTATTTAATTTTAAATCATATAGCATAAATGAAGTTAAAGTGGTTTCTGGAGGCGCAACTTTTCCTTCTCATCCTCTAAAGCTTGATTTTAAGATAGGGAAGTATATTTGAGCATTTGATCAATTATTTGAAGTGCTGGATATTGCTAGGGACAATAAATGAAACAATATAACTCAAGAAGGGTTCAACAATGGTCAGTGCTTTTTTGCATTTGATCTCACTCCCAACAAAGCTGACGGAGCCCATTGGGATCTCATTAGGGAAGGTACGACTAGCATTGAAATTTCCTTTGCAGAAAGAATTCCAGATACAGGTATCAAAGTAGTAGTTTATGCCAAATTTGATAATTTAGTAATGTTAGATAAGCATCAAAATGTAATATTTGATATTACTGCTTTAAAATATAAATATTATTCAGCTAATTAACATTTTGAACAGTGACCAGGCGGTTAGTCAATTTTTTGTGGAGTTTTTCCGAGCAATAAACTACCGCCAATTTTTAGTAAACCATCTGCATTAGTTATGAATACAGACCCTAGTAATCTGCCTGGCTCCAACTGGGTATGCTTGTTTTTTGATGCAAATGATAAATGCAAATATTTTGATAGCTACGGACTATTGCCTAGTGGGAATACATGTGAGTATGTACTAAAATATGCATCACAGTTAAAATATGATAAAAAAATATGTGCAGAAACCTCTAACATCTATATGTGGACGATTGTGCGTATATTTTTTAGTATGGTGCTGCAGAGAAGTGCCTTTGAAATTGATTTTAAAAAAATTTAGAAAAAAGCTTTTCTGATGAATTTGTTACCAGTTTTGTGAATAGTATATTTAAGCTCAGCACAACAGTAGTAAATAAAGAATTTCTAGTTAATCAAATTGCTAGACAATGGCTTAATTCTATATAACATTACCCAGTAACACTGTTAGCGATATACAAAATACCCCATTTGAATTTACCGTACATTTGCCACAAAAAATTAAATTGACTGGAGATTGGGAATGTGGTCTATGTCAGCTAATCTACCCACACAATTGGGAAACACTAAAAACTGAAAAAAACCAATATTCATATAACAACTGTTGATGATGACAATCATGTAATTAAGATAACACTAGGGTGTTACAACTCAATACATGAATTTGTTGAGACAATGAAATTCTGCCTACTAAATAAGATCAAAATTGTGAAAAATGGAATATTTTTTAAATACTTTAGTACAATAAAACAAGCACAAACAATAGTGTACAGTAAATTTGTAAAATCAGTAATATTACTACCAGAAATAACCAAAATTTTAGGGTTACAAGATGGCTAAATAACAAAATCAGCATGGGGCGTTAATGAACCAAACGTGCACATTGGCGCCATTGAAGTATTGTACATTTACGCAAATATTTTGGAACCACAAATTGTTGGAGATGTGGCAGCTCCCTTATTACGAATTGTTAATGTAGGAGGGTCCTACCCAATATTATTGATAGAACCTTTGACTTTCCTCACTATGTACCCGTCCTAGTTAAAGATATTTGAAGTATTGAAATTAATATTAAAGATGATTTAGATGAATTTGTTCCATTTATTTTGGGGAAAGTGATTGTCAAATTGCATTTTTAAAAAATTAAACAATTTTACTTTTAAGGATATAAATACTCATGTTTTTCAATTAATTATCAAATTAATCAAAATGGTTACAATTGTGAACATTGTAACAGCTCGGCTTTCCACAAAACCCTTAAATTTATACAAAATTATAAAAAGTTGCAATGAGGTAGAGTTCAATCATAAGCGTTTCAATGCCATGATTATTAAAACAAAAGAGCCTAATGCAACTGGTTTATTATTCAATTCTGGAAAATTAGTTTGTGTAGGTGCATAGAGCATACACTAAAATAAGATTGCAAATAAGAATATTTGTGAATTATTACGAAGCAGTGAATATAAGCCACAACTCACTTCTCATAAAATCCACAAAGTCATTGGCTCTGGCAATATCTGTGCACAAATAAACTTACCATCTTTTGCTAAGATGTATCGCAAAATTGTTGAATATGAACCCAAACTGTTTTGTGGAGCAAAAATAACATTTCCGGACAGTCGAGCAACTGCACTTGTTATCAGTACAGGCAAGATTGTAATCACCGGGCTGAAAACTGAGTCACAATTATACAGCTATTATAAAAAGATTATTTTCCTTTTAGCATTGTTCAAAACACCATAAATGACTTCAATGCTTCTATTATGTCGCCTATGCTAAGAAAAAAGTTGCACTGTTACTAAAAGCGATAAATAAAAAATGCAAAGTTAGAAGCAATAAACAATTGTGTGCAACAAGAAAACGCTAACTGCATAGAAAAATGGTTAGCGCGAGTATGTTTCATGGAAATAATAACCATTAAACCTATTTGCTGCAAATCAAACGTAATGGTACATTTCCTGTCTTGCATCAATAAAAGGCTGATCGCGTTAAAAAACATTTGCGCAAACAAGTAGCTAAATTGACATTGTTTCAATTAATTATGTTGAGGCGAACATACTCTAAGTGCGAGGAATTAATTGCAATGCCTATCAAAATTCCAGTCATGTTAATTAACGGCACACTACTAGACATTATTATGATAGATTTTGGCGTTAAGCAACAAATCAATTCAACAACGTTGAAATTGATTTAACACATATCGAAATTTAAAGTTTCAACTTCAAACGTTGACAATGCAATCCATTGTGGCAACTGAATCATGACATCCTCGAGAACTAAGCTTTTTTTCACTGCCCTTCTTAAAATGATCAAACACAATATGGCCCCAGCCTTTGTTTAAGCGAATCCCTAATCATGATGATACAAAAGCAAATACTGGTCTTCCTAATTTTATTAAGTGGAACAAAAGATGTTGAAGTCAAGTGTTCAACAAGTAATAGAAGATGATCCAAAATTTTGAGCTAGATTTTATTATCCAAAAAATTAGATGAATGATTTCTTGAAAACTTAACTCGTCAAAAAAATTTAAACTTGTTTTTGCGCTCCATTCTAAAAATCCACCAAAATGCATTACTCATTGTCAACATTTTACTAAAATTAGCTGTTTCAAAGACATAATTGTAAAACCAATAAATCCATTGATAAACATGTGCTAAAACTGATTCTGATGTTCTTTCAAACACTTACTTAAGCTTTAAGATTTTTAGGTCTTAACCACGCAATAAGGTTGCTAAAATATGTGTGCTCCCTCAATCTCGAAGAACTATTCACTCAGTTCCCACAGTTGCTTGCCCTTTTAAGAGAGAACAATTTAAGTATAGTCATTTTAAATATTTCGATTAATCAAATTAAAAAATCATTTTGTACATTGATAATTAATTTATTAACATTGTATACAACTGATGTACAATGACTGGATCCGACATAGTTGAAAATTAAAAAGTAGAGTAAGCTCTATGAATTGTGTATTAATATAAAGTCCAAAAATTTTGTCGGAATAATTTATAGAAACAACAGTGGTACCTACTTAGTTTTAGGTACAAATTAAATTTTATGCTCTCCTTCCTTAAAATTCGTTCTAAAAAATTTGCAACTGAATATTTTTTCTATATGCATTTTAAATAAAAATCTACTAAAGATTAATCAAATCTAATGAATTTACCAAATAATTTTATCAAATTTGGATTGGTCATCAAAATTAAATCTTCAATGACTTCCTTTAGGTTTGGTTGTTGGTTTTAATGATAAAGCGTTGTTGTAGATGATTAATTTTATTATTGGATTATGTTCAGTAGGCCATAAATGCGCATCCTTTGACGGATTACCATGTCAAAAGCTTATTGAAAATCCGTCATCTGCTCGCCTGTCAGCCATTAAATGGTATATAGTTAATGACATTTTGTCGTTTAAAGCATTTTTGGGGGTTGTTTTCTTAATATCCGACTATTCTACTCAAGTTTGAGTAATTGCTAACCCACTGTGGAACTCTAGCAATTCAAAAATTTTCTGCTTAATGTCTCAAGGAAGTCCGTGCAAAGACAACATGTCAAATACAATTAATAATGCAAAATTGAACAATAACAATGAAAATACTTTCTTATGTTTTAGAAAATGAAAAAGTGATGTTACAGTGAACATCATGTTTGTAATCGAGCGATTACCATATGTTTTTAGTGAAAAGCAGTTTTTTTTCAATCAAGAACAGCTTCGTCGCTCTTTTTGCTTGAGATCTCAGATCAGATTAGTAATACATATGTACTGGTTTATGTTTTCTAGTATCTACCTATTTGTAAACTGAAAAAAGAGTCTAGCTAAAGTTGTGAAATTGGTAATATAAACAACATTTTTATCTTGGAACGCCAAGTTTGTCTATCACAAGTTCCACAAAAATAAGCATGATGAGGAAATAAATAAGGCAATAAGAAAAAGGTATGCACTATTAATAGATGCCAGGTAACATTGCAAGTATTTGCCATTCAAAAATGAAAGCTAACGAATAGTAAAATGAGTGGGAGACAAAGAATAAAAGTAAAGAAAGAGATTTTGCAAAAAATCGTAGTAGTAGCCTTGAACAATATTTTTCTTCAATAAGCAAGTACGTAGATATAAGTGCAGTTGTACTATTAAGCACTAGGCTGCCAGCGTGATTAAATATAGTCTCTGCTTCATTACACCAAAGATGGTTAGCCATATCGTACTATTACTCTTGGGTCATGGACACCATGAGACTGCTGCTAGTGATCCAAGGGAAGACTAATATTTTAGTATTTATAGATCGTTTAACAAAATGGGCAGAAACCGTTGCCATACCAGATCTTTGAGCTACCACAATAGCAGAGAAATTCATAGAGGAAATTATTCTGCAATTTGGAGCCCCTAAACTTGTTGAATTAGATCAAGGAAGTGGATTTGTGGCTGCTACTTTTAAAGAGGTTTGCAGGCTTTTTGAAATTTGGCATATCACCTCAACAGCCTATTGTCCCCAAACAAATGGCTTGGTCAAAAGATTCAATTGGACTCTTGGAACAATGCTTGCTACAACGGTTTGTGAGGAAGTTAATGATTGGGATTGACGACTACCTGCACTAACTTTTGCTTACAATATTGCCCAACAGGAAAGCACCAGATTCACACCGTTTTTCTTGATCTATGAACGTCATGCCAAACTTCCTCTTGAACAAGCCATTGAAGTATGCAAGTGCTGCCAAAGAAATTCCACCGCCAGCACCCATAATTCAAGAAATTCACACAAATCTACAAATTGCCTGATGGCTTGCTTTTGGAGCTGCCTCAATGGGCTCAGGAACGTCAACAGATACAGTATGATTGTAGAAATTGTGTAAATGGTGAGCAATCTTACAAGGTTAAACAATCAGTCTTATACAAAAATGTTTGTTATAATAATAAGTTTCAGAAACGCTGGCTAGGACCCTATAAAATTTGTCAAATTTATGGGGTCTACGCGACCATTGAAGAACTAGGAGGTTGTTGGAAAATTTGTGTAGTTCATCTGAATCATCTCTGTCCCTTTCATGGTGAAAAACGGAATGTAGTAGATGATGCTGATAACTTAAGTGAGGGGAGTATAGAGTATTAACACTCTCACAGAGACTGGAAAAAGAATTTTTGTAAAATCAAGTTCTATTATTCTTATATCCATGTTGGATTAAGTTTAATCTTAATTGCTGACCAACAGTTGGTATATATGCATATATATACCCCAACGTTGTGTGTGCTTGCTGCAATGCTTACGAATAAGATCTTATAGAAACGCTTGTTAGTTTTCTTGCAAGTGCTGTACTTTTTGCTTGTCATGTGCTTACCAGCCAACTTACTGGAAAACGTAATTCTTACAAGCAAACTTACAAGAAATTTTGAATTGTATTGAAATGCTTGTTAGACCTTGCTTATCCAAATCTTACAAGAATTTCTATCTTGCAAGCATACTTATAATTTTGCTTGCAAGTGCTTGCTTTACAAGCAGTTCTACAAGATCCCAGCTGACTGCTTATAAAACGTGCAAGCATCTTATAAGCATATTCTTGCATGTGCTTTATAAGCACATGCAATGCTGATCAAAAGAGTTTTGGCAGCTGGTCTTAGTCACAGTGCACTGAGCACAACCATTAAATACACATCTGCGTCTGCATTATTGTGCAAGATGCTCCAAGTCAGGCATGCATGCACTGCTTGATAATTGTGATATTTTGAATTTACTTCATATGAACTTGAAACATAATCTTCACGCGTTTAATAGCAAAGAGAAGTGCTTATAGGCAAGTATAAGAATTTTTCAAAATTGCCCAAAATTTGACAACATCAACATGGTTGTGCATAATTATAAGCGTCTAAAGTTTAAATCTTGTTTATGTATGTAGGTATGTCCCTCACAGCTTCAAGATAAACATGGGGGCAGCTAGATATATAAATAGACAAGAAACAATTTGGGCTTATATGTCAAATTTTCTTTGAATTTCATTGTAATATAATTACAATATATCTCCATTTATATTTTGTTTTTTTGGAAATCAAAACCATAGGCTGAATTTCTTCATTTCAGACATATGACCATACGTGGGCAGCAAAGAAAATTTGGGATGCAAAATTTTTTGAAGGTCAAAAAATGGTCCTAAAAATGGTGGTATAGCAATAAAAACACCGTTTTTCGACGTTTCTCATCAAGCACTATCCATTGGCATCAAAAAATTGCAAAAAACACAAAAAAAATTTTCAAAAATTGAATTCTGGGGGAGGATTTTGATTTCTGGGGGTATTTGGGTTTCTGGGGGTGCATAACCCCCAAACCCCCTTCACGCCCAGGTGTGGGCCAAAAGCAGCATCAGCACGACTGTAGGTAGGCGGCTTCAAAGTTCTTGGGGTGCAAAATTGTTTAAAGTCAAATATTGGCTTAAAAATGGTACGATGGCAGAGTAAACACCATTTTGAACATTCCTAGTCAACCATTGGCATCAAAAAATTATGAAAAAAAGCGAAAAATTCAAAAATTGAATATTTGGCTGTATTGCTGGGTATTTTTATTCTTAGGCATTTTGCTTTCTGGGGGTGCATGACACATGTAAGGGGTTGGGGGGTAAGCATCCCCTGATGGCCAAATGCATAACAAGAAAATGGAAATAATCAACAACATAGGTGGGCGGCTCCAAAGGTGAAGGAGGGGGGGGTGCAAAATTTTTTTAAAGTCAAATATTGGCCTTAAAAATGGTGCTATGGTGAAAAAACCCCATTTTTGAACAGTTCTCGTTGAGCTGGCATAAAAACTCAAAGAAAGCAATGAAAATTTCAAAAACTGAAATCCTGGAAATATTGTTGGGTATTTGCCATTTCTTGTTGCGTATCTGCCTTCTGGGGATGCATACCCCATTCCCAAAACCCCCACGCCCAGGTAAGCCCAACAATACCCCACAGTTCATTTTTGAAAAATTCTATGTTTTTTGGTTTTTTTTATGCCAATCAATATAGCTCAATGAGAAACATTCAAAAATGGTGTATCATCATAGCACCATTTTTAGGCCAATATTCGACTCTAAAATCATTTTGAATTCCCCAGAACTTTGTAGCAGCCTGTTTATGGTGCATGCCCCCAAACCCCCCATGCCCAGGAATGATCACCACTATGACGTGAATATGCAAATTTTGGACCAAAAACTGCAGCAACCCAGCACATTTTATTTAGTCCTAATAAAGTTTTCAAAAATTTCCAATAGCTGAAGTTGCTAAGACTTTCAACGTCTCACAAGATTTTGGATTGCTGAATAAAACTATAAGTTTTGAATTGTTTTTTGTAAGAATTTTTGGCCTGTTTTCATGACTTATAAGCACAATTGGCTCAGCGTGTTTATGTATACAATTATAGCCTTCCTTGAAAAAGCCAAGGAGGATGAATAATACACAATAACCTAATGAGGAGACTGGCAGGTGCACCACTTGCTTTAGCAATATTTTCTGCATTGCTGGAGTTGCTTAGCAGTTACTAGTACGCTCTGTGAAAATTTCAATAGACTCATTTCATTTAATTGACTTAATTTTAATTCAATTTTATTAAATTTCCGTTTAACCATTTTTGTGGTCTTATGCATGCGGATTAATTGAATTCAAGAGAAAACCATAAAGTTAAAGTAATCAGACTCTGTACCTACAAGTATTTGACTTCATTCCAAATCATTTCTGGTCAGTCTGATAAAACGTCACTATAAATCCATAGATATATACTTAAAACTTATCTTGCTCTTCTGCCTGTCAGTGCTTGCAAGCAGAAACAAGCAAAAAAGTTGTCTTGCGATAATGCATACTATGACCTATAAGTTTGCTTATTCATGCTTGTAAGCAACAAGCAGCTAATTTTCTTATAAAATTGCTTTTTACTTATCAAATCTTGCAAAGATACTTGTCATTTTGCTTGCCTTGCTTATGAATGCGTATAAGCAAAAAGCTAAGGTAGGCAAATATGCAAGATGGTACAAGCTATCTTATAAGAATTTTATATCTTACAAGATTACTTGTAAGCAGTATCATTTGCTTATGAAATCGTGCAATACCATAAGCATCAAGAAAAAGGATAAGATTATAAGAATCTTATAAGCATCCACCTGATGCTTGTCAAGATACTATAGGCATGATAAGGTGGGCCTATATTAAAGAATTATTATTGGACTATTATGAAATCATAACTCAATCATAATAGTCCATATTTTATGGAACATATTTACTATTAGCATATAAAAATTTATGTCATTTAAAAATACCATACGCCACTACAGTAATCTATTGACTCCTGATGCACGTGCACATTAGAACAGTCGGAATTCAACGCATATATTGAAGAGACCTAACATCTGAAGGGAACTGGTCCGGGCTTAGCATGTAAAAACTGCCGAGTGAGGAGTCAGCGCTGATAAAGGCTATTGGGTTTGCCTGATAGCACCGGTTTTATTAATGCATGTGAGTGCAATAATATATACAGCTGCACAATCTGCAAGACAGCTCAGTCCGAGGTAGTGTGGTGACTATAAACAAAGATATGGTATTAAACTCAACTGATGTGCACAGAGACACACGGAGTATATTACTAAACTAATATTATTATGGGGCTCAACAGACATAAATACACGGAGTGACCCATACTATGATGAATATGTTAAGATTATTATATATTGACGACTACCGGGCGTGGCATTTATCCCATTTATCCTGAATGCTTAAAAAATTTTTTATGCACTGAGCTATTAATTCAGAAAGCCCTTAATTGCTTTGATTCTTTGGTCATATTTTTTTCAATATTTTAGAACGAATTCAACACGTACTTTCCAAAATGACTGGAAATTGATTAATTAGGAATCTGTTTTAAAATTTGGGCTTTAGATCAAACCACACCTGGTTTGGTGGGCGGTATGCACCCCCCAGAAACCAAAATACCCCCTCCCCAGAATTCAATTTTTGAAATTTTTTTTTGTCTTTTTCGCAATTTTTTGATGCCAATGGATAGTGCTTGATGAGAAACGTTGAAAAATGGTGTTTTTATCGCCATACCACCATTTTTAAAGCCATTTTTCGACCTTCAAAAAAGTCTTGCATCCCCCCAGAATTTTCTTGCTGCCCACGTATGGATCAAACCTCAGCAAATAGGAAATTGGTTAGGTGGGTTGGGAAGCATATGCCCAAAAGATTTTACTGAATTTTCAAGAATTCTTTTATCATATTTATGATAACAACCTCAAAATTAAGATGAATTCTACTTTTCAACAAACCAAAGAGTCAGCATTCAAGCAACAGCAAAATTTTATATTGCAAACCAACACTTAATATTACGTCGACATTATAAGTTTGCGTCATTTTTTGGACAAAAATTATGCTTCTTTACTACAATGACGATGGACAATTCCACTTTCTATCAACTTTTTGCCTCAAAATCATAGGTCCTTTTAAATAACAAACTTTTTGAATCGACACATTCTTGGCTTCAAATGATCAACCTTTTCTCAACACAAAAAAACATTAATTTGGGCTCATGATTATGATTAATTATTTACGTGGCAAAAATCATACTACGTTGGATGACCATTGTTCAAAACTGACTTACTTCTCCCTCAATGGTATTAAAAGGCAAATTGGATTGCCTGATATTAAAAATGATCATTTCAGAATTCCATTCTAAATTCTTAGCATTTCAAGTTCAAAACAGGGAGGAATGAAACCAGTTGCCTTGCCTGTGATTTCCGCTTGATACTGTGAAATTGGGTCATTTTTTGTTTTTGTAGACTAGTTTCTTGTATCTTTTGAACATGTAATAGGTAGTGGAGTGTTCTATATTTGAAACTATAAGTATTCAATTTATTTCAAAAATAGTGCACTCTATCTATTAAATTTCTCTCAATGTAACCAACCATTGAGTCGTAATTGCATGAAATTTCACGAGAATTTTAAATTAAATCAGATGTCTCTGGAGAAACAAAATATAAGCCTATTTTGTCTCTACAGGCAGATCTTTGTAACATCTGGCCAGTCCCAAAAAACCTAAGTGCTATTCATTTTCTGGCATTCCCATATCATAAGGACATATCCAGCAAAAGTAGCATGAACGTCCTGACGTCCAAGCAGAGCTTAATTTCCTAAAGTTGTATCAAAAGCCAAAAGTTGTCTTATAATATCTAATTGCCTTGCAGATGCTCATGCTCCACATATTTTGGTCCATACAGTTTTAAAGCTTTTTTGCTCAATTTCGAGTATTCTCTGCTATAGATATTGAAGTTCTGAGCCATCAGGGTTGGGTTGCTTGACTTTCTTAGCCTTAATTTTAGAATATGTAACATTTATAAACGCTTTATTGTGTTGACATAGCATAACCACACCTGGGCGTGGGGAGATTTATGCGGTTCAAACCCTACCCCCACCCTCAATAACCAAAATACCCTCCCCCAGAATTTAATTTTTAAATTTCTTGTTTTTTTTGCAATTTTTTGAAGCCAATGGATAGTGCTTGATGAGAAATGTTGAAAAATGTTATTTTTTGCCATACCATCATTGGTGGGCAGCACAAAAATTCTGATGTAGGGAGTGAAAAATTTTTGAAGGTCAAAAAATGGTCTTAAAAGTGGTTGTACGTCGGAAAAAATACCATTTTTTGATTTTCTTATCAAGCACTATTCAATTGTATCAAAAAATTGCTAAGAAAGCAAAAAAATTTCAAAAATTGAATTCTGGGGATTTCAATTTCTGAGTGGGGGCTGTTTCAACCTCTGGGGGTTGCATACACACCTGGGCGTGGGGGGTTTGGGGGTATGCATCCCCCAGAAACCAAAATACACTCCCCTTCCAGAAATCAAAATACCCCCCACCCAGAATACAATGTTTGAAAATTTTTTTTTCAGTTTTTTTCTGCAATTTTTTGATGCCAATGGATAGTGCTTGATGAGAAACGTCGAAAAATGGTGTTTTTATTGCTATACTACCATTCTTAAAGCCATTTTTTGACCTTCAAAAAATCTTGCATTCCCTCAGAATTTTCTTGCTGCCCACATATGGTTGCATACCCCCAACCCCCCCCCCCCCCCCGCCTACGCCCATGTGTGGATACCACCATTTTTAAAACCGTTTTTGACCTTTGAAAAATCTTGCACCCCTTCCCCTAAGAATTTTCTTGCTGCCCACATATGAGCATAAGTATATTAACCTTACTATGGATTATTTTTATTGTAATGCCTTGAAGAGTCATATATGCTGCTAAACATTTACACTCATGAATGTGGCAAATAATAGTGAAACTACTCTGTAAGTTTTTTATGATTAGATACAGATTAATTAAAGGTGATTCATATGTTCCTAACAACTTATATTTGCATGATTCTTAAAGATAATCTTGATCCTATCTTACAATAGAGTCCTCAGTTAAGCAGGTTCCAGTTTTAGAGTGACATCCACCTAAGTCTCCTAATTCAGGAATTAAATTTTTGCCATCTATGCCTCCTATGTTTCCCAGCTCAATAAAGACATTGATACTGCTCTGACATGTATCTCAACAACACCGTTTAAATGCAATTTGTAAAGTGTTATCAGTTGACTAGGTACCGATTAGCTATTTTTTGAAAAATTCTAGACAGACAGAATTATGACTTCCAAACATTTTTACATGTAGTAGCAGAAACTTATTTTCTAGAGAGTGAGTCATATGTTATTTATTCCTTCACCATCCAAAAGTCCTGCATTTTTACATACTGTCCTACTTTTGAGGTAGCACTTAATTGCCTCGACAGTGTAAGGAGTGTCCCTCAAGGCCCATACATCAATTTGCATCTTATGTGCTGAGCATTTTGTGATGATCGGTTGACAATGCATAGAATCTGGTATTGCTAATGTATATCCGCTTTTGGATTTAACACATAAATTATGTGTACATATATGTGTAGATTGAACTTAATTCAGAGAGAGATATCTAGAACAAAGATGATAAACATCCACATAATGTTATGTCCAAAAATAAAACTTGAGTTTGGTTTCTTGAACAAAATAGGACAATTTAGCCTCAAACACTACATTTTTATTGTTAACCTGAAAGTGAACCAATTCCTCATTGTGCATTGGTGATTCGGGCGCAACCCACCTCATCTTGAATGTATCAAAAATTTAATCTTCCCATTCCTTTTGGAATCACTCAGTTCTCCCAAATCAATGGATCCAGTCATTGTTTTTAGACAAAATAGGAAACAAGCTACACTTACAAACTGGAAAACTTCTGCTGTTTCATTTAAATAATTTGATTATTCTAATTGCATTAAATAAATACTTTCATGCCTTGTAAAATTTGAACAAGTTTGCTCATAAAAGCAATTTTCATTTTCTCAAAAATCAACTTGATTCTCCTCATTGTTATCACATTCATTTTTTGTATTATTAGAAGGCCGCTTTGAAACTGTAATGACATTTTGTCTGTTTGAGGGCATAGGTCCTCTAAAAGCTGACTGACTGTTGTTCCTAGCCTGATGTTCCACCGCTTAAGTGTGATGTAATGTTGAAGATCAGCATTTTATAGCATGATGTCCTATTTGTCTGCATTTTCAGCACTTAAGTTTGCCTTTAGTGGTCCAAGCAGGATTTCCTTGCCATTTTCAGGGCCCTTGGCTATTGTTTTGAAACTGCTGTGACATTTGCTCTGACTTACTATGTACACTTGAATTTGCTATCTCATGTGTGAGTGCATACCTAGAGTTATTTAAGGCATTTATTTTTTGAATACTAGATTGTGAGTTTAAGATTGAAGTTGAGTGGTAGACATAGGTGGGTAGCACAAAAATTCTGGGGAAATGAAAAAATTTCCAAAGGTCGAAAATGGTCTTTAAAGTGGTCACATGGCAAAAAAACACCATTTTTCAACGTTTCTCATTGAGCACTACCCATTGGCATTGAAAAATTGCTAAAAAAGCGAGAAGAATTCAAAATTTGAAATCTGGGGGTTTCAACTTCTAGGGGGAAGCATTCCACCCCAGGCCCATGTGTGGTGGTAGACCTATTTCTGAATTTTTAGTTGTACTGCATGTCTAATAGCCTCATTTAAATTTTGTAGTTTTATACCTATCATTGTATATCTCTTATTCTCAGGCCAGAGGCCCCTAAAACGCTCCTTTTGTGACTGTTCAAGATTGATCTGTGCTTAATGTAGGATAAACTGCTTTAAATAAGCTTTTTATGTCTTCTGCAAAGTCTGATACTGATTTATTAGGTCTTTGGATGTGGGGTGAAAGCTGTAACTCCTTAATTGCACTGTCCCTACCTATCAGAAATTGATTCTTAATTGCATCTACCCATTGAGCAAAAGTTAGAGGGCTTGCTAGTGTATCTTGTTCTGTCTGATTGAAAAAGCCAAGAGCTAAGGCATGTGAAAAAAGTAGGCTGTAAGGAAACTTTTTCATCTTTTAAAAGACTATGATTGTTGTAAATCAATTAAAAAACAGAAACCAGTATAAAATATTTCCATTCAAATAATCACTGAAAATTGGAGGTGGAGTTTCATTTTGAAATACAGGACTATAATTTTGCATTCTTGTTTTGACTGTGTTTTGTGTTCAATCAGCAAGAATTTCAGTGCTAGCCTCAGATAATTCTTGAATATCTTGAATGATCTATACTCATGTTCTTAGAATTTGGCTTATGATAAGTAGGATATCTATGCAACGTTGGAATAGATTTAGATGTCTGATGCTCTGGCATATACTTACGAACTCCAATTAAATCTTAGTATAACCTCTAAATTGTGGGGCAATCAACTGGAATGTGCTCACACAAATGTTAAACTTAACTGAAAAGTTAGCAACTTGAGCAAAAGTGAAAGGCCTTGACATTTTATCGTAAAAACACAAACTTAAATACTTGAAAAGGTTGACAAGTCATCAAGCATAAAAAAAAGTGGACAAAACAAATAACAAGTGGGCTGGAGCAATTGGATTGGACAATGAGATTGGTTGCAGTCTAGTGTAAAAGGGCCTTAGGACAATGTGCAAATATGATGCATTTCTTTAGCCTTAAGCTTGCAGTTAGAGTGACATTAAGATTGAGTTGGCATTGCACATGTGCATTATTACCATTTTTCTGCAAGCTAGATTGCCTGAGTGGCGCAAAAACTAAGAGAGCTGTGATGTTTTTATTTAAATAAGAAATAAAGCCAGCATCCTATTATGCTTATGCAGCTCACTGATAAGCATGATAAAGTGTCACATATTTTGAGATATCTGATCGACAATTTGAATGATAACTTTGTCTGAAGCTATCATATGAGATGTGTATTATGATATTATTCATTTTTTATATTCAAATATATGTATTATATAAATTTCTATTACACCTTTTTGATGATTTACAAGAAGGGAATAAGATAATGAACATATGAGTCAAATGCCAAACAATCAGGAAAGAACATCAGTCAAAGACTACAACAATATGCTAAAAAGATGTTTGATAGCTGAAGAGTTTTGATTAACAAGATAAATTATCAAAAGGTGCTATACTTGAGTCTACAAAATGTATGGCTGATTGCACAATCATATGTGTCATTCACTTTACTGTGCATTATCAGATACTGAATGACCAGTTGTTAAATGTAGGTACCTATAACCAATATCAATTTACCTGTGGGAATGAAGTGTATGTGCTTTACAACAATAGAATTTCTTACAATTTTTTGCATTTGAATGTTACATAGCCATACATTTATAAAAGCTAGATCAGTCGGGAAAACTAGATGGATCTTTTAAATTTTGATGCATTTGTATAGCACATATGCTTACTGTGAGGTAAGTGTAATTTGAATGCATCTACTCATCATGCAGCTCTGACTGGGATCACCTGTTTAAAACTTAAGATGTGTGATGCATGGATGGTGTCAATAATCAAACAGTAAGCAAAACAATTTATGAAACTGGTGCGCTAGATAGCATTCATAAACAACAGTAGGAAACAATTACATGAATAGGGTTATTAGTTTCTGAAAACCATTGACTTTTGTATATTTTTGGCCTTAAATTTACAAGTTACTGTGGAAATTTGCCCCTTTTTCCCAACTCCCTTGTGCTCATCTGCTGCAGCTCCAGTAGTGTGGCTATATGGGATAGGGTGGACTAGCTTCCCCAAAATCTTTGAAGTACAGATATATTCTACCAGAACTTGCTAAAGGAAAAACTTAAAAATATTGAAGCACATCTAAAAGATTGTATGAATAGATCACAGCTCTGTTCAAAGTAAAAACCCCAAAATTTCAGACCACTCTGTACCCATTTATTTACATACAGCATATTTTAAACATAATTCAAATGAACATAATTTGGCAGAAAAATTTTAGTGGGTAGATCTTGCTGTGTAAAGCTCAAAGACACCATTATTTTTGCCTATCTACAAGTAGTTGTTGAGATACATAGTTTCAAAATTTTTGTCTTCAACCAAATTCAGAAGGCCAGCTACAACTCTGATAAGCTGTAATAGATAAAGGCATCCCATTACTTAGCCTAAAAGTAAAAAACCTAGGTGGAGAAAGTGAAATGTCATTATACAGACTTAAGATTATTCACATGAGAGAGATACCCTCAAATGGACACTAGTTTTTGCCAATTAAATTCCTATGTAATAAGAATGAGGCATTGCTAGTAATTGTGAATTTCTACATATATTAATGAAATATTGTCCTTTAAATATGTCAAGTTTGAATTATGTCACTTTTATACTATAATAATTTTTTCCAAAACTTCGAGAAAGTTAAAAAAATCTGATCTCCATGGGTTCTGGAGCAATCTTCAAAACAACTGATGATGCTTGACAGAAGTAGCCAACAACAATCTTTAATTTGGTATTTTTCAATGGTAGTATAACCATGCGGATGAGTGAATTTGAAGAAGTGATGATTTTGTGGGGACACTTTTTCAATGACAGCCAACCAACATTTTTCTTCATAGCAAATAGCTGCTCAGCTTCCAATACAATCTTCCTTCACCTTCCCAACAGATTCCAGCAAAGGTAATATAGTTCTGAACTGCTGATAAGTTTTCCATTGAAGTTTATTGTCTTCTATCTGCTCATCTATGAATTCTGACAAAATTTTGTGATATAAACTGCAGGATTAAGCTATACTGATCGGAGCATGTTACGGACCAGGTTCATCTTCACTTTCAGAATCTACTTCTTGCCCAATACTTCTGCCTGCTTCAATATTCAGCCTCTTCTTTTTAGCTTTGGGTTCCTGGGTTTACTTATTGAAGCACATTTCTTTCAGCATTCCAATGACAGATTTATGGAAAGTGGTGGATGTATCCAAATTTTCCTTGGCCAATGGAATTTTATCCAAAACAGACTTTGAGTTAAGTTGGTAGATTCAACAAGTTTCAAAACCCTTTTGCGAGTTTGTGGGTCCATGTTTTCCAATTAAATCACACAGTCGCTTCAGCAAAATGGGAAACACTTCCTTTAGAATAGCAGCCGCTTTTTGGTTTTATTCTTTGAATGTAGTCAAAATTTTGCGCCAAATGATTTTCATAGGTCAAAAAAAGCAACATCTATAGGCTGACAGATGTGGATCAAATTTGGCAGCAGACTAGCAAAGCGGATGAGATTTAGGTTCACATAATTTTAGGACTTCTAAGCTGAATTGGCTAAAAAGATTGTTGCCTTTACAACTTTTATTCCTGGCAATTTCTTCAGTTATGAGATCAGCAGATTTTCAAACCAGTCTGCAAAAGTTGAAGCATCAAACTATCCATACTTTGTGCAGATGTGCTTGATACCCTTTGGGCCAAGAGCACCAGAACTCTAAGTCAACCAAGAAGATTTTCAGCTTTATAAACAACATAAGGCGGAAGAATTAGGCCTGCTGCTGAGCCACAAAACATGATTGAGCTTGCTGATTTTGACAAATACATTACTTGGTCAACATATTTGACACCATATTTGGTTATCACTTATATTCCCAGGATCATCAGCCAAATTTGTCTCATCAAAGTTGAAGATGTTCTCAGGTGGGATATCCGTTAAGATTTCCTCCAGATTGTTGAAATATTGGGTCATAACTTCACTGGTGACATTAGCATGGGTTCTTTTGAAGTTATTTGCAAGTCAACTTGTTAGCTGATCTCAATTTTATTTTGAAAATGAATACACCCAATCCTGACCACAGGAAGATTTCCATTAAGCTTTTGTGAAGTGCGACCCTATTTGTTGAGCTGATGTTTCACCACAAAATGCAGATCCATATAATCCAATGGGAAGCTCCAGTCTGAGAGCAGAATAATGTAGGATACTAAATCTGACTCCTCTGGAGGTGAAAGAGTTGACTGCCCTCCTACCATTTTTTCATGACAACTGGTGGATTGGTTGTTGAAGGTTGAACAAGGAATTTTGCAAATTCCGGTAGCTTCTCTTTGGCTAACATCATCTTCTATTAGGTGCAAAGCTTACTTCAATAACTCCTTAGATTATTTCCGCCTTTATACTGTGGCCTGACATTAGCCAGCTAATTTTTCAAGCATACACATTATATTTGTTAAGAAACATGGCTATTGATGTAATCATTATAAATGGTACAAAGATATAGAAAAAAATCTGGTTCCAAAATTATCTCAAAATATTAAAGTTTACACACCACTTTTTTCTTTTGCAACAGTACTATGAAATTCAGTTTGTATAAATCAAGCAGAATTCCAATTCATGAAACGAAACAACTACTAACTGATAGAGAAGAAAAAGTACATTAGATAATATTTAATGTCAAAAACATAACACAACTACAACAGGAATAAATGACAGCAAAACAAATCCCAAGCATTGCCCATAGTCAATCCATGTGCCAAAATCACTCCAGTTGAAGGTAACATTCTTAAAACGATGATCATTTCCAGGTTCAGGTACAGCTCAAGAGAATACATTCTCTCTGCATTCACATTGTGCACTAATGTTCCGTAATGTGTGATTATTAATCAGCACTGTGTTGCACAGTGCACCTCACAGTCATGCACACTTGGTAATTGAGCAGTGCAATGCGTGGTATCTTATCGTTTTGCTTTTTGCCTTAAGCAGACCCCCTAGAATTTAATCGCTGCCCTTGAATGATTATTGCACTATCAGTATTGTAATGGTGGGCAATAAAACACTGCAATCTAGACATCTTGATGACTTAGTGAACAGGCATTATTTTGAATAAAAATCATGCCCTATTTACTACTTTCCCAGCACAAGCTTCACAATTTCTTTGCACACATCAGTAGTATATGCTGGGTGCCTGGATCTAGATCTTATGGTCAAGTATAGGACACGTGTATAAGCATAGGATACATGTATAAGCTTAGGCCGTGTGTATAAGTATACCTATTTTGTTTTCCAGGTCGACAGGAGGCGGAGTCAGGCCAAAAAGATATATCTAGTGTATTGTGTTGTGAATTTTCTATGTATGAAAATGTATATGTATTTTAAAATGGTATACCAATTTAATACACAGTGGGATGTACAAGAGGAATAAAATAGTATACCAATTTTCATAAGGTAAGGCCGGTAGTGCAGCTCGGGGCACACTTGCTGTCTTTTGTGGGCTTCTAAATGGCTAGTTTTAATTTGCTCCTTGTTGAAATGAAAGTTAGCATATTCAAATTTTTGGATTTTTGAACAAGAATGAAGGCAACCCGAGTGTGCATTGAGTGGCGGGCTTTGATTTACAGCTAAAAATATCCCTTGCTATCGTCCTTGACAATGACTCTAACAAAATCAATGTTGATTTATGAAGAAGATGCAACAAACACACCTGGGCGTGGGGGGTTTGGGGGGTATGCACCCCTCAGAAACCAAAATACCCACCCCAGAAATCAAAATACCCCCTAAAATTCAATTTTTGAAAAATTTTTTTCGTTTTTTTTAGCAATCTTTTGATGCCAATGGATAGTGCTTGATGAGAAACGTCAAAAAATGGTATTTTTATCGCCATTCCACCATTTTTGAGACCATTTTTTTACCTTCAAAAAATTTTGCACCCCCCCAGAATTTTCTTGCTGCCCACGTATGGCAACAAGTTATGTCTTTTTGCTCTGCTATGACGGCCAAACAGTGCCCCATTGCATAATGCATCTCTTTGTTTTTTTGATCAATTCAGCAACAATCCAGCATTCTACGCGCTTATGCTGCTGTATTTATGGGTCAAGTTTTTTGGTTGTTCTGTACAATGGGTTATTTTGCACAGTGAACGTATTATTATATTTTTTGTTTCAGCAAACTTAAACTTATTCTTTTATTCAAATGGAATTAATTATTTTATTAATTCTGATTAGGTGCTTGCTGATGGACGACGTTGACTTCAAATTGTGCGGACAATGCTCCTGCAATTACCCCACAAGGACAATAAGGTGCAATACCAAAATGGACTGGAATCACGCTCAGGACGGCGGGAAAGTGAGTGCCCAAACTTGTTCTTGTATAATAGATTTTGTGTAGCATAAGTGTAGGTACATATGTACATATATAGAGAGAGAAATCAATCAGTTTCTTTCATTTTTACTATTCTGGAACCTTGAAATGACTGACATTCTCTGCAATTGAATATATTCTACCAAGTCAAATTTTGACAATTCTGATGAGAACAAGATAAAAATTGTTGATAGATTAGCGTTTATTAAAGCCATAAAAGAGTGTGGTGTGAAGGGAAGAAATTCCACTGAACATTACTTCAAATCTTGCCATTTATTGCCATCTAAAGCTGATTTCAAAGATTTAAAGGCCTATTATTTAAATTCTACCATTTTTATATCTATCAAGAAAAAAAGGAAAAATACTCAGAAAATAAATACTTTCAATGCCCAAAATGTGTCGTCAAGCCGACCACTAATTGCCTATCCTCCCATTCTGGCCAACAAATTCTCATTGAGGGGATGAAGAAATACAGCATGCTTCCAGAAAGCATCCCCCTCTGACTATTAGTAATCTTTGTCTGTACCTATATATGTATGTATTGTATGTAATAGGTACGTAAAATGCTAATTCAATAAAATGTTTTAGATTCTAAACAACTACTTCACCACTGGTATATTGTACATCTTTTTTATCATTTTTGATTGTTTTCTCTAGTAATTCAAAGAAAACTTCAATTAAATCAGGCAATTCTTTTCTTATAATCAGTTGTTTATCCTCAACACGCGTTTTGGGCAAGGATATGAGATACAATGCGTTTCTGTACTTTTTACAAAATGTTGGATTCCTTTCACAAAATGTACCCTTGAGTAAATGCCTCTATACTTGAGTTAAAATGGTATAAAATTCTGATGGCGCACCTAAACTTAAATTATTTCTCACTTTTTGATTTATGCTCTAATTGCCTATTAAGTTGAAGTAGGGCCAACTTTTGTTGATTTTGCATTTAGCTTTTGCTGAAGACATTTTGTTTTGTTTGGGGTTTAGACTAGTATTTATAACCTCCAAATGCACATTGGATATTTGTCTTTAAAAATG
Organism: Mermis nigrescens; assembly: GCA_036768485.1. NCBI lineage: Eukaryota > Metazoa > Nematoda > Enoplea > Mermithida > Mermithidae > Mermis > Mermis nigrescens. The sequence continues at coordinate 264,337 of JAVLUZ010000324.1, forward strand.
TTATCTTGTATCCTATTTCAAATATCATCAATAAACACATCTATTAATAAATAATTGTAAGGCTTTTCCTTCATACACTGCATGTAGGCTGGTTTTAGGGGCCCATTTCCCCTGTATAATTGAGAATTAAGCGTATTTAAAACATTTAAATGAGGGGTTTTTGTAATTATGAAATAATGGGTGCTGCGCTTGATTGTTGTGCTCATAGGACCTTTAAAAAAAGATTTTGTGTGATAAAAAACGTTAAAATATTTTTGTGATGACTATAAACCATTAAAAGTCTAGCAAACTGATTGCTTTAAAGTGTGCTTCACTGACTCACCCTTCGAATAAAAACAGGAATATAAACACGTACCTATGCTGGATATAAACGCTTAACCTACGGCATAAAACTAATCAGCTTCAATCAAAATTCTATTCTTGACAGGTGTTGCTAAAACGTAGCAAAAACTACACACATTTTGGAGGGGAAACGCACAGCAAAGACAATGTGCTACATTTGGCAAATTTGCGTTTGCAGAACCCGTATTTAAAAAAATTCGTCAAACATATTTGTCATATTAAAGACGGGCTGGAAGAGTTGATGCGGATGAATCTGCAAATGGCCCTAGATGTGATTCCAAACAAGGAACAAATTTGCGCGACCATATTGGGTGAAAAAAGGCACATCAATAGAAATTTTAAATTTTTGTCTGTTTTTTGTTTTGCTTCTTGTCTGTCTTTTGTTTTGCGTTTCAATAAAATTTTCAATCTACAGTAAATTGTATCCAATTGGCAAAAGGCGCACACGCACTCACCTGCATCAACTAAAATTTTAAAATTGTTGCTAGTAATGATTTTTTGACCTCCATTACTTTTGATCGCTTCAAACGCTTATCAGTTGAATACTAGTACTTATTCTTAGCTTTAGCACATTCTGTTCAGCATTATTGTCTTTCTGGGTGCTCTTTTCCAAATTTAGGTCACATCATCAGCAGATCTTTCACAGTACGCCAGACAGCATGCATATATATGTAAGTACTTAAATGACTTCAATGATTTTGATGTTTGTATAATACTGCAAGATGTGTAATTTGTATGTCTCTTATTATTGCAAAAATTGTGATAAAAGTTATAGTAATTCTGAAAGACATATTTGTAACAGGGGTCATGTAGAGGGTGCAACCATACCCCTAAGTGTGTTGAAGATGCCTGGAAATATTGCTATGACTGCAATAGGTATTTTGTTAGTGAAACTTGTTACAATAATCATAAAAAGGGTGTAAATTCAAAAACTGACAAAAAACCGCATCTTTCGGTTTGCTTAACCATCAGGCGTTGTAAACAATGTAATCAGTTTTTGACTAAACAGTTTGGCAAAAACCATAAATGTAATCAAATTTTCTGCAAAACTTGTAATATGAATGTCAATAAAGTTAATCATAAATGTTATATGATTTCAATCCCGTCCAATTCTTAACCCAAACAAAAACCGTTTTTCATCTTCCTGATTTTGGTAACTTGTCAAGATCAGGAATACGGGGAGAATACGTATGGGAAAATTTTCAGGCATGTCCCCAATTGTTGTGTAGCATATAGGGTCTGTGAAAATTGCATAAACCAAGAAATAAAACATTGCCACAACCTCATTTACACTCCACCCACCTTCGACAACAACAACAACTTTACACCAACTTCCAATTTTCCAATTATACAACAATATTCAACCACTTGCTGCTCAATAATCAACAAGGGTGGCATTGGATTGGTATACACGTTGACATGCTTGTCTGGCGGCCATCAAACAACAACAACTACAATAACATTAGCCAAATTCAACATCGGCAACAATGGCCACCAGAGCACCACCCACTCAGCGGGACTGTAAATTTTTGCCTACATCATCATAACTTTCCCGCTGGATGGGTTGAGCTGCTATGCAATATTCTTCATGTGGACCCTTCAACGCTGCCGCCAACAACCCCGGACAGCCTGCGGTCCTGATGTGGAAGAAATTGAATTCAAATTATGATTCCAGTCCATTTCAATATTGCACCTCATTGTTTTTGTGTATTAATTGCAGGAGCATTATCCGCACAATTTAAAATTAAAATTTTTCAAAAACCAAAGCTTAATTCTATTATGAAAAGATTTTTTTGGTCGGATTTCTATTGTTCAGTCAAACAGAGTGTAGAAAAAAGACAAAGCAATGTCCAAAATACACAGGGAATTTTCAGCACATTTTATGCCTTCTTTCCAACTTAGAGGCAAACTGAGAACGTTCATTGAGTACAAATTTAAGGTTAAATGTAAATCTGCTATGTGCCTATGAAACTAGTTGTGACACAGGAAAACGAGCTGATACAAATTGATTACAATCCTACATAAACAATTGCGCGGAACAAATATGTCACACACACAAGTTTTAATACAGCATCACCACACAAAACAACGTTAAGCGAAGAAGGAAATTTAAAACGAGTTGCTGCAGATTAGCTAGGGCATTCACAATATTTTCAAGGGCATAACAAACAGGGCCCAGGAAATAACACAGTTTTAAGTTGAGTTTATTTGGGCTAAAAAGACGAATCAGATCAGGCGCTTAAGAGTCTAGCCAGCAGGACTCAAACGTAAGCTCATTCACTGATCTGATGACAGTCCAGTCGTCAAAGTCGAACTGGCAACGATGCAGCTGCAGATGTCACGTTTGTGGATGATCCGCGAAAAAGAGGCCATGAGGCATTTGGGTATGGGGTCAGTAGGTGTGACAGAAAACAGCTTGAGGCTTTGTGGATTGCACACCTCTGCGATAAAAAATTAATTTTTATTTCTGGTTTTGGTATTAAAATTTTACATCTCTTTTTTGAATGTTAAAATTTCGATTTTAAAAAGGCAAACAATTCCAATTTAGATACATAGGTACGTAAGTAGACATACAAGTGAGGGGGCAGGGCAGACCCATGAGAAATTTTCTGGAAAAAAGACCAGGAGTTAATTTTTCTGACGGAATAGTATTCGTAATTCTTTCGTGATGCTAACTTTACATATCTTGTACATAAAATTTACCAAACAACCAAACTGAAAATGATTGCATACATACATAAATATGAACATGTAGGTAGGTATATATTCATACTACACACACACTAGTCATCTTTTACATTAATAACAAAAAATTCTTTTTGTTAAAGCCTTTTTGATCTATTTTGCTATGATGGCTATTTTTTATTTATTTTTCAGACCACTTTATGTTTTTACGCACAGTAAATCTTTACTATTGATAACAAATAATATTCTTTGTTCTGTTGAATAATTTGCAAATATTATAGATCGGCACCCTAATTAATTTTTATTTTTAGTTTTATTAAAAAGTCAAATCAATATAGCATGTACATACCATATAACACAGTAGACACAAACATCTTTTACTATTGTAAAAAATATTATATCTGTTCACCTCTTAAACATTTTGCAACCCTATTAAGCAATTTTTATTCAATAGTTAAGCATATTTTTCTACATTTTCAAAATTTTTGTTCATTTTTTCTTCATAAAATCTGTATTCACTCATTATTTGATCAAAAAATTGCTTAGTTTCTGTCATATTAGAATCTTCCGTAAGCGTACAAAACGCCTTTGGATATGGAGCCTGGAAGGGAAATTGGTATACCATTTTAGAAAAGGGAAATTGGTATAACAATTTTAGTATAGGGAATCCAGCATGGAAAATTGGTATATTATTTGCATTTTCTATCATTTTTTGTGCATCAAAATTGGTATACCAAAAAACATATGGAAAATTGGTATACCATTTGCGTTTCCTATCATTTTTATGCATCTAAATTGGTATGCCAAAAAATACATGCAATGCGCTACATTTTCTAAACCCGCTAGCTCCCTCGCATAAAAAAATAAGTTATAAATAAGCGCATATAAAATTTCACTAAAACAATGGATATGCTTCCTATGGAAATTTTGGTAAAAATTTTTAAATACCTACACGGAAAATGCAGGCTAAAATTGCAGAAAGTTTGCCGGAAATGACTGGAAATTAAGGAGTATTTTGTTTTTTGGCCCGTTTCTCACAAAATGGGTATACAAATTACTGACAAGGGATTATTTCTCTGTCCGTGTCACATCAAAATGAGTCCTATGTACAGAAAAATCATAAATATCATAAAAATCGTTAATCCAATTAGGCTTGAAATCTATGACAAATTTGATTCACGTATTGTTTGACTGTTTCTTTGCAAAAATTTATATGTAAAACAGTTGGTTCTGAACGCGTGCCAAGTGCACAATTGGTCAGCAACCAATTCTGAAACATTCCGAATAAGTATAATAATAATAAAATGGGCGTATTTAGGCAAAAAATGCGCACATTTCTTGAAAAGTATGAACGCAGAGAAAATCATATTAAATTAAATTATGTTGGAATAGAATTTCTATTTTTGTCCTCCGAGAGCATTAAACTATTTTTCAATTAATTTCCTTTCATTCAATAATAAAATACAATGTTGTTCATTCTTCTTAAATTTTTATAAAACATCAGTAGAAAGATCACAAAAGTGTGTTATAGTTATACATATAGGGCAATTGGGTTTTCCAACGCTTTACAATTTTGAACATTACGTAATAGAAAAAAATATCGCTGCAAATTATTTTAGATTATATGTATGTCAACACAAGTACGTTGTTTGGAAAAGGAGTATATTTAATAAAAATTACATAATTTCTGTATACAATGTAGCTGGGAAGGAAGAGTTTTATCCTCAATTTTTGTTCTAATCATATGAATAAAATAATAAATTAAAAGACCTATCCCTCACCAATGCAAATGCCAAGATGTATTTGCAAAGGCGTCCAATGTGCACCGCGAGGAGATTAGATCTTGTCGTATTGTAACATAAAAGTAAAACTATAAATATAAATAAATAAAAAATAAAAAGAAAAAACAAAGAATGTCTTTCAACTTTACAAATTTCACAAACAGAAATTGAGATTCTCCACTAAAACAAATAGAAAAATGCCTCAAAAAAAGTTGATTTCAATGGAAGTGTTTCTAATGAAATCATCAGTTGTTTAGTTCTTTTATAAATATTGATCATTTTGTTCTTTTACAAAATGATGAAGAATTTAAGCTTTTGCCTAATGACAAACAATTCTAATTCAGTTATTATTGGGCTGTAACATTGATTTTTTTAAATTTCTTCTTTTTTCCATTGGCATTCAAAATAGATGAAAAATGCGCAAAAACAAAATTGGAAACGGAAATTTGAAGGAATAAAAACCACAACATTTAAGCTAATATATGCAAAAAAAGACTACCAGTTTATGAACAACATTTGATGCCTTCTTAAATTTTTAGCAATGTACAGTACCATGAAGGATGCTTGCTAAGTGCACATGCACTAGATACAAAATTATGACGTATTACGATCGCAACCTGACGTCATTATACCCCCGCAGGCGAGCCAAGGTACCTACATTAATCGGCTGTGCACCTCTTCTTGCCCCAAATTAGTATATCCAGGGGGTCCGTAAATCTACCCGTGGATCAGGATTATGGGATAAACCTGCGCTCAAATTATGTACATACACTACTAACCTTTCTGGCCCCCGGATTATTGGATAAATCAATTTTTAGGTCGCATTGCGCTAAAATTATGTACGCATGATGCTTACAACAAATTATATGCGTAACCCCCAATTTGGATGGAAATTAAATCATCACAGCACATATAACAATATAAAATCACCCATGGGCGTGGAAATTTAACCCCAAAAGTCAGTAGACTCCCAGAACGTGCAAAAAATGTTCATAAGGTCAAAAAGCACAGATAACGCGAAATCTAAAAATTTTATATTACATTCAAGAAAAGATAGGTATTCTGCATACACAAAGAAATTTGTACAAATTATTAAATTAATAAAGGGTCTTTGATAAAAATTCAATCAAGTAAAATCACAAATATAATGAATAGAAATGCATTAAATAACGCCATATATCTTAAAGAAAATTGCAGTCCATGGAATTTATTATTTACTCAGTGCGTAGGGTATTGCTGATGATTTTTAACTAGAAACGCTAAATATGTACACATGTAATATTTAAATATATAAATTTTTAGTCTACTGATTTAAATATATATATATATATATATATATATATATATATATATATATATATATATATATATATATATATATATATATATATATATATATATATATTGGTTCGTTGCTCTACGTACATAAAATAAGTAAAAATCAGCGAATAATAACAATATTCTTACGATTTGGCGAGTAAAAAAAACTATAGTAATTACTATAAAAAATTTATGATTGCGTGCGATAGCAAATTTTAAGGTCCGAATTCCATAAAAATGATAAAAATTATTTAATGCTTCAAATTCTATAATTATGCTTATGCTTTCATATTTAATCTAATAGATTAGTTACTGTTATTTATTTCCTGTTTTTTCGAAGCTAAAAATTTTCTTATCTCCCAGTTTTTTGATGGCCTCCACAATTTTGCCTCATTGGCGCTGCCACTCGTAAAATTATTCTGGCGCCTTGCATATCCTGAAGCTAATATTCGTGAAATTGTTCCAAGTAGACACCAAGCAGTAAATGTTACCTCCAAGATCAAAATCACAGCGCTTATTCTGAGGCTCGTTCATATTCGAATAGTATGAACCAGAAAAAAAGCGCCAAGCGGAGTAGTAATGCATAATGGAAGTTATAGCTGAATAATATAAAACCTTTTTCTGTTTACTCAAAAAAACTTCAAAACAAACTGAGCTAGGGTCACGGTTCTTAACGCGTGTTGCATAAGATAGATAAGAAGATAAAAAAACTGACGTAATTGCAACAAAATTTTAGAGGGTTACTCAATTACTCTTTGAAGCTTACCAAAATTAAAAAAGAACACGCAACTTGACGAAAAAGTTTTATAGGTCACGCTTAATAGATTTCTATACATTTGATCAAGAAAGATAAGAAAACTGAAAGCTGACGTGAACATGTGATTTAAAAAATCTTTGGAATACTAGGTCACAATTTTTTGAGTCTTAACGCTTAAGTAGAAAAAAGATAAAGAGATCGAAAGAATGACGTATTTAGAAAAATTCAGCGTTACTCAGTATGCTTTCAAGTTTGTTGGAATATAAACAAACCTTAATTCAAAACTTGGGCCCAAAAAAGGCCAGAAAAAAGTAGCGTAAATATCGCTAATAACTTTTAAAGGGTTACTTGATTACTCTTTGAAGCTTATCAAAATTAAAAAAGAACACGCAACTTGACAAAAAAGTTTTATTGGTCATGCTTCTTAGTTTTTTATGCACTATGACCAAGAAAGATAAGAAAATCAAAAAAACTGATGTAAACATGTGATTTGAAAAATTCTTCGGAATATTGGGTCATGAGTTTTTGGTTTTAATGTTTAATAACTCGCATAAAGAAAAACAATAAGAAGATCAAAACAAAATGACGCAATTGGTGAAAAAATTTTTAGAGGGTTATTTGTTAACTCTTTTAAGCTTACCAAAGTGAAAAAGAACATGCAATATGACAAAAAGTTTTATAGGTCACGCTCATTTGTTTTTTTATGTACTTCGACCTAGAGAGATGAGAAAATCGAAAATGTGACGTAAACGTGTGATTCAAAGAAATTTTTTGGAATCTGGGTCACGATTTTTAGGTTTTAAGGTATTACTCGCATGAAGAAAAAAGATAAGAAGATGGAAAAAATGACGTATTTAGGAAAATTCAGCGTTTTTCAGTTTGCTTTCAAGCTTGTTGGAATATAGAAAAAGTTTTAGGGTCACAAGTTTTTTGTGATCAAAAAAGATAATAAAACACTAGCGTAAATATCGCAACAAATTTTTTAGAGTTATTAGATTATGATTGCAAGCTGTACGCCTGCATTTACAACCTTGTACTGATGTTGATACAATTTTAAGTCAGTCCCATTTTTTTAATTTTTTACTATAAATACAACAAAAAACTCTGATTATTGTCATTATTTTATTTTTTAACAATTTGATTGTGTTAAGAAAATAAGCGATTACGAATTGACGCTCAATTACAGCAATTTTTCTGAGTCGGATTTGTCGCTTAGTGAAATATCCTGTGGACCTTGGTCTGACACAATATTTATTGACAATATTTTGGACGATTCCGATTCCTTCAAAACTGACAGCTTAATTACCGTTGATGAATGGCGGGCGTCCGATGATGAACAGATTGGGGGAGATTTTGCGGCGGAGCGTTTCTATGAGTTGAGCAATCCTGTTATGCAGCGTGTAAAATGCTTTAATACGGAAGGCGCGGAATACCAAATTCACTTTATAAATTTGGATGAATTGGAAAATATCAATGAACGCGTACCGGCTATATTTGATCACGCGATTAATACTATATTATCTAGAACGGATCCAATGGCGCTGGTGGGTTTACAATTAGCTCATCCCAATTTGGATAAACCGGTTCTAGTCCATTTCCAAAATCGACAAAATATTACCGGCAAAATTATTTTAGCTCAAATTGAGCAAATTTTGCAATCAAATCAAGAGGTAAAAATCGATTCCGAGAATTTGACCATCAAAATCGTCACAGTAACACCTTCAACCGGTTCTGGAAAATACAACAGGTACATTTTGCACAAACAATTTTTGAGTCGAGCGCACGGCGGATGCTTTATGAAAATCTATAATAAGGACGATTTGTGCTTAGCGAGAGCCTTAGTAGTTGCCAGGGCTTATTTGCATAGATATGACCCAGCGTACCATTGGGAATCAATTAAACGCGGCGATTTAAGACGCTATACGATTCAAAAGACCAAGGCGATAGAATTAATGAATTTGGCCGGTTTAAAGGATCATACAGGACCTTGCGGAATTACCAAAGTTATCAAGTTACAGGAGGCTATGCAGGGGTACCAGATCAATGTGTTTGGAAAGGGTTGTTTGAACAATTTGCTCTTTGAGGGTGAGTTGCATACTGAAATTTTTATTTAATTAAAATATTTTTTATAAATTAAAATTTAAGGGCCAACAAAAAGCGACAAAATTCTGCATTTGTACCTGCACGACAGTCACTACACAGTCATAGGCAGAATTAGAGGTTTCTTTTCGAAATCTTATTTTTGTGAACATTGTAACGTACCATTTAATAGCATGGAAGATCATCGTTGCAAACAGAAATGCTCTTCTTGCTATCATTCTCCGCCTTGCGTAAAATGCGAAATTTTGACTTGCTCATTGTGTAACCGTTATTTTTACAACTGTAAATGCTTTGAAAATCATCGGAGAATTTACAAGTCTAATGGTAAAAAAGGGCTAATCAAAAGTTCTGTTTGTATATGCGTACGTCAATGTAAACGGTGCGGTAGACATTTTAGACAAATGAATAAGAATAAGAAGCACAAGTACGGATATTTTAACTGTCGAACTTGCAAGCAAGAAGTCCTCTTAAAAGGTTTTCAATTTTAAATTTTAAAATTAATTATTTTATTCTTACGTTTTGTATGTTTAAGATCATTTATGCTATATGCAAAAAATATCAAATGAGGAGGATGAGGAAAGCGAAGGTGAGAATGAGGAGAAAACGAGTAAGGGTGAAAAGGAGGAATTTGTTTCTCGTTTCGTTTTTTTTTGATTTTGAGACTACGCAGGAGCGCGTTTTAAAAGACACAGCTTACGGGCCCGAGTTGGAGCACGTCCTAAACTTATGTATTGCTCACATTGTGTGCGACGATTGCCGTCGCAGCAAATTATCTACATGCTATTGTTGCGGCAAAAACAGGAAAATATTTATTGGTGAGAACTGCATTGATGAATTTTGTACATTTCTGTTTTCTATGAAGCATGTAACAGCAATAGCCCATAATGCGAAGGGGTTCGACGGTCAATTCATTTTGCAGTTTTTTTATAAGCAAGGATTGGTGCCTAAGATAATAAGCAAGGGTAAAAGGTTTTTTTAACCATTTTGATTTTTAATAATTTTTTATTTTAAACAGGCCTCGAGCTCATGTCAATAGCGTACGGAATGGTAAGAATAATCGATTCTTTCAATTTCTTACCAATGAAATTAGCCAATTTACCAAAAACATTTGGCATCGAGGAATTGAGTAAGGGTTATTTTCCTTACGGTTTTAATATGCGTGATAATTGGGAGTACGTTGGTCCTTGGCCCAATCAATGCTTTTATTTTCCCACTTTGATGAAACCCGATGAATATCAGAAATTTCACGATTGGTATAAAGATCAAAAAGGAAAAGTACGCTTTTCTGCTTTTTTCAATTTCCTTATTTTCCTAAATTTAATGTGTTTTTTAGATCTTCAATTTCCAAGAAGAAATCCTTAAATACTGTGAGAGTGACGTCACGGTTTTAAGGCAGTGCTGCCTATAAATTTTGTGAAATATTCATGTCCGAGACCACGGTAGATCCTTTCAAAAAATCTCTGACTATAGCCAGCGCATGCAACTTGGTGTTTAGAAAACTTTTTCCAAAACCTGACACAATAGGCATAATTTCAGCGGATAATTAAAGACACAAAGAAAATCAGTCCATTATTGCTATAAAATGGCTTAAATGGGTTTCTTTCAAAGAAAACATCTACATTAAGCATAAGCAAAATGGATACAAGGTTAAAATAGGCAAATATAAGGTTGACGGTATTCATGGGGGTACTGTATACGAATTTTACGGCTGCTTTTGGCACGGCTGTTCAAAATGCATGCCAAAACGGTGTCAGTTATCTGCTAATAAGAGCATGAGTGCGAAAGAAGCGAGGGATAAGACCATGGAACGCGCCAAATTTATTAGCCAGGGGGGTACGAGCTTGTGGAGAAATGGGAGTGTGACCTTTTGAGGGAAATTGCGGCCAATCCCAAAATGAAGCAATTTTTTGACAACGTGGAGGCTGGCAAAGCGCCGATAAACCCCCGAGACAGTGAGTTTCGCTTTTTCTCTATTTTGCTTACTTTAAATAACTTTTTGTATTTCAGCATTCTACGGGGGAGAACGAATGCCATAAAATTGTACCATAAAATAGCTTAGGATTTAAATGGTTCTCCGAAACAGAAAATTAACTACACTGATGTATGCTCTTTGTATCCGTTTGTTAATAAATACGGAAAATACCCAATCGGGCATCCGAAAATTCTAACGGAGAATTTCCAAAACGTTACTCGCAAAAATCAGCCGTACAAGGGCTTAATAAAGCGTACCATTTTACCGCCAAAAAAGCTATTTAATCCGATTTTACTGTTTCGGACCGGGGGAAAGTTAATGTTCCCGCTTTGTTGAACCTGCGCGACTTTGCAACAAAAGAAGACTTGCGAGCATAGCGAGCAAGAGCGTGGCGATAAAGGGAATGTGGGTAACAATGGAGGTTTACAAAGCCCTAGCCAAGGGCTACAGAGTTGTATTTTTATTATTTTTGTGCTTATAAATTATTAATTTTAGATTTTTTAGATTATTAAAATATTTGAAGTGTGGCATTACGAGGAAGTAGAGCAGTACAATTTGGAGGAGAACCCGGACGGTGGCTTATTTACGGAATACATAAACACCTTCATGAAAATGAAACTCATAAGTTAAATACGTGCTTATATTTTTAGCATGAATTCCCTACAATCCGATAGCCTAGAATTTTATTTACTTTTCTAGATGTAAATTTATTTAAAATTGAACACACTAGAATAAATTTAATACTTGTTTTGCATATTTACGATATAATAATACTTATACAAAGTAATCATAATTTTTGTACAAATTTATAATAATACAGCGCTTGTCTTGCCAAGGAAGCAAAAGAATACCCGTCTTTGACTAAGACCGACCAGGAAAAGTCGGACTACATCAGTGACATACAGGACCGCAAAAACATTTTGTTGGAACCGGCGAATATTGTAAAGAATCCGGGGAAAAGGGCGCTCTCAAAATTGATGCTAAACAGCTTTTGGGGGAAAGTGAGAATTGATTTTTAAATGTTAAGTATTAAGGTATTATGCTTTGAATTATGCTTGTATTTTTTAAATGATCTTTTGTTTCAGGTTTAATTTTATTTACAAAAATATTTAAGATGCATTATTTCTTAAGTTTGGCCAAAGAAATAACTTGAGCAAAACCATCTATTTTACGGAACCGGCCAAGTATTTTGCCCACGTTTTTAACCCATCCATCACAATATTAGCGATTCACATGATAAGCGACAATATGGTTTCCATTACCTATAAGCAGCAGGACGATTTTGTGGACGTAATGCCGCATACCAATTCCATCATTGCGGCTTATACGACGACCCACGCCCGACTAAAATTATATTCCTACATCAAAAAACTGGGCAGGCGCGTACTCTATTTCGATATGGATAGCATATTATACGTATCAAATTTGAACAATCTGGGCAAATATCGAATACCCATGGGATCTTGCCTCGGCGAAATGACTAACGAATTGCAAGAATACGGCAAAGATTTGTACATTACCGAATTCTGCAGCAGCGGGCCTAAAAACTACGGATTTTGCGTTTTGAGCGCAAACGACAACAAGGAACATATCGTCCATAAAGTCCGCGGCATTACATTATCCCAAATCACGGTTAAGCGCTTAAATTTCAAATCATTGCGCCATTTAGTTTATGCGTTTGTAAAAGAAAATTGCAAAAAAGAAATTGTAGTAACATTCAATTGTATTCATTGTTTAAATGAAAGTTGCAAAATTGTCTCGAAAATTACCCCAAAAAAATTTAGAATAGTATATGACAAGCGTATTATAAAGAAGAATTTTTGTACCATACCATACGGGTGGTAGTTATTGTTTTTATTTACTGTGTACATGTCGTCAATAAAATTAATGTGCATTGAAGAGATGTTTAAAATTCACATTTGACTCAAAAAACTTTGAACTTTTCAACTTTGAGGCGTATGCAGTATGCACCCAGGTTGCTACTTTTTATGATGCACTTAAAATCGGTAAAAAAATCTTGGTGCTATAGCTCCAATAATTGTTGTCATTTTTAAACCTATTAGTACTTGTTGCATAATAGACCTGCATAGGCAGGGAAACCCATTTCTTGGGGGAGGGGTACTGGATAAATAGAAAATTGTTTGGTAAAAATAATTTTGGGCCAAAAATTTAGAGTTTCATCTAAAATTAATCAAAAACGCGAATCAATCAAGTTTTTATGCCATTTTAGTACTTATTGCGACCATTTTAGCTCAAAAGTGCGTCTATGTTTCACACCATTACGCCAGTTGTTAATTAACAGTTACTGTAGGCACTTACTACTTTACATGTAGGTACCTACGTACATAGGTAATCAATGTACTATAACTAATACTTTAAAGATCTATTGGATTTTTGAATGCGTATATAAGCAGTTGATTGATAAGAAAATTTTATTTTATCAGTTTTTTCATTTAACGAGTGGCCAGAAATGAAAATCATTCTCTCGTTATTATTCCTGACCGCTAGTACAGCTTTTGGCGCATGTAGTATGAAGCAAACGGAAGATTTGCTCTTACTCGGCAAATTTTTGCAAACTGAAGCACCAGGCAAATCTCGTAATTTGTTAACTGTACGTACATTGTTAGATCCCTCTGACAATTCAATAAAACTAGCAAACTGTATGCAAAAAGATATAATTTTAGTATTATGCGCTCCTACTTTTATAAACAAAACTGCGCAATACAGCGCGAGTGTTGATTTTGATTGTTCTACTGAAAACAATACTTGCTTCAAATTCATTGAGCACACGCCGTATGTATTTATATGCTGCGACGAAATGGCAAACTTCATTAGCAAACTAAATTTTGCGAAAAATCTATTTAGTAAAGGCGCTCTAAAAATTAAAAATGCTATTGATTGCGACAATACGCTAACATTTGACATTTAATATGGACGTTAGGTTAAATCATCCGTTCAATTGTATAGTTTCGGCACCAACAAAATCGGGTAAAACTGAATTTTTAAAGAGACTCGTCCAATTTTCCGCTGAAATGATAAGGCCAGCGCCATCTAAAATGTTCTGGTGTTACATCAAGTGGCAACCGTCCTATTTATTGAGAAAAATTGAATTTATTGAAGGGATTCCCAGCTTTGACGCGTTGAAGGAAAATAGAAATGAGCCTAAATTGTTGATTTTAGATGATTTGATGTACGATTTGAAGTCAGATTCTAGATTGAGCAAACTATTTACCAAAGGTTTGCATCATTGGAACTTATCTATAATACATATTGTTCAAAATGCGTTTTTTGATGGACTACGTACCAGTTGAATAAATGCACAATACTTAGTATTGATGAAAAACCCATCCGACAAATTACAAATTCAAAATTTGGCAAAACAATTATTCCCTGGTTCTAAACACTCTTCCGAAGCATTTTTAGATGCTACGAGAAATCCATTTGGGTACTTATTGATTGATTTATGCCAAACAACGCCCAAAAACATGCAACTTAGGACAAATATTTTTCCTAGTGATACTGAAAATTACGTGTATGTACCTAAATAATAATAAATAGGATGAATGTAAATCAACAATTCATTTGATAGATTTGCGTCTCTGGCAATCGGTATTTTTGATTATTTGCTCTTTGGATGGAAAATGGTCAGAAAACTGTCTTAAGATCTATGCTTCAACCACTCATTTTAAATCGTAATACAATGTTAACATCACCGATCTTAGCAATTTTATTTTTTTTGCTTTTCGCCAGTGGAATATGTTACGATAATTACGCGAGAAATTGTACTAATACTAAACAAGATAATACAATTATTTTAATTCACTCGTCAAATACCATAACAAATGATACAATATCATTTACTACTAATGGTATTGAGAATTCACAGCTATTAAAGTTTATCGAATTAAACTTAGAATGTCCCGCCAAAAAGGGTAAGCTGTTTCAAATGAAAAATTGTGATCGATTAATATTCTATACACCCGAGATTTACATTTGCTGTGCCTACAATAATTTATTCCTTTCTCTTCACCTCGGTCCTGTGACTCTTCCGTACAAGAATACGCTGCAATTAGTGCAAGCATTGAACTTGACGTTAAATAAAAAAGAGTGTTTGCAATAGTACATCTCATTAATTTATTTTACTTCCTAATATTTAATCGGTTGTTCAAAAATGGTTTTGGCGACTTTTGAATTGTTCGTTAGATCGGTTTACTATCGAGTAAAAGGTGAGATTCTATCTTAAAAATGTGGAGAAGATGAGTTACTAGAGGTTGCATCCTTGATAGGCATGATTTTGTTGAACGAAGAGAAAAAGATGCTCGCCGATCTGTTTTGGACCAGATTTACGCGTGAAGCAAAAGGATCGTACAAAGAAATTGCTAGAAATTATAACGCATGTAATGATTTGCGCAGGCGCAAACGCGTTTCAAACTTTTGGTACTTCGCTACTCAGCTCGCGCGTAAAATGCAGCAACGTCAAATGCATGGTGATTTCATAGAAGAATTATACGATGGCCTATTGTGAGATGAAAAATGCAATTTTTCCATGCTTAACGATTGTAGTATTGTACAGCGCAAAAATTTCTTTTTGCAGATTTTTAAGGATGAGGCTAATTTTTTGCTATAAATAATGATTGCTGTTGATTAAATGTTATTTTTGCATCGTGAGCTTGGTTTGCTATGTCGCATTGTTTGCAAAATCATTTTGATGAATTAAAAGTGTTATCTAAGTGTAGCCCTTGTCAGCGTAGTGCGTATTTGAATAAAGCGAATAAAGATTTAATTTACTGCATCTCGGATATTTGCTTCAACTTATTGCAAGGAAATATTCCTTTATCTTTGCAACAAAAGAGACGATTGAAACGTCATAAACGAGAAATTTGATACTTGGGCTCTAAAAAAGGGACTAATTTATTAAGAAAACGCAAAATTATTCAAAAAGGCGGATTTCTACCATTAATATTAGGTCCGTTACAAAGCATCGCCGGTAGTTTACTCGCAGATATTATTACCAGACGATGAAGTTTGCTAATAAGATGGTATTGGTTCCTCAAGATGTTTTTTTGAATCAGTCTAGTACCGAAAAATCCCCAATTCAAAAACAAATTGACGAGTTTAAAATTGAGCTTCAAAAGATTTTAGATAGTAAAGAGAGTCCCAAACAACAATTTCAATTGTACTCGCAACTATTTAGTCGGTATTTAAACTTAGAGGCTGAAAAACGACAACCGCAGCCTTTAATTCTCAAGGAAGATGAAAAATTAGAGCCTGAGTGGTACAAATCAGTATTAAATGATCTGCCGAGAAGTAAACAAAAAAAGGCAAAATTATTAATGTCGCATATAAGACATAGTAAGTCAATTAATGGTAATGATAATGGTGAAATTGCGATTCGGGGGCAAACAATTCCCGATTCTCACATTATTGATTTAATTAACAATTTTAGTAGAGAACAAACAAATGTTGCAAAACCCCTCATTGGCGTCTCGGAATTGGCTCAGGCACTGTCAATGGAGCATATTCCCTTAGATTATATTGGCAATCCGAATAGACAAAAAATGATTAATGATATTATGGAGTATGACGAATCACTAACAGTACCGCAGCTAGAAGAGTCGAGTGGTGTTAAGCGCAAAATTGAATTAGAAGAACCAGTAGCAAAGAGGATGGGAATTGAGGAACTGATTGAACGTAAGCCAAAATCAAAAAGAAAACAACATAGATTGAAAAGTGAACAACAACAACAACTACCCATACCCAAATGGAAATGGCGTTTCAAGCGGAAGTTTAAAGGTTCGGTATTACCCTCAGTAAAGAGAATAAAGAAAGAAATAACATGTAAGCGCAAACTCATTTTACCGGAAAGACGTTTTGAAAAAAGATTCAAACAAGAGCAAGTATGACATAAGCAAAAACTAGAATATTTGACAGCCGCAAGAAGTTTGGTACCAAAACGATTAAAGTACTCATCTTTGTACGCAGATGACGGCTAAAAAATAATTATATAAAAGAAGCAATGTAGCGAGAATGATTCATATTATTATCCAAAATGAATAAAAAGCGGTTGTTTGAATCCATTTACAAAAACTTGGATGATCCATCATTTTTCGCCTGTGTTAAATTATTATACAATGCTGCAAAAAGGAAAAACCCCTCGGTTACGTTAGATCAAGTCAGGGAATGGCTCGCGTCGCAAGACACTTATACCTTACATAGACCAGCTTATCGAAAATTTAAGAGGAACAAAATTTACGCGTTTGAATAGATCATCAATGAGAATTGGACCTGGCTGATATGACTTCGCTCAAAGATTACATTGATAATTTTAAAAATATTCTCACATGCATTGATGTACTAAGTAAGTACGCATGGGCGCGACCAATGAAAACCAAGTCTGGTACTAACGTAGCGAATGCGTTTAAAACCATACTTATTGAGGGACGTAAACCATGGCGTATTTGCACTGACAAGGGGAGAGAATTTCTCAATCAAGAATTTCAAAATATACTCAAATTGGAGCATATTGACATTTTCACATCCCAGAATGAAGATATAAAATGTGCCATTGTGGAGAGATTTAATCGTACGCTTAAGAATAGAATGTATCATTATTTTACTGAAAATGCGACCTATAAGTGGATCGACATTTTGGATAAGTTGGTTCAAAATTACAACAATACTATTCATCGATTGATTAAAATGAGGCCAGTAGACGTAAATATTAACAACATTCAACGAGTAATAAATGCGTTGTATGGAAAATTACATCACAGAAAGAAACCTATACTGTCAATTGGCGATTATGTTTGCATTTCCAAGTATCATCAAATATTCAACAAGAGCTACAAACCTCAATACACTGAAGAAATTCTTAAAATTTCTCGCGTCGTTAGTCATCAAACCGAGCCCGTATATAAACTGATAGATTTGAGCGGAGAGGACATTGTTGATACATTTTACGAGCGGGAGTTGCAGAAAGTTCAGTATATTGAGAATCGCGCTTTTAGGATCAAAAATGTGTTAAAGAAGCGGCGATTGCGGGACGGTCGAGTTCAATTGTTGGTAAAGTGGTTGGATTTATGAATCCGATTTGGAATGAATGGTGCTGAAATTGCAAACATTGTCAAAAAGGACGCATTATTGAAACAAATATTTCTTGGCGTTTTTGCGAGTGATCAATTACCTCGACAAATTCCTTTTCGACCAGCGGCACTTATGGCAAATACGGACCCTATTGGTTAAGCCGGAGAACACTGAGTCGCTTTTTGTTTTGATTCAATGGGCAACATTAATTATTTTGATTCATTTGGTCTTTTGCCATATGTAGATTTGTTTCTTCAATTTATGCGCAGAAATAGCAGTATGCAGTATTTTAACAGAATGCGCTATCAGAGTTCATTTAGCGCATCGTGCGGTCTATACTGTATATTTTTCTTGTTTCATTGTTGCAGAAATATAAAAATGGGTACAATTTTTGGATCAAATCTGTTACATAATGATAGTATTGTATGCGAGTTTATGCGTAATACTTATAACGTTTGTCCGAGTACGTGTTGCTCCGATTTGCAAATTTATGTACCTTACTGGAAATTGAAAATTATATAAGGCGCTTACATAATTATTCTTATCATTGTAGTAAAATATTTGTCTACGGTCATGCAGGATTCTACTCAGTTTTATGTCACCTTGCCTAGCAACACTGAAAAAGATGGCACTGCTTCGAGTTTTAGAGTGAAATTGCCTCACAGAATTAGATTGGATGGCGATTAAAAAGTTGCGTTAGTGGAACTTATTTATCCTTTTTTGTAGTACACAATAAAAAAGGGTGGAAATTATATTATATTACAGATAGAATCAGGACAATTGAAAAAATTTGAAAAAATTAATTTGCCTGCTGGAAATTATGAAACTATCGAGAGTCTTGTTAATGTAATTAATATGGCTGTTCATGATAGTCTAAAACAAATACAAAATAAAATTGACAACAACAGCGTTCTACGAATAGAATATAATGCTCTGGTGAATCAGATCATTTTTTTCTTGACCCCACTATCATTAAAGGTGTATATGCGAATAAACAACTATCTCAAATTTTGGGGTTTAATCAAACAATATACAGATTCACATCGGACAGCGAACCTATTAGGGTACTCAGTACAAATGCGCCAGATATAGGAAAACATAATTTTGACACCATGTACGTTTATAGTAATATTGTAGAAAATCAGATTGTTGGGAACATTGTGGCGCCTTTATTGCGCATCCTTGCGGTACAAGGTAAATTTGGAAATATAATAAATAAGGTTTTTGACAATACTCATTACTTACCAGTTTTGTTAAAAGATATAGCGTGGATCGATATTAATATAAAGACTGATCTTGACGAATTTGTTTCATTTGAGTTTGGCAAGACGATTGTGAAGCTTCATTTTTGTAAACGCTCTCCTTATTTCCAATAAAAAATGCACGTCATTTATGTGCCCGACAGTGCCAATGATTGGCTGGAATATTATATAAACACATTATCCAAAAATTCTCAATACCAATTAGGCGGTGCGATCAAAGGTTTCAAAGCGTACGCCCCTTATCACAGGGGAAGGGCTTGGCAGCTTTTTTAAAAGCTTATATAGATTAGCTCTGCTGCTATTCAAAACTATCGGGAAGCACGCGCTAGTTAGTGTATCCAAAATTGCCGCCGACGTAGCCACGGGTCGCAAATTCAAAGAAAGCGCCATTGAGCATGGAAGATCTGGTGCGGCTCAAGTGTTGCGCGATACGGCCGACCGCATTCATCAATCTGGAAAGGGTATTGGCGTACATAAAAAGCAGTCAAAAGTTAAAGTGCTTAAAAAGAGAAAGCGCGGCTCAAAAACATCATTTGTGAGAAATAAACGCCCTAAATTGGTTGGTTTGGATGTTTTTGCCAATTAATTATGAGTAAACTATTAGACGCCAGCTCTATTCCCAGCAGTAAAAGCGAATTGGACCTTTTTACTGTACCAACGACGCAAGTGGCGATTCGAAGATCATTTTGGTCTAAAGTTCAGTTGCAAAATCCGTGTACCAATGATGGACCGTATGAATTTAGAATGCCTCCCAACATGTATATGATAGACCTGTCTAAAAATTACATCTATTTTGTTATTCGTATTACAAACCCAATGGTAGTGGTTGCAAATTAACCAAAACGCAAGGAGCTTTAGGAGGCAATGTTGTACTACCTATAAATTTGATTGGAAAAACCTTTTTTAAACAAATTAAAATTTTTCTAAATGGAAAGCTAATTTCTGACAGTGGCGACAAGTATGCCTATCGTTTGTTCTTGGAAACTGAGTTAAATTTTGGAAGAGATGCGAAAAAAAGCCAGTTACAAGCAGCAATGTATTACTCTGATTATGACGATGAACAAATGGGAGAAAAACATGGCTATTACAAAAGAATGGATATTTTCAAAGATAGCGCGTGGATTGAACTGATGGCGCCCGTGCATGCTGATTTGATGCTTCAAGAAAGATTTTTGATAAATCAATGCGAACTACGTCTCAAGTTATACAAAAACAATGATAAATTTTGTTTAATTGACAATGCTCAGAATCCAACCACAGACTATAAAATAGAGGTCAAACAAATGTGTTTGTATGTCAAAAAAGTAGAAGTAACTGAGGGAATCTCGCTCGCCCTCGAATCAATGCTGCAACATACTACTTTAAAGTACCCAATCAGACGCACGCAAATTACTACACTGCACGTAAAAGAGAACCAAAGATCAACGCCTTTGAATTCGTTATTCAGCGGACCCTTACCGAGGCGTTTAGTTGTTGGTATGGTGAATGCTGAGGCGGCGAGGGGGTCCTACCTAAGGTCTATCCCCGTTCCATTTTCAAGATTTTGGAATTTCTGAGATTAAAATTGTCAGTGGCGCGACTAGCGTACCGTCTACTCCATACAGGCTAAATTTTGATGAAAACCAATTTCTTCGCTCCTACGTACAATTGTTCAATGGTTTAGGTATCACTCAGGATGATAAAGGAAACATGATTAGTGTTGGAAAATTTAAAAATGGCAGTACCTTTTTTGTCTTCGAACTCAGTGCTGACGGAACCGACACCAATACATGGGAATTGATGAGAGAGGGAACGACTAGTTTAGAAATGCAGTTTGGAAAAGCCTTACCAGTTGGGGGCATTGAATGTATAATTTATGCCGAGTTTGATTCCCTTCTTATGGTGGACCATACCCGTCAGGTTTATTTTGACTACACTGTGTCAAGTCGAAAATTAACTCAAATTGCCTTTGTAAGTGAAAAAATATGCGCAGGTACCTAATGTTAAGTACTTATGCCTGGGCGTATATCATGTGACTGATGACGTAAAAAAAGCATTATCAGCTAAGTTATTTTGATTAGTGTATCATAGTATCGTTGGAGCCAGAGTCGTGAGGTCAATTGTGCTGTACTGCTCTTAATTTTTTAACTATGCGCATTGAATTTAATTTGGGGGCCGATTTGTATTGCCTGGTGTCGAAGTGGAAGGGGGTTGCCACTATAGCATTTCTTGTTTGTCAAGTTTTTGGCAATTCGCCATTATACCCTACAACCCATGGAATTAATATGGTGGAGGATCAATACAAGAAGCTCGCCAAGGCGACAAAACGAATCATTGTTGGTTTACTGCTCAGTAAAGTGATGGAAGACGTAGATTCATTAAACAACACATTTGCATTGATCAAAATTGATGCCGTATCAAACAACAGATTATTGATTATTAAGAATGATAAAAAGAAGCAACAGGTTAAATCGACACTAACGTAGTTTCAAAATTGGCAGGAGAAGAAGGAGGAAATTGTGCTGGCAATCAAAAAGATGAAAAGTAAATTTTTAAATACTTAAAAATTGTTTTTTTTTATATGTTTTATTATTGATTCAGATGATGGTGATGGTCAGCCGTTAGAGAAAAAACTTAATTTTCAGCCGGAAGATAAAGAATCGCATGGTAATGCAAATTTCAATGTTGTTAAAGAATCATTTCCTTTTTTATAAGTTATTTTCAATAACGTAGATGATGGCGATGGTCAACCGTTGGAAAAAAGAATTAAACCTGAGGATAAAGAAACGCTTAGTAATGCAAATTTTTATATTGTTAAAGGATTGTTTCATTTTTTATAAAATTTTTTCATTAACGTAGATGATGTTGCTGGTAAACTGTTGGAGAAAAAATTAATTCTCAGCCAGAGGATGAAGAAACGCTTGGTAATGCAAATTTGTTTCTTTCTTTCTAACATGCAATTCTTATGACCTATGAATTTAGACGCATATTCAGTTATCGATTCGGGATTCGCAACTCAACAGGAAGAAGACATATTGAATGATGAGCAGGAGATGCATCTGTATCCCTCGCAACCTTTTATGTACAACAGGACTTTTGACATATATCCTCCCGATTCATTATTTCATGTCTATCATCCGTAAGATGATCATAATTATACTCGTTAGTACGTATGCGTGTGTGATCAGTAGACAGACCGTGGTATAGTAGTGTATAAACATGTAGTTTTTTATTGTATAATATTTTATTAGAAATAAATATAACAACAAAGCACATATTAATCAATCGCAAATATGTACAAAGTATGATCACTTCTCTTTGCTCCCTTTTTGGGTAAAAGACCCAGATAATTTAATTTTTATCCAAATTGGGGGTTGCGCCTGTAATTAGTTGCAAGCATTTTGCGTACATAATTTTAGCACGATGCAACAAAATTGATTTATCTGATAATCCCAATCCGGAATCAGTAAGTTTAGCGGTCATTAAACCTGTATGTACATAATTTTAGCGCACGGCGACCTTAAATTTGATTTCTCCGATAATCCCGATCCGTGAGCCACAAAGCTTAGTGGTCGTTAAATGGTATGTACATAATTTTAGCGCATTGCAAATCTCGATCGGGGGCCCAAAAGCTTAGCGGTGTATGTACGTAATTTTAGTACAACGCAAAAAATTGGTTTATCTGATAATCTGGGGGCCAGAAAAATTAGTAGTGTATGTACATAATTTTAGCGCGGTTTATCCCATAATCCCAATCCACGGGTAGATTTACGGACCCCCTGGATATACTAATTTGGGGCAAGAAGAGGTGCACAGCCGATTAATGTAGGTACCTTGGCTCGCCTGCGGGTGTATAATGACGTCAGGTTGCGATCGTAATACGTCATAATTTTGTATCTAGTGCATGTGCACTTAGCAAGCATCCTTCATCATTGTACCCCCAGAGGGCCCCGTGTTACTACTCATAAGGATAATGAATTTCTCTAATAAAATAAAAATAATGATGTCTTGTCCGGTCTTACCGTTTTTTGGATGGGTACCGGCCAGAGGAGCAAAATAAACAAAAAACTCAACCCGTGTTTTGACTACCCACTGGCACTTGCTACTTTCAGGAGATCCGTCAGGCAGGCAAGAACAAAAAAATAGTAACCATGACTGTCATAGTAACTAAAAAAATGACGTCTTGTGCTGTCAAGCAGTTTCTTGGACTGGTACCGGCCAGAGGAACAAACTAAATAAAAAATGACGGACAGAGGGTTAAATAATGAAATAATGCACGGGTATACAGAAAAAAATTTAAAATCTGAATGGCAGTGTGCAATAGTTAGGAAATGGGCATCACTTGTTGTAGATTATTTAATTAGGCTGAGCTCTTTATTACGAGTCATTTGTTTTATTTTCCATTAAACCATGATCACGCTAAATGATGGCATTAATTTTTGGAAACAAACAAAATGCATTCTTTGCATGATTTCAATCCTTTGATTTGATTACTCTAACGTCCTATGAAGTGATTTTGGGAGGCGACATGCATATTTCTCGGGGTGCACCGAGGCCCGTTTTTGTGGTTTTTGTTTTATGGTTTTTGGCCGTTTTGGGCATCCACGCATTGCCTATTGCAACGGTGTTGAGTTCCTATTATTATCAAATTCGGCAATTGTACTCGGGAAATTTTTGCATATTCTACTAATTAATTCAGAAAGTTTGGCTTAACCTTTATGCTTCCTACAAACCTCGAGAAGCATGCAAGTATCGGAGTGGAAATGTACTTTTTGCACATGATTAAAATTTTTATGGTTTTGTGACAGTACAGGTCTGTGGTGATGTGCACATTTTTATCACTTTATTCGTATATACTGGAGGGAAAAATTGTAGGGTCAGCAGTGGGGTTTTGAGCCAAATTAATGCACAAAATTTATCAAAGTTTTAATTAGAAAATTTGTTTGTTTTATCCTAATATTTTATTAATCATAGTTGGGGCTTAACGCGCGTAAATCACATCATTTTCATTCAATTTGAGAATTTGAGTACACTTTTGTGTATAACTTTCGATTCACTGGTATTTGTTAATAAAATAAATACAATAAATGATCACAATTCAATCAGCTTGCTCAATAATTAATTTACGTTTTATGTTACATACAACCTGCCTACATTGTGACAGTCGGTCGAAGCTGATGAACCTGCTCAACATCAAATAACTCATTTCAATGGAGTAAGGTTTTTTGAGATGAACTCAAGAATCACTGAATAGGTTTTTATGGAATAAAATGCTTTAGATAGACAATTTTGGAATGAAACTATTTTGCCAAAAAAGTATAGCTAGCTTATGTCTACAGTATGCTAGGCTCAAAAAAATTCTCAAACTTTGCTTGGCTACTACAGTATACAGGTTAAGTTTTAAAATTTGGAAAATTGCAAAATAATTAGATATTTTGTGCTCTAAATCTCACTTTTTTTGTTTCTGAATAGTTCATCCTGCAATTTTAATTTAGTTTTTTTCCAATATGGCTGCCCTGCCCCCATAAGGTATGCAATTTGCCCGCATTATTTTTTATATTTTCAAATGATTAAGCACATTTTAGAAAGCCCTAAAAAAGCTTGGTTAAATGATATCCTATTTGTCTGATTTCCTAGAGAATTCCAGTTTTTTGATATGGACGCCAGAAAGGCTGTCATACTGTAGCTTTTGATCTTTTCAGCTAGTATTCTGTAATTTCGTAACATATTCCAAATTTTTTTCAGTAAACATCTAGAAAATTTAATATTCTTTTTAATGAGCTATTCTCATGTTCTGAATCCTTCTAGTTTGTTCAGGATAGTTCGAAAACCTCAAAATTATTCCTTGTATAGTGAAAACAATATGTGCCTTATTTTCTTATTTGATTTGTTATTATAATGAAGGCCCCTTACTGTATAAGAAGCATACTACATCTTCCAGTGACAATATTATTAATAAAAATTGGTCTTCCTTTAATTTTATGTTTAAAATGATTACCCTTAGGGATTGAAAATTTTACTGGAGAATATACTGTTTTCCTAACAAACTTTGAAAATGCTTAATGAAAAATGCAGTACTATGTATAGCTCGTGTGGGGTTAGATCTGCATATTAGTGCTGACATGCACGTATGCATTTTTTAATTCATCATTTTTTCCATAGATATAGCTACCATTGCTTACTGCTTTAGTGGACATAACACATGTTAGCATTAATACGTCAAGTTTTAGATTGTATAAGGCAGTTTTTTTATATACATTTTTATAAACAAGGTCATTTGACTCAAAATTGTGAGGTTATTGTTGTAATTTTGAAAAACAATGAGGCATCAATGCTTTCAAAGAATTTAATGATGGGCCTCACAGAATTATAAAACAGGCATTATTCATTGTTTAAAATTAACATATTGAATTTGAATTCATATTAGAGCTATACGCATAATTAAAATATACAATTTTATTAGAATTTGTATTACCCTATATTTAATTTGTACAAATTTATTATGGTTCAGTGGCACAAATCAGTTGGTATTATACTAAATTAAATAATGAATAAGCACACTATGTATTTTTAGGTGAAATCCAATAAACTTATATTTTGCCTATAAAAATACTTGTTTGTAAGGATATTTTCAGAATAAAGAACATCAAGTAATAATTAAAAATATTAAAAATCAGGAATTATTATAAAATCATATTAAAACATAAATGCCATAAATCATATAAGTACCTTATCAGAAAAGTCAAAATGTCATATATAAATTAAAAAATCATATAAATTAACATGTTTTAATGCAAGAATTCCAGATTTTTGTCTTTGATTATCTGATTTTCCAAGGGCTGAACTTACATCTTTGCAACTCACCTAATTTCGGCCTGATTTTGGGCATGCTCAAATATGCATCAGATACATTGTTTTAGCTCAATTTTAGCCAAAACACATGAGTACTAAGGCACATCGACATCACCCTAGGCTGCAATGATGAGAGATACCTTATCTTTCATCAATGTGGCTTGGCTTGCAGTACTACATGTAATACGTGTGTGTGTGTGTGTGTGTGTGTGTGTGTGTGTGTGTGTGTGTGTGTGTGTGTGTGTGTGTGTGTGTGTGTGTGTGTGTGTGTGTGTTGCAATGTATGTGTACAAACATACGTATAGATTGATAAACATTAGGTTGGTCATTCAAAATTGGGTCTATTGTGCATCAACCCACCCAAATATTGGCCATCCATTGGGATAGGGAGTCCGCCTGTTGAAGTAGGGAGCCACCCATTAAGTTAAATAAAAAGTACAGCTTGCCAGTGTTAAGGACAAGCTTTGAGAACTCTTCTTCAATCTTTTGTCCACTTAGCGCACTTTACTATTATATTTTCCCAGCGCATTTTAAATTAATTTTCCCCCATGTCTAATTACGTGACAAGTTTTGACAAGAAACTAGGGATTTAGAGCGAAATTATTTTATTACAAAAAACTTTGAGTAACTTGGAGACAATCAGCAGAATTACGTTAAGAAAATAGACAAGTAAGAACTCAAGTAGGTTTAAAGGTATGCTAAAATGGCAACTGTGGTTAAGATGTGGCAAAACATTTTGTGAATAGACAAATATGATAAGCACAAACTAATGCGCTCAATGAGGCAATACTAGGTGATGTACATTTTAATGAAAGAAAACTTGATCATGATACAACACAAATGTAAAACTGAGTAGTCTGAAGCAGAGCCAATGAAGAATTAAGCTGTTTGCAAAAGCAGATGGATAAACTGAGCCACTTGTTATTTGTTCTTCAAGCAATAAAACAAGGCTACTTACTTGGACTTTCCTTTCAGGTTTACCAAAACGTCATATTTCAAGGAGAATGAGTTGCTTATCTCCTTTTCCACAATCATATTTTCCGAGTTTTCTGCCCATACTTATTGCACTTTGCTTGTATTTTTACATATGTAGCTTATTTTTGCCCAAATATGTACTTTCTAAATTTTTTTCCTATGCTCTGACCCTAGCTAGTCCTTCTCTCCTTATCTAGGTCAGCAATAATCCCTATCTTCTAACCTAGTACTTGAGTTATTTTCATATGATTCAGCTTCTTCAAATTATTTCTGCATGTTAAATACAAATAAATACAAATATTTTATTTTCATCACACCAAAAAGAACACAATAAGAAAAGAAACATAAATATACAATGTAATACAATTATAAATAAACATTTGACATGAATCATACAAAATCAAATATTCTAAAAGCAAGAAATTATTAATTAAAGTACATTTATACAAGATTAGTGCAAAAGACAAAGGTAGGCACGCAGGCTAAATGAATTATGCACTCAGAACACGCCCCCTAGCAAAAACCCAGTTAGATCAACTTTTTTCAACTTTTCACAAAGAGAAACAACACTAGGAAATCTTACAACAGCTTCAGGTAGGGAATTCCATATGTGAATCCGTGTTTAGGCTTTTCCATATCATCTATTCATGCCTTTGTTCATTTTACGCAGCTAGATTTTTGACCGTACTTTCTGTACATTCACACAAGTTTAATACTGGCTTGGTGGCACATTTAAATCATTTCTATCTTTTTTATCACCTTGGACTAATCACCTCAAATTGCCCTTTTCAGTTATTAAACAAGCCTGTTAACTTAACAATCTTTTTAATTGTTTTTCTTAATAGCTGATTTGATGGCTTTCTGCAGATGGTCTCGGCCATACGTGGACAGCAAGAAAATTCTGGGGCAAGTGGGTGCAAGATTTTTCAAAGGTTAAAAAATTGCTCTCAAAAATCATGTTAACACACATTTTTCGACGTTTCTAATCAAGCATTATCCATTGGCATAAAAGAATTTCGAAAAACCAAAAAAATTTTTAAAATCGAATTCTTGGGGGTATTTTTATTTCTGGGAGAGGGGTATTTTGGTTTCTTGTGGGTTGCATACCATATGTGAGCAGCCCCAAAATTCTGGGGGTGCAAGATTTTTTAAAGGTCAAAAAATGGCCTTAACCCTCCTATTACCAAGGGGTCACGCACCCTAGTCTTACCAAGGTCTAGATCAAAAATCTAGTTATTTGGAAGATAACAAAAATGAATATAAATACATATTTCTGGTAGTCAAGAGAATGAGAAATTAAAAATGTCATTAACTTTGCACAAAACTGAAAACCAATTGAAAAAAAACGTATTTGAACTTGCAAAAATGTGTAAGAAATACAATCTGCAACACAGGTAACACATGTTATAAAATCATGAAATCCAGCTTTTCTTATAAGATATAGGTCAATACGTTTTCTTATGCTCAATAAAACATGTGTTGCAGTAAAAAAAGAGGGTACTGAGAAGCTTGCCACTTAAGAATTTATGGCCTTACAGTAAACTGCAAAAAACAGGCAACTAGATCACGGATCTAGAGCTCGGTAAAAGTAGGGTTAATGGTGGTATGGTTAAAAAACACCATTTTTCAACGTTTCTCATTGAGCACTATCCATTGGCATCAAAAAATTGCAAAAAAAACAAAAAAATTCTAAAAATTGAATTCTGAGGGGGTATTTTGATTTCTGGGGAAGGTATTTCGGTTTCTATTGGGTTGCATACCCCCACGCCCAGGTGTGGTCTTGGCCCATCTTAAAAACAGTTGACTTACAGAAGCTAATATCATATACGTGATCTATGTACAAAAAGTATCATAAAATACGCTCTCATTGCTTATAATAGATAAAATTTCTTCATGCAATATAAACTGATTATTATTTAAATCTAAATATACTTACATGACACAATACCTCATTTAAGAATACCATTTAAGTGATAACAAATTGCGAGAATGTATGTGCAATATTGTTTATTACTTGGCACAGCTGGTCACTGTAAGGTCAGTCACAAAATAATATGCAACTATTCTACCTGTTTGATATGACTTTGATTTTTTTCCTAGAAATTTGTTACAATTACTGATGAGAAATAGATCAATTCAGTGCATCACACAAAAACTTGTTTTGATTTTTAAAAACTACTAAATGAAATGCGCACATGAAAAACAGACTGTAGAGCATTACATATGGTATTTTTTTGAAAGAATACATGCATGAATCATCATTGTAATTTACGTGGTGATGTAGCAATCAATACCTGAAGCTTAGTGATTGAATATTTTTATAAAGAAAAAATATATATATATATATATATATATATATATATATATATATATATATATATATATATATATATATATATATATATATATATATATATATATAAAAGTATCATAAAATACGCTCTCATTGCTTATATACTAGCAAGAAAAAATTCTCCTATGGAACAAAAAAAGGTAGAATATACTTGGAACAAAGAAGAACTATCAAGGATGTAAAACGAGGAGACTAGAAAAAGCTCCTATCTACAAATGTCACAAAATTTGCTAAAACTCAGAAATTTCCTAAACATAGAAAAAATGAAAGTAAGTAAATCAAAGAAAAAACCTACCTGTGCCTAAAACTGCAAGATCTGCTAAAAATCATATTTTCTAAGCAATGCAAAAATTGAAGTACATTCTGTGGCATGCTGAAGAAAGCAGCATCCTGTCAAACAAAGATAAAACATTGGACTAGATAATTGAACCACTCACTCTTCAAAAGCAGATATTGCCATAGCTGAGCAGCATCATGTTGCAATATTCTTCTGGGTAAAAAAATAGTAATTATTGTATGTTGGGAAAACCGCAATTTCTGACATTTCTAATTGGACACTGGTGCATACCTATAACCTCCCATGCCTAATGGTAATCAGTTTACATGGGCAGGAATGAAATCCGGGTGGTCTGGTGGGATTACACGCCAGAAGAGTACTGAATGGACCCATGCATTATATAGAAATCACAGTCTTTTGTTGCGGTATCACAAATAACGCAGATTTGAGATTTATTTTATAAGCTTTATGTTAAGCATTGGACACCATACCTATACATAGGGGGTATGGGGAGTATGCACCCCAAGGCAAAATACCCAACAAGAAAATGCAAATACCCAACAATACCTCCAGAATTCAATTTTTTAAATCTTTCTGCTCTTTTTGGGTTTTTTGGTAGGTACCAATAGATAAAGCTCAACAAGAAACGGTCAAAATGATGTTTTCTTTGCCATAGCACTATTTTAAGGCCAATATTCTAATTTGAAAACCACCCTCAGAATTTTGAAACCGCCCACTGTGTGGTGGACAATATGGGGAGGTTCACCTATTTTTTTCAGAGGCCACAGAATATACTCCGCTTTTTGCATTGCTTAGAAAAAGTCCCTTTTTTAGCAGATCCTGCAGTTTTAGGCACAAGTAGGTTTTTTCTTTGATTTACTTACTTTCATTTCCTCTTTGTTTAGGAAATTTCTGACTTTTAGCAAATTTTGTGACATTTATAGATAGGATCTTTTCCTAGTCCCCTCCTTTTACATTCTTGATAATTCTTTGTTCCGAGTATATTCAACTTTTTTTTGTTTCATCAGAGCATTTTTTCTTACTTGTACCCAACTTTTTGTTAACAAGAAATAGTAGTTATTCCTATCTTTTTCAGTGTTGTAGCAGATGTCATTAGGTACTGCTTCCATCTTAGCAATTTATACATGCATCTACATTTGCTCAACTCACTCTATCAATACTTGCATTAAAACTACCTACAGTAATTAAGCTTATTCAAGAAGTCAAAGAACGACAAATCAATTACCTGTGGATCAAAGCATTTATGATAAATTTACACATGTAGGATAACGTGATCAACACTCATAATGATTTCTAAAGCAAACCATTATAAATGCGTAGCAACATGCATGAATAACAATTTTTGAATCACTGTACTCAAAAAACTGAAGTGACTTTAGCTGAAGCAACAATCATAATATTGTACTTAACAATTACATAACACATGGATGTTTACTTTTTAAAACTATATTACTGTAGGCAATTTTTCTATCACTTCTGTGGTCATTTGATAATGAGCTGAAAATTGATTCTCATGCACAGAATTATATGAAATACATAAGACTGTAGCATCAACAGTAAGCAAAAACCTATGTTTTAATTGTTATAAGACCAATTTTTGAAAAGCGTCATTGTAAACAAATGCGCCCAACTTGCATCTCACACTTGATTTATTGTCTTTTTTAATTTAAGAAATATATTGTTTTTGCAAGGCTCTAGGTCAAAAGTTCATATGCAGTCTTTACTTACATACACAGAATGCACAGAAGATTTTAGTCGGATTCGTAAATCTGATATTAAGCGGATATTACAATCAACATTTATAAAGACATCACGTCTCAACAATGGTCTGATGACAAATCAACATTAGTTGTAAAAAAGTTTACACCACTCTTGTATGTGAACTGTCCAACTTACTTCTTGCACTTGATTCCTTTAAATTCTAGTCATAAGGAAAAATTAGGTTTCTGCAAGGCTCTAAAACAAAGATTAATGTGTAGTGTAAACAATATGTTAACACTTAGTGTAAAAAATATTTTATTCAGAATCGTAATCTTAATATTGATTCGATATTACGACCAACTTTTATGAAAATAGTAAGTCTCCATAATGTTGTAATTATAAATTAACATTGGTTTAAACCACTTTATTGAACTGTTGAGTGTAAACATATGCGTCAGACTGGCATATCAAATTTGGTTCCTGGTCCATTTCTAGACTTGATAATCGTGTCTCTGACTGATAACCGGAGAAGCAGGCAGAAAAAACAAGACAGAAACGCATTTTTAACACCAAATTTTTGACTTTCCACTCACTAAGTATTAATGTGTACACAATTTGCTTTGACATGCACCCAATATAAAGCACTTTATTTTTATTCTATTGGACTTATCCCTACTTCTGGACAGAGAAACTGGCGAACAAAAATGCAAAAAAGACGTATTTTCCATCATTTAGAAAACTGTAAACTTTAAAATTCCGTACCGAACTCACCATTGAGGTTAAAGAAATTTGGTTTGACACAATTTGTAGTTTTTAAATTGTAGTACATTTCTGTGTGCCAAAATTCTCTTGCAAAAATTATTTGGTATGATTTATTAATCAAAATTCGGAAAAATATGTTTTCTTTGCCCATTTTTTACCTCTGATTTCGAAATTTACACCCCCATAAATAACTCAATATTTCGTTTTTTTAATGCGGTTTGCTGCAATGTGTAGCCCTGAGAGGCACTTTATTACTGCTGTATTCAATTTACCCTGACTCATAAGCGGAAAAATTTGGCAGAGAAATCTTAGTTTAAAATCCGTTTTTTTACAGCATTCACTAGAGTGTAAACTTTAAACCCCAGGATCTAACTCAGCATAGAGCGTAAAAGACTTAGCTTATATTCAGAATGTAGCCCTTGATCCGCTCTACATTTCTCTTAGAAAACATTTTAAAAAACTTATAACCGGAGTTAGTATCAGACATAAGCAGGTTGAAAATGCGACCAAAAAGTGTTTTTTTCCTCCAGATTTTCGCACTCTTTACACTGTGATTCAAGAACTAATGCGAATTTCGAAAAACACAAAAAATTGTGATCTGTAGAATTCATCCTTCTATAATTTTATGCTGTTTAATTGTTTGAGTCATCAATACTCAGTTGTCCACTGCCGCAGTGAAAAGGTCCCAAAATTTGTCCTATGTTATAATGTTACACAAAAACTTTACACCTTCTTTACACAGTCAGTTTTGAGTTTCCAGAAAAACAAAAAACACGGGAAGCAAATTATTTTATTATCTTTAATTAAAAAAAAACCGCGTCTTCCAGAAGTGTCCCGTTATAGCTGTAGGGGTGGGGGGTGCACAGGTGTTAGGGGTACCCAAGTATATTTTGGGTACATGCTACCTATGATATTTGTATATCCATTTAAAAAAGACAGTGTGGTGACAGAACAAAAATTGAATATACATTAGGTACAAGTGAGCATATTTAAAAAATATGTGCAATACAGCAATAAGACAATTAGAAAAAAATTATAAAAAGGTGTGACAATGTAAAGGGAGGTTAGGGGTGGTTTCTGCATTCCCAATGGATAGGCTCTACTCAAAATCTGAACTACCGTGCCAACTATCAATTAGATGCGATTCCCACAGTAAATGATGTCTACATTTAATAATGCAAACAAAAACTTTACTTATAACAAAATTGGGGAATAAAAAGGGGGTTTGCAAGGATCTCAGCCAAAATCAGATCAATAAATTCCTAAGATAATGAAAACATGGGAGAGAGAGTGTGGTGTTTGAAGGATAGGAGCAGTAAGCTGACTGTGTACCTACAATGCACTAGGATGTTCACCAAATCCCAAATGCTAAATGATAAAAAGTACCAAAAAATGCTTGCACACTGTAATTTTATAGCAGTGAGTTTTGGAGTTTAAACCAACAAAAAGTACCAAAGACGTGTGTTAAGCATTTTGAATTGAACAGCGGTTGGGCTAGCGGAAAATAATAACAGAAACGGATTTTATGTGTTTTAGCTAGCTCAGGTATAGAAATATGATTCAGAGTATACTGTGGAAGTTAAGTGTGCGGTTTGGAGGTTGGGCCATCAGGAAGCATTGCAACATATTTCATGCATTTCGATTAGCCTGAGCGTAGAGATATGGTTTAGAGCATATGGTAGGGCGTAAAAGTTCTCATGACCAAAAAAGAATATGGCGGCGCATTGGTTGGCCTAGCTATAAAGAATATGATTTTATCTAAATGCATATTTGCTTATCTGTGAGAGATTAGCATTTTTGTGGTATTTAGCTTTACGTACTTTCTATTAAGGTTGAGTTTTTTTGGAGGACAAACATGGAAGAACTGATTGATGTTTTGAACCAAAAATACTATTTTGAATATTTTTATTGGTGTTTATGGAAATATGGAATAGGTTGATGTGGTCAAATGACATTGAGTTTTTATGTCAACGGCTGGGTTTGGAATATATAATGAGTAGAGACCGGATTTTCAGGTGCAAAAAAAAGTTAGATTAGGTGCAAAAAAAGGTGCAAAAAATTCATCAATTAGGTGCAGAATTAGGTGCAAATATTATTGGAAATCCACATGCTAAGAGCACTTTTACTCAAGCAAAAACTTGTTAAATGCGTATATGATTGGCCCATCACTTGCAAAAACACTTTTAGTCGAACAAAAGTTAATTGAATGCAATAATATTGCACATTTCAATGTTGTCAAATGTCAACTTTTGGCGGCAATCAGATAAGATTAATTTATACAGTGAAAAAGATCACTTGATGTGCGCAGTAGCAATTGGTGCAAATAGCGTCTTCAGTCTTTTATCAGTATTCGTTTCACTGACAAAAGCTTCAATGTCCGGATTTCTTTGTATACTTCCGTGGAATTTTTCCAAGATCGATCCATCCAGAAATGCCAACACGTCTTAATACGTGCCTGTGGGAGGGGCGGGTGAGGAGAGGAGGGAATAATTTAATGAAATTAGATCAGAAAAAAGATTAGCCTATCAATTCTTTTTAAAAGAGGTTGGTACCATAGGCCGATTTTTGCTGAAAAAACTTTACTATATCCACTTTTTAATTCGAAAAATTACTATATCCTACCCTCCCTAAGAGTTTGACCTGCAGCGTGTGTGAAAACAGCTACTAATAAAATTTGTAAACAATCCATGCAGCAACATCGGCTTCAATGGCTTTCCATTTTATTGTCCAACCAGTATGTTCAGCACGCTGTTTTGCATCCGTTGTTTTGTCCAAAACAAAATACACTGAATTATCGCCTATCAACCATTTAATCTCCTTAATTGTTTGATTGTAAATTGGCAAAAACATAATTCTTACGCAGGGTTCTTTCATCAGAAATTGTGCGGTTGGTATATTCTTCAAGAAAATTTCTCATAGGCACTGAATTAATTTTAAATAGAGGAACATCCAATTGAACAAAAGCTGTATTAAAATCTGACTCAAATTCCTTGGCTAATTTTAAAGAATTTTCAGCTTCTTTGAATCCAGCAGCCAAAAAAGACTGTGTTGGTCTTGGGCTGGATCTTGAATTCTGACCAGAATGCCGAGCACTTTGAATATGTTGCGTAACTCATTGTTTTCAATGTTTTTCATCAATCTGAATAACGACGTCACAGGCATCACATTTTAGGATAGCGCCATTGGTAATAATTTTTTCTGCATGGAAATCTTTGGCTAAAGCATTCAATTTACAGTTCCCAACTTTTGGCATGTTGCCAAAAACATAATTATGCACCCGCACTCGCTCAACAAAGTAAACACCATGTACCATCTAAAGTAACTGTACTAAATTTGAAAAACATGCGTAAAATGTGTAATTTGTTAGCTAAATTATTGAGTTTTAGGTGCAAAATTGACAAAAGTCGAGATTAGGTGCAATTAGGTGCGCAAATCCTATTTTAGGTGCAGGGCAACAAACCATTGACTATATGCTTCAAAAACACTGTATTTATGCTTTTCTGGCATTCTCCTGTCAAGGCGGGTCAAAAAAACAAAAAGGTGTAGCACCTAAAAATCCGGTCTCTAATAATGAGATCCAAATATCCACGTGTTTTAAATGTAAACATTGGAAATGATAGCAAAGAGTTTAAAGATATAGATCAATTAAATTTGAAGATATAGATTAATTAAGTAATTAGAATGGCATAACATTTCTTCCCCTGTTTTTCCCTTTTTTGTTTTGGAGACTACATGACCATGTGAGCAGGATACAACAATATAAAACACAAACAACAAATAAAAAAAATCAAAAAAGAAATCAGTCTCTATGAGTAGCAGCCTTGTAACTAAGTGGTGGTGGCATGCGGACTTGGGGGTTGCTGGCTGGGATGCATGCGATCATAGAGGCGGTTGTGTATACCCTCAAAATATGCCAAATCCAGGTGCCCAAAGCCTCCAACTAGCATATTATATAAGGCTTGCAATAATGTGGCATAACAGTCATTGATCCATATTCAATTTGGCGGAAAAGTGGAAGCAATGTTGCGCTTTATTGTGGCTAAAAACGGATTGAATTCGGTTTCAACGGCTTGCTGACGCTGGTGCGCATTAGACGGGGGCTTTGAAGTATGAGGCTGCAAGTGCTGAGTTTGTGCTACATGCATAGTGAGTAGACTTTGGGGCACCATAGGGGTCAATATCAGGTTTGGCTGAGGTGTTTCGGCTTGAGGTCTGAATTAAGTGGAACTGCAAGCTTTCTTTGGATCACTGTACATTTGACTTTTGTTCTCAGTCATGCGGAACTCAAGTAGCAATGAAAATCCAAGCTTTTTAAGCAGTGGTGCTGAGGACTCTTCCAGGTAGGCCAGAACAACCATCAATATGACAATATGTTGGATACCCATTGTGTCAATATCAGAGTCGTGGAAAGCACAGGTGCAAAGCCTTAAAAAAAGTGATACCCAATGTCAAGAATGTTGGTAGAGTGACTTGGTTGATGCGCATTAATTTCCGTTATCAGATTGCCAATGTTGACTATTACAACAGCAGCTTTGAGGCAGCTATTGATGGAGGCCAGATGAGCAATTTCATAGTCAACATTGAACCATACAAATGATTTGTGCCTGTTCAATAAGAACAGACACATTGGGTATGCCACCCAATTTATCTAGGTCAAACGCGAAAAAGAAGCCGTTAGGTTGCATGATGTAAAGGAAGTCAATTTCTGGCTTCTCTGGTTGATCAGCATTTGCAGCTGAAGTGCGGCTGTTGGTCAAGATGCCAAAAACGTTGGAATAAGCACCAATACTATCACTAAGTATACCCATGGCGGATGGGAGAAGAACATCAGAGTGGCAAATATAGGGTGTAATAGTGAGTGGGAAATGGTGAAAGTGGCTCAGCCAGTCATTGCCAAGGAGAGATGGGGATTCTTCTTGGGAAGATTGAGTGTTGACTGTGATGGTTGATTTTGGTTGAGTGTCAGGTCCGTCCTGGTGACCTGTTGGAAGTAATGGTATGGTAAAATCCTGTAAGCAAGAAGTTACTTGATTCACCTCTGCTGTAGGTGGGGGTGCCTATTTTCCCAATACACAGCCATAGGCCAGCGTGTCTGAGTAGATCAAGTCTGGGTCACGGGGCTGGTGTGATCTAAGAACACTGTTACCATCCGCCACACAAGTGCAGCTTCCCATCTATTGACCTTGGAGGGATGAGAGGCTGTGTTGACCTGCCAAAAAGAAGTGCGTCAATGTGGATTCAAACCTAGAACCTTGCAATTTGTAGGTTTAAGTGTCAACCACTTGGCATTATCTTTGGAGGCATCATTATAATCAGGGGTTGGAGGGGTTGAGTTGTTGTCAGCCATGAAGAGTTTCATGATGGTGCAATATTATTCAACATAGTCTAAAAATAGAGGCTTTTTGAAATTATAGGTACTGAATAGAGAAGTAATATTTATAAGTATATTACGAGTGAAAACACAAATTATATGAGTGAGTGGGTGTGATTTGTGGGGTAGGGGGAGGAGCATTTATAAAACGCAGTTTTTGAGATTGTGCATTCTTAGTGTTCTCAATGCAATTATCATGAATCCATTTAGATTTTGAATTGGGATTAAAAATTAATCTAATAAAAGCATTTGGGTACAAAATCTGCATAATCTCATCAGGTCATATCCATGGGTGCAAAAAATTGGGGGTTTGTCCATATTTAATGGCTGGTGAAAATTTATAAACGAGATTTCCAATTTCATATTCAAATGTTGTTAGCCTTTTTATCATAGTGGATTTTTTGATTATTTTGGGAGTCCATGATGTGGGCACGTGCAGCTTCCCAGGCAGTATTGAGGAGGTGAGAGACCTTGGTGCTGTAGTCTGAGAGATTGATGCAATAAATAGATGTTGAGAGTTTATTTTGAATTCTGGTTTTGATTGGCAACTGTAGTTGACAACCATAGAGCAAATAAAATGGTGAAAATTGAGTGGATGCTTGTTTTAATGTATTATATGCAAAAAATTGCAGACTGGAGAAATTTATCCCAGTCAGTATGAGTTGGATTAATATACAAAGAAAGCATGCTGGCGAGAGTTTTATTAAAACGTTCAACTAATCCGTTAGTTTGAGGGTGATAGGCATAGGTAGGCAGCACCAAAATTCTGTGGGGGGAGGGGGGGGGTAAAAAATTTTTGAAGGTCAAAAAATGGTCTTAAAAGTGGTTGTATGGTGGAAAAAACACCATCTTTTGACATTTCTCATTGAGTACTATCCAATGGCATCAGAAAATAGCTGAAAAAGCAAAACAATTTCAAAATTTGTATTCTGGAGGGGTATTTTGATTTCTGGGGGGTATTTCAACTTCTGGGGGAGTGCATACCCCCAAACCCCCCTCCCCACACCCATGTGTGGTGATAGGCACACCTGGGTGGGGGGTGTTGTGAATGCAAATATACATAATGACTGAATTTGTATGGTCTGGTCATTTGTTATATGTTGCTAGTGCATTCTAGCTTATTCACCCGCAAATAGCTCTTGACATTTTCCGCATAGCTTGACATTCAATGACACAAGCATGAAATCATTTGTATCCTGCATGCAGCATACATCAGCAACTTATTTTTTATGATACATGCACATTTGACCTTTTTGAAATCAATCGTTTATTGCAGCTTTGATTATATATTTTCCAACAAATGTTATAATTTTCATTAATAAAAAAATCAGCTTAGTTCATTCAATGCACGGACTGCAGAGAATTGGAATTGATTTAGCGACACAATTTTTGGCACCCAGTATGGTGTGGAGCGACAGATAAAGTGAGCTGTATCTGTGTTCAAATTTTCAAATAAATCATGCTCTATAGAACAATCAACAGTATGATAAACTGATTGTGTCTATTTATTTGAATTAGAATTTTTTAAACGATTGACAGATTGAAGAACCAATCATGTCAATTTTATTTGAATTAATCAAAATTAGTAGTAAAACATGGCCCTTGTTCCTGGAAAAACTGGTTTTTTTCAAAATCAACTGCAATAAGGCAATTGTTAACTTTGTCAACAAAGAAGCTACAAACATTTTTAGAGAAAGTTAAATAATTATAAATTGAATTTCCTAATGAACAGGTTCCAAAAACTGATGCCATTGTGATGTTAAACAATCTGAATTTTGCAGTTTCCGCTTTAACACGGAAAATAAAAAGCGCGGTAAGCATAGTGAAAGAAAAAAATGCGGAATGGTCAGAATTACTAAAAAATCTCCCGTCTGACCAGATTATGCAAGAAGCAAAATTGTATGATGAATGGGCAAATGAGCCCGACAATTTTGTCAAAATTCTGACCACAAGCATTGAAGCAATCGATTTTTTGCAAAGCAAGCAGCTTATAATTAAAGAAATGTTAGCGAATTTGAAAGGAATAGTGACTAATTCATTTATTCCTATGCAATTTCAGTCCACCAACCTAAATGTGAGTCAAAATGCCCCATCTTTTCAGGTGACTCAATGAAATAGTTAGAATTCTAAGACTCATTCAATTCTGCAGTTCATAACTAAGAAATTTCTCAAGTAGAAAAATTCAATTATCTGCTTAGTGTTCTTAAAGGCAGCGCATACAAAGCTATTGATGGGCTTCCGATCACAAATGCAAATTGCCAAAACGCTATTGAACTTTTAGCACAATGATTTGGAGAAACAAACACAATTACACAGCTCTTATACTGTGAATTAAGAAAATTTACAGTTGCCTTGCTAAAAAACAATAGACCTTAGAAAATATCTTGAAAATGTGGAAAGGCTAATTTGCCCATTAAAATATTTAGGTGAATTTATTGATCAGCCAACTTTAATCATGCTAATAATGGAAAAATTGCCAAGCCATGTTTTGACTGAGCTAGGCAAAATCAAAAATTTGAATGCTACATGGAAAATAGATTAAATGCTGAAAAATCTGCAGGAAATCATTGCATTGAAGGAAGATGCTTATCAAATTTCACAAATGGAAAGCAGTTACCAAGAACAAAAGACACAATTTCAGGGAAAATACAATGCTAATAGACAAAATTTACAAGGAAATGCTAAAACGTTCACTGTAAATTGAGTCAAAAATGCCAAACCAAAATGGGCAAATTTAAAATTTTTGCCTAAATTTTGCCCATGCGTTTTCTATGATGAAAGGCATTTTAATAATCAATAGTAGTAATGGCTGTCAGCCTGGGGGCAACGCTGTAGGATAGGCTGTGTTATAACATAGGCGATGACGTAAAAATCTGCACTCTGAGGTAAGCTGAGGGTGCAACGTTGAAGAATATAGAACATTTGGACGGGTAAGGAGGGGTTTGTAAGGGGAGGGGGCTCCCACCGCGCCGCCTGTTATAGCATGGTCTATCTTGCAGTGTTATTCCTCAGGTTGCATGGTTGATCAGTTGGTGTGCCAAAAAATGCTAAAATGGCATAAAACAGGCACGTGGCTGGCCATCCAATTTTGGGGAACCAGCACTGATTTGGGAGGACTATGCCCAAAAATTGCACAAAATACCGTTTAAAAAGTCAGATTTTTCTGAATTTTAGGGGTCACCCCACTCCCCTAGATCTACGTGCCTGCATAAAAATAATGTATCTGGTCAAGCATTTTTCCGATTTTCGCCCTATTTTATCTAGAAATTTTCCTTGCAGGGATGCCCCCTCGTGCATGTCTTGTATGTATTATTTACTGTTCGAAGAAAGCACATACACAACAAGTCACGAATGATGTACAACTAATTTTGCTAAAAATTACAGTAAAAATGAACAAGGCGGCCATATAGATCAGCGAATATATCAAATATGCTGCAAATGTGATTTGTTTCACATAAGAGAAATACGATATGACAAATCGTCGCAAAAATAACAAAAAAATTTGCAGTAATTTCAAGTGTTTTTTAATCATT
This sequence comes from Mermis nigrescens, assembly GCA_036768485.1. Taxonomy (NCBI): domain Eukaryota; kingdom Metazoa; phylum Nematoda; class Enoplea; order Mermithida; family Mermithidae; genus Mermis; species Mermis nigrescens. Next base: position 305,463 of record JAVLUZ010000324.1, read on the forward strand.
TTGAGCATCTCCTCCATAGATGCATAGCAGGGCGGCTTTAGGGGTCAGCCTTCAATCTCAAAAATAGGCATAAATTGACAGTCATTGCAGCAAAAAATTTTAATTTTTATCAATTCCCAGAAACTTTTTCATTTAGGTCCCCTCCCATGGGTGTTCGTCTCGTCTCCTCTCATTTGCATGGGTCTGCATACTACAGAGAACTGCCGTTTAAAAAACAATTATTGATATTTTTGTCACGTTGCGGAATATTTTTGTCATGTTGTGGAATTTTTTTGTCAAGCTGTGAGATATTTTTGTCAAGTTGTGAAAATTTTTTGTCAAGTTGTGAAAATTTTTTGTCAAGTTGTGAAAATTTTTTGTCAAGTTGTGAAATTTTTTTGTCAGGTTGTGAAAATTTTTTGTCAAGTTGTGAAATATTTTTACGTGCTTAAGCATAGTACTTTTGTAAAGTTGTGAAACATTTTTGTCACGTTGTGGAAATTTTTTGTCAAGTTGTGAAATATTTTTGTCACGTTGTGGAAATTTTTTGTCAAGCTGTGGAAATTTTTTGTCAAATTGTGAAAATTTTTTGTCAAGTTGTGAAAATTTTTTGTTAAGTTGTGAAATTTTTTTGTCAAGTTGTGAAAATTTTTGTCACGTTGTGAAAATTTTTTGTCAAGTTGTGGAAATTTTTGTCAAGTTGTGAAAATTTTTTGTCAAGTTGTGAAAATTTCTTGTCAAATTGTGAAATATTTTTACGTGCTTAAGCATAGTACTTTTGTCATATTGTGAAATTTTTCTGTCAAGTTGTGAAAATTTTTTGTCAAGTTGTGAAAATTTTTTGTCAAGTTGTGCAAATTTTTTGTCAAGTTGTGAAAATTTTTTGTCAAGTTGTGAAAATTTTTTGTCAAGTTGTGAAATGTTTTTGTCAAGTTGTGAAAATTTTTTGTCAAGTTGTGGAAATTTTTTGTCACGTTGTGGAAATTTTTTGTCAAGTTGCGGAAATTTTTTGTCAAGTTGTGAAATATTTTTGTCAGGGTGTGAAATATTTTTGTAATGTTGCAAAATATTTTTGTAAAATTTTTATATTTTGCTGAAAGTATGCAGTTTTACGAGTTTTTTTACCAAAATTATAGAAATCGATCAATAAGACAAAAAAAAACAGAAAAAAAGATAAAATGTAGGCCCTAGGCTGATTGGCGATTTCTGGCGCAGGGCCAAGTTGGTCCAATTGGGACCGCTTTCTAACACATCTAGAAAGAAATCCGTCGGCGGTCTTCTCCAGCCAGCAGCTGAGGGCTTTTTTCCGTCCGATCTAACGCTGGCAGATGCTGTGAATCAAGCATTTGTCACAAGAGGCAAACACAAATGTCAAGACACAGAATAAAGTAAATAATATAAATTAAGCTCTATTAAAGCTATAAAGAAAACAACTCTATTTCCTTGGCTACTTGAGGCAAATTGTTAGTGCGAGAATTACAAATACATAAATACATAATTATTAAAAAATTAAAAAAGCAAAAATCAAGGCAGTGGCAATGATGGGTGTCCACACCTGGGCGTGGGGGGAGGGTTTGGGGGGGGGTATGCACCCCCCAGAAACCAAAATACCCCCCCCAGAAATCAAAATACCCCCCCCAGAATTCAATTTTTGAAAATTTTTTCGTTTTTTTCGCAATTTTTTGATGCCAATGGATAGTGCTTGATGAGAAACGTCGAAAAATGGTGTTTTTATCGCCATACCACCATTTTTAAGGCCATTTTTCGACCTTCAAAAAAATCTTGCACCCCCCCCCCAAAGAATTTTCTTGCTGCCCACGTATGCGGGTGTCCAGTTGGATCGTTTTTGGAGGGTCTGGCTGGTGAAAACCATTGTAACTAGTGATTTTGGGGCAGTGGAGATAGATTGAGCAGTGGTCTGGGTGGAAAATTGGGTAGTTGTGGAACTTAAATCAAAATGTTTATCAATTTTTCAATAAGAACCAAATCATTTTTTCTTACTTTTTTGTATGTAGGTTGTTGGGATCGTGGTGTTGAGGCCACAGCAGGTTGATTGTAGTGTTACTAGGCTGGTAAAAAACAGGTTGATTGTTATGTTACTAGGCTGGTAAAAAAAGATGTTTGAGATGAAAGCATGGGATCCGAACTGTTGCACCGGGGTGGTGGGTGTGTAAACCAGGTTTGTAAAGATATTGTTGATCATCTAAAAATGACGTTTTTGTAGTATTTTAACATTTTTAGGAATCGGTAAACTTTTTACTTGGCCGCCATCGTCAAACGTATACCAATCAGGAGTAATTTCACATAGTAGCGATTTTTTGGGTATATTGCACGAGCAATAAGCGCATAAATTGCATAAAATAGGTTGGAAATAAATTAGAATCGACAAAAGCAACAAAAATCGCATTTTTTATGATGTTATCTAAATGACTGACAAGGCGTCCCCCCACGCTTCCCTTTACGCGTATTAAATAAGTATGTGACGTATATACCCATATAATCACAGCAAGAAAACCCAAATTTTCAGTCAATGTTTTATTTCGGAAAATTACGCCATTACGTTACGTAATTTCAAACCATCGTGATTGATACAATCAATAAATGCCCAAAAAGGGCCACTTTTCCGTCGTGTCAACAATAATTCCCAGTATTCACATTGATTGTAATACGGCAAAATAAAATCTTGAAATCTAAATTGCTCTTAAAACCCTAGCTGGCGCAAAGAGAAATTAATAATAAAAGTTTTGTGTTATGTACGTGCTAAGGAATTCTAAAAAATCATCCTACGCGTAAAGTAATGCCTAAACTCTTTTCCGAAAAACTTATAGTCAACTCATTTAAACGCGTAAAATTTTTGAAACTTGAGATAAGATTACGAACGTCAAAGAATGCGTCGAAGCTACGTAGCTCAATTTTGAGCGGATTCAAAATTCTACTCCAACGTACAATTGTGTAATTAAAATCTTGTATATAAATTTATTTATATCGTAGGGTAGTAAACTGTTAGGAAAACGAATTTTTTTGTCCAAATCGATTTGTCTCTGGCCTGTCGTTTCAGGAAAAGCTTTATTATTTGTCGTATGTACATAGTTGCTGTTCCAATTTTTGAAACCTTTAATGAGTTGGGGTCGGTTTAAAAAATTTTAAGAGAACATTACTCAATAAAAATTACCGGTGAGTTTGACGAATTTGGGGTTGATTAGTCGAAGTAAGGAACGTAATTTTGTGTCCGTAATATATCCCTTAATTTCAACAACCTCAATATATTTAATATATACCGACTATATGCAATCAGTCGATATAAGTCTGAACAAATGGCCGGCCATACAGACTATTTGGGAAACAGGCCTAATAAGGGTTAAAATCATTACTTGAACATTAAGCGGAAGAGAAATCATGATGACCATTGATAATATTGAGTCAAATGAACTGTTTATGAAAGAAAGAAAAACATGACTGCATACGTGTGTAACTCGTTCCGGAACGGGCTCCGCTGTCTTTCACTAGTGCATAGATTGTCCATATCATAATCGTTTTTCCTTGCCACACGCTTGATCGAACCAGTATCCATTACATAGAGTCTGATTTATCAAATATTTAAGCCTCACCTTGTCAATATGGAAAAATCGGGTGGCAAGGAAAAACGATTATAATATGGACAATCTATGCACTAGTGAAAGACTCCGGAGCCCGTTCCGGAACGAGTTACACATGTATGTAGTCATGTTTTTCTTCCTTTCATGAACAGTTCATTCGACTCGATATTATCAACGGTTATCATGATTTCTCTTCCGCTTAATGTTCAAGTAATGATTTTAACCCTTATTATGCCTGTTTCCCAAATAGTCTGTATGGCCGGCCGTTTGTTCAGACTTATATCAACTGATTACATATAGTCGGTATATATTAAATATATTGAGGTTGTCAAAATTAAGGGATATATTACGGACACAAAATTATGTTCCTTACTTTGACTAATCAACCCCAAATTTGTCAAACTCACCGGTAATTTTTATTGAGTAATGTTCTCTTAAAATTTTTCAAACCGACCCTGACTCATTAAAGGTTTCAAAAATCGGAACAGCAACTATGTATGTTAGACAAATAATAAAATTTTTCCTGAAACAACAGGCCAGAGACAAATCGATTTGGACGAAAAATTCGTTTTCCTAATGGTATACTACCCTACGATATAAATAAATTTATATACAAGATTTTAATTACACAATCGTACGTTGGAGTAGAATTTTGAATCCGCTCAAAATTCAGCTACGTAGCTTTGACGCATTCTTTGACGTTCGTAATCTTATCTCAGGTTTTGAAAATTTTACGCGTTTAAATGAGTTGACTATAAGTTTTTCGGAAAGAGTTTAGGCATTACTTTACGCGTAGGATGATTTTTAGAATTCCTTAGCATGTACATAACACAAAACTTTTATTATTAATTTCTCTTTGCGCCAGCTAGGGTTTTAAGAGCGATTTAGATTTCAAGATTTTATTTTGCCATATTACAATTGATGTGAATACTGGGAATTATTGTTGACACGACGGAAAAGTGGCCCTTTTTGGGCATTTATTGATTGTATCGATCACGATGGTTTGAAATTACGTAACGTAATGGCGTAATTTTCCGAAATAAAACATTGACTGAAAATTTGGGTTTTCATGCTGTGATTATATGGGTATATACGTCACATACTTATTTAATACGCGTAAAGGGAAGCGTGGGGGACGCCTTGTCAGTCATTTAGATAACATCATAAAAAATGCGATTTTTGTCGCTTTTGTCAATTTTAATTTATTTCCAACCTATTTTATGCAATTTATGCGCTTATTGCTCGTGCAATATACCCAAAAAATTGCTACTATGTGAAATTACTCCTGATTGGTATACGTTTGACGATGGTGGCCAAGTAAAAAGTTTACCGATTCCTAAAAATGTTAAAATACTACAAAAACGTCATTTTTAGATGATCAACAATATCTTTACAAACCTGGTTTACACACCCACCACCCCGGTGCAACAGTTCGGATCCCATGCTTTCATCTCAAACATCTTTTTTTACCAGCCTAGTAACACTACAATCAACCTGCTGTGGCCTCAACACCACAATCCCAACAACCTACATACAAAAAAGTAAGAAAAAATGATTTGGTTCTTATTGAAAAATTGATAAACATTTTGATTTAAGTTCCACAACTACCCAATTTTCCACCCAGACCACTGCTCAATCTATCTCCACTGCCCCAAAATCACTAGTTACAATGGTTTTCACCGGCCAGACCCTCCAAAAACGCCCCAACTGGACACCTGTCATCGCCACTGCCTTGATTTTTGCTTTTTTGTTTTTTAATAATTATGTATTTATGTATTCGTAATTCTCGCACTAACAATTTGCCTCAAGTAGCCAAGGAAATAGAGTTGTTTTCTTTATAGCTTTAATAGAGCTTAATTTATATTATTTACTTTATTCTGTGTCTTGACATTTGTCTTTGCCTCTCGTGACAAATGCTTGATTCACAGCGTCTGCCAGCATTAGATCGGACGGAAAAAAGCCCTCAGCTGCTGGCTGGAGAAGACCGCCGACGGATTTCTTTCTAGATGTGTTAGAAAGCGGTCCCAATTGGACCAACTTGGCCCTGCGCCAGAAATCGCCAATCAGCCTAGGGTCTACATTTTATCTTTTTTTCTGTTTTTTTGTCTTATTGATCGATTTCTATAATTTTGGTAAAAAAACTCATAAAACTGCATACTTTCAGCAAAATATAAAAATTTTACAAAAATATTTTGCAACATTACAAAAATATTTCACACCTTGACAAAAATATTTCACAACTTGACAAAAAATTTCCACAACTTGACAAAAAATTTCCACGTGACAAAAAATTTCCACAACTTGACAATAAATTTTCACAACTTGACAAAAACATTTCACAACTTGACAAAAAATTTACACAACTTGACAAAAATATTTCAAAACTTGAGAAAAAATTTTCACAACTTGACAAAAAATTTTCACAACTTGACAAAAAATTTCACAATATGACAAAATTACTATGCTTAAGCACGTAAAAATATTTCACAATTTGACAAGAAATTTTCACAACTTGACAAAGAATTTTCACAACTTGACAAAAGATTTCCACAACTTGACAAAAAATTTTCACAACGTGACAAAAAATTTTCACAACTTGACAAAAAAATTTCACAACTTGACAAAAAATTTTCACAACTTGACAAAAAATTTTCACAATTTGACAAAAAATTTCCACAGCTTGACAAAAAATTTCCACAACGTGACAAGAATATTTCACAACGTGACAAAAATATTTCACAACTTGACAAAAAATTTCCACAACGTGACAAAAATGTTTCACAACTTGACAAAAAATTTTCACAACTTGACAAAAAAATTTCACAACTTGACAAAAAACTTTCACAACTTGACAAAAAATATTCACAACTTGACAAAAAATTTTCACAACTTGACAAAAATATTTCACAACTTGACAAAAAAATTCCACAATGTGACAAAAATATTTCGCAATGTGACAAAAATATCAATAATTGTTTTTCAAACGGCAGTTCTCTGTAGTATGCAGACCCATGCAAATGAGAGGAGACGAGACAAACACCTATGGGAGGGGACCTAAATAGAAAAGTTCCTGGGAATTGATAAAAATTAAATTTTTTTGCTGCAATGACTGTCAATTTATGCCTATTTTTGAGATTGAAGGCTGACCCCTGAAGCCGCCCTGCTATGCATCTACGGAGAACATGCTCAAAATGATTAAAAAACACTTGAAATTACTGCAAATTTTTTTTGTTATTTTTGCGACGATTTGTCATATCGTATTTCTCTTATGTGAAACAAATCACATTTGCAGCATATTCGATATATTCGCTGATCTATATGGCTGCCTAGTTCATTTTTACTGTAATTTTTAGCAAAATTAATTGTACATCATTTGTGACTTGTTGTGTATGTGCTTTCTTTGAACAGTAAATAATACATACAAGACATGCACGAGGGGGCATCTCAGCAAGGAAAATTTCTAGATTAAATAGGGCAAAAATCGGAAAAATGCTTGACCAGATACATTATTTTTATGCAGGCACGTAGATCTGGGGGAGTGGGTTTACCCCTATAATTCAGAAAAATCTGACTTTTTAAACGTTATTTTGTGCTATTTTTGGGCATAGTCCCCCCAAATCAGTGCTGGTTCCCCAAAATTGGACGGCCAGCCACGTGCCTGTATTATGCCATTTTAGCATTTTTCGGCACACCAACTGATCGACCATGCAACCTGAGGAACAACACTGCAAGATAGACCATGCTATAACAGGCAGCGCGGTGGGAGCCCCTCCCCTTACACACCCCTCCTTACCCGTCCAAATGTTCTATATTCTTTAACGTTGCACCCTCAGCTTACCTCAGGGTGCAGATTTTTACGTCATTGCCTATGTTATAACACAGCCTATCCTACAGCGTTGCCCCTCAGGCTGACAGCCAGTACTACTATAAATGCTCTGATTTTCCAACAGTAAGCATAAGAGAGAAAAGACTGCAAGACCTCAAGCTTTGTTTCCAATGCTTTCAGGCAGCTCATCAGATGAATTCTTCTATGGCAAGCTGACCTTGCCCTTATTGAAATGGCAAACACAGCCGAGCATTATGTGAGCAATCTTCAACAAAAACTACATTTGTGCCAATGAAAATCAAAACAAATGAAGAAAAAACGAAGATATCACCAAGTCAGAATTTACATTTGGCTGATCCAAAGAGTAAAATATGGAAGAAAATAATGATAATGCCAATAAAAGTGAAATCACCAGAAACTTGCCTGAGCAAGAAGAAAAAAATCACAAATCTGACCTTAATGAATTCAAATTTAGGCACCGTTTCTTTATTACTTGTCAAAGTGGAAGTAATTAATCCAGAAAATACAAAAATATCAACAGATGCTTTCATCTTCCCAGACACCGGAAGCACAAAATCATATATTACAAACAATTTTAAAGAAAAACTAAACCTAAATTACATGAATCTAGAAAATTTATCAGTCAATACATTTGCCTTTAAAAACCCATGCCAAATTCAAGCAAAGACAGTAAAACTTGGAATTCAAACAAACAAAAACAACATAAAGGAAATAGTTGTGTCTGCTATTCCAATGCTTACAAATCAATTAAGCATTGCACCAATAAGCCTCAAAATTCCAAATTTTTTAAAGAACAAAATGTTAATGAAGGCAATTTAATCTCACTGTGCAAAGACAAAAAAAAAGCTAGATATACTTATTAGAATTGACTGGGAATTCATGAACCCAGCTGAAATTTCAAAACTGCTATCAGACAGTCCACAATTGGACCAATTATTGCAGGCAAACAAACATTTGCTTCAGATTTGAATCAAAGTATTGCAGCAAACATAATTTTTAATTTTACCAGCTGATGAGCAGCTAACAACCTCAAAAGAATCAGTAGCAAATTTAGAAGAATTTTAGAAGCTTGAAAGCATAGGAATATGCAATGATCCTTACATAAGTGATGATGATAAAGCTCTTGGTAAATGTGGCAAAACAATAGAAATAGTAAATGAAAGATACAAAGTCACATGGCCATGGAAGCAAGAAGAAAAGGAATTATCAGAAAATGATGGTCCTGCATATGGATGCTTGAAAAGCTTACTAACTCAATTCAAAAAGGAACCAGACATTTTGCAGAAATACAATGACATAATCCAAGATCAATTAAACAAAGGCATTATTGAACGAACTGGCAAAAAATCTGATTTCATAAGTCATTATCTGCCTCACCACCACACAGGGGCAGGGGGTATACACCCCCAGAAGTTGAATTTTGAAAAAATTTTTCTGCTTTTTAGCAATTTTTTGATGCCACTGGATAGTGCTTGATGAGAAATGTCGAAAAATGGTGTTTTTCTGCCATATAACAACCACTTTTAAGACCATTTTTTGACCTTTGAAAATTTTTTAACCCCCCCCAGAATTTTGGTGCTGCTCACTTATGCTCACCACCCAGTCATAACACCAGGGAAAAATTCCACAAAAGTTAGGATAGTCTATGATGCATCACCTTAAGCACAGAGAAATTTGAGTTCATTAAATGACTGCCTTTACAAAGGGCCAATACTATTACCTGACCTCTGTGCAATTCTGCTTTGCTTCCGAATCATGCCAATTGCCTTTATTGCAGATATTGAAAAAGCTGTCCTCCAAATTGCTTTGCAAGAAGCAGAAAGAGACGTAACAAGGTTTCTCTGGTTTGAAAAGATAAATAATACAACCATTCAAGACAACATTATTGAATATCGCTTCACAAGACTACCATTTGGTATCATTTCAAGTCCATTCCTCTTAAATTCAACAATCCGCTACCATCTTAATTCAAAACAAAATGCTTTTACAAATCTCATACTCAAAAACTTATATGTTGATAATGTAATTTGTGAAGCAAAAACAGACAAAGAAGCTACTGTATTGTACAAGCAATCTAAAGAAGTTTTTCAGGAATATGAATCTTTCAAATTCCAAGTCATTTAATGACCAGTTGCCATTATGCAATAAAGCAAAAAATGTGCAAATTAAAGTACTTGGAATTCCATGGGAAATAGAAAATGACACAACAACACTAAATATTAAGTGTTATGATGAAATACTAGAACCAATGACAAAAAGAAAAGTCCTGAATCTGATTACATCAACATTTGATCTGCTTGGCCTACTGAATCCAGCCATGCTCACTGGAAAACCGTTTGTTCAAAAATTATGGAAATTGAAAATGGCATGGGATGAAGAACTGCCTAGAAATCTACAAGAAGAATTTAAAGCAATAATGCTGTCATGGAAAACAAACCCTGCCTTTACTCTAGAACAAAATATACAGCCTAATCGCACAAATTTAAAATAAGATCTGATTGCATTAAGCAATGCATACAAGTCTAGGTTTGCAGCAGCTGTCTACTCGAGGATTCAGTGAGACAACCACTATGCTGTGAAACTAGTATATTAAAAATCACATTTAGTGCCTATCAGAGAAATAACATTACCACAATTAGAACTACTTGGAGTAGTAATTGCAACAAAAGCCCTAAAATTTGTAGAAATTCATATTTGCGAAGAAATTGAATCAAACACAATCTTCACTGATTCTACCTGCGTGCTGTACTGGCTTTTGTATCTAAGCTGTCACCAGTTTTTCTTTGAAAATTGCATCAAAACAATTAAGCAGCACAAGGACGTTAAATTCTGCTATGTAAATACAGCAGAAAATCTGGCAGACATAGCAACAAGAGCAATATCTGCTAAAGAATTGAGTGAATACAAACTTGGGTGGCAAGGACCACACTGGCTAAGCGAAAACAAAACAAATTGACCCTAGTTAGATTTGTCTAACAAAGAAGCTATTCAGAGCCACGAGTCTATAGCAGAAACAACATTGTTCATGAAGCATTAAATTTAGCCCTAGAAGTACACAATTTGATAAAATTAGATGAAATCTCATCACACAAAAAGGCTTTACAAATTCAAGCCTATGTCCTTTGCTTTATCAAGATAAAGGTCTGGATGCAACTAGATGATGAACAAAATTTGATTCATATTGGAAACATGTTCAGAATACGTCCATTCTTTGAAACAATTCAAACATCTGGTCCAATTACAGCTGAAGAGCTTACACTAGCGGAAACAATTTTAATCAAAAATGCACAGAAAGCATTGCTTCAAATTGTTTAGAAAAATGATAAACAAGCAAAGAAAATGAATGGCATAAACTTGGTGTCTTTAAAGATGCTGAAGGAATCCTAAGATGCCAAGGAAGAATGCAAAATGCGGACCTAAGATATGAAACAAAATATCCAATTCTATTGCCAAGAAATCACAGACTTACAGAACTGATTGTGCTAGACATGCATAAAAGCCTCAAACAAACTGGCGTTAACCATACATTGTCAGAAATAAGGCTAAAATTCTGGATTCCGAAAGTAAGATTGACTGTTTGTTCAATCCTAAGAAAATGCCTAGTTTGTCAACGGTTTAATACAGGCCCTTACAAACTGCCTAATATGCCACCTTATCCTGTTGAAAAAGTTAGCAGGTCAAAGCCGTTCCAATTTATTAGACTAGATTACCTAGGTCCTATGCTAGCAAAACAAGGTATTCAGAAGATAAAAATTTGGATCTGCCTTTTCACTTGCTTGGTTACTAGTAGTGTTGTAAAAGATAAGGATTTTTTGCAAGATAAAAGATGAAGATAAAGTTGAAACTTTAAAATCTAGAATATAAAGATAAAGATAAAAAATTAAGAAAGATAAAGATAATTTGCAAGATAAAGGAACCAAAAAGATAAAGATAAAGCTAAAGATAAAGTGTACATATGTAAATATGGTTGTCTGGACCCAGGACAATGATGTTTGTGAAGTGCAATAAACGAGAGTGGGTGACGCAAAGCAGCCAACTGAAAGCCCTAATTTTTACACCTGAGATCAAAGAGGTGATAGGCATTAAGCTCACATAAATGTAGGTTTGGGGGTTTACCTGCGGTATCTGACTGACCCACATACTATTATTAATGGCGGACCACTTCTTTCTTTTCACAAGCATCAAAACCCTGCTCTGTGCGCCTGTACAAAGTATACATAGTCGCAACAAATATTTTTTTCAAATTTCTCCATGTTTCCTTGGCCTGGACTTAGATTAACTTGAGTGCTAGTAGTAGTACTCCCGCTTAGATTGGTATCACTCCCGCTTACTTTGGTTGATATACAGGCATCAGTTTGGGCCACATGCCATAGGGTTTAAGCAATCATTTTCTTTTTTCTTGTATTATAATAAAACTTGAATGCGTCTAAATGTATTTCACATCAAACCTGCATTTTTGATTGCATGCTAACTTATGTACATACTTTATCTTTTTTGCAAGGTATATTCCAATCAGGAAGATAAAGATAAAGATAAAGATAGCCTGTGATTTTTCCAAAAGATAAAGATAAAGATATCTCTAAATTTATTTTTATCTTGCTAAAAAGATAAAAATAAAGATATCTTTCACAACACTAGTTACTAGAGCCATAGATCTTGAAACAATCACAGTGATGACATCAGAAGCTCTTTTGAATTGTTTCCACAGATATGTAGCAAGAAGGGAGTCCCCGAGAAAGTCATATCTGACAATGCTGCTCAGTTCAAAATTGCCAATAAAGTTTTTGACAACACATGGCTAAAATTGCCAGAAAATCCAAATATCAACACTATATGGCCAACAACAAAATAACATGGAAATTCATTCCAGAATTTGCACTGTGGCAGGGTGGATTCTATGAAAGGCTTGTAAGTCTTATAAAACAAGCTATTAAAAAGAGCATTGGACAAAAGCTACTAACTGTAGATGAATTTGGAACTCTAGCATCCAAAGTTGAAGCAATACTAAATACAAGACCAATCACACACACTCAGGATGAAGTGGAATCAATAAAAGCCCTTTGACCAATAGATTTCCTGATTCCATATGCTGAACTGGTAATTTCATCAACAGACAATATAGAAAATCATGTAAGAGCATTAAATGCAACAAATAAGTTGAATCAATGCTGGCTCAAATCAATAGGAATACTAAATGATTTCTGTTCAGTTTGGCACAAAGATTACTTAAAATGCCTCAGGGAAAGATTTCAATTTCAGCATAAATTGTCATGAATAAATCAGAAACACAACCTGGTAAAATTGTCATTATAAAAGATGAAAATCATAATAGAAGCTTTTATAAACTTGGAAAAATCATTGATGTCACACATGGAGAAGATAATGAAATAAGATCCGCAAGTCATGTTACCAAACAAATACACAATCAAATGACCTATCAACCATCTGTTTCCAATGGAAGTCAATGAAAATGAACAAAATGAATGCAACGCACATACAAATGACAATTCAATTTAAAGAGACACACATTTTAACACAGCATCAATAAATCAAAAATCCAAATGAAATCTCAATCGATTGCTATTTCCGCCTTTTACTGATTCTCTCTATCTGTTTCTTGCCACCTATGCTTTATGCAAAGAGCTCCAGTCATATTTGCTTGTCAAATAGCACAATGGATGCGACTTTTGCTCAAAATGCTTGAGAAGCGGAATAGTTGTGCAATATCAATCAATTCAAGATTTATGCTATATAGAAAAAACTTGCCCAAATGGACATTTGAATAGTCAAGGCACTTGTGGATCTAAATGCAGTTGCCCTGAATCCTCAACTGACTGCTCATTCTACAATGGAACAATTCCATTTGTTCAAAACAAGAAGATTGTAATTGTGGCTGAGCCTCAAATTTGCTCAAGACCGCCTGATATTCATTGCCAATAAAAACCTACTAGAATGAAATTCAGTCAGATACAGTTGCACAATGATTCTGTTCATCTTGTTAATAATTTACAACTAACTTATGCTTCCCCAGAGCTGCCCAATGAATTTTGCATTGGGGAGGGTTCTCAACATATGTGGGCAGCGAGAAAATTCTGGGGGGTGGTGCAAGATTTTTGAAGGTTAAAAAATGGCCTTAAAAATGGTGGGATGGCAAAAAATACCATTTTTCGGCGTTTCTCATTGAGCACTATCCATTGGCATCAAAAAATTGCGAAAAAACTAAAAAAAATTTCAAAAATTGAATTCTGGGGGTGGGGTATTTCAATTTCTGGAGAGGGTGTATTTTGGTTTCTTGGGGGGTGCATACCCCCCCCACCAAACCCAACCTCACGCCCAGGTGTGGTTCTCAAATTGGAACTCAAGAATTTTGTGAGAATTATCCATGCAATCAAAGTGGAACCAAATTTTGCATGTTTGATCAACATGAGCTTGTCAGTTTCATCAGTGAATTAGGATCACTACCTATCAAATGGGAGAGGAACTGTTGAAATAGACATACCAGTATCAGATATTTGCTCATCAAAACTCATCAAATTGCAATGCCTGCTCTCTTACCTGCATTCAGAATGGAATACAAAATCTTATAGAAATTTGCACAATTCCTTATTGCTTGACTATTGATCATCCAAAACAAAATGAAATAATACAATTTCCATTTGATATCATAACAAAGCTACACAAATTTGAGGCAAAATTATTTTCAGAAGGCCTTCTCATCAAAAATTTGTGCATACACTGCAACCCTACACCTATTTGCAACCTAACCAATTGCTATTTTTGTTCAGCAATATTTTACAATCCACAATGTGCACCAAAATACTTCTACCTAATAATACTATTGATTGTGTATTGCATAATTGGAATATGATATATGGTTGTCAAACTAACCAAGCATTTTATCGAAATTCTATCACTGCTCTGTTACTGTTTCAAATGCATGTGCAAAATTTTCTCTGCCTATTTTTGAAAAACACAAACAAGCTCACAAAACACAATCTCAAACAAGAATCAATGCTCAATTTTTGGCGAAAACCTCATTAGTAATTTTACTAGTGAGCAGTCCAGAGCATACGTGGGCAGCAAGAAAATTCTGGGGGGGGGGTGCAAGATTTTTTTGAAGGTCAAAAAATGGCCTTAAAAATGGTGGTATGGCGATAAAAACACCATTTTTCGACGTTTCTCATCAAGCACTATCCATTGGCATCAAAAAATTGCGAAAAAAACGAAAAAAATTTTCAAAAATTGAATTCTGGGGGGGTATTTTGATTTCTGGGGGGTGGTTTCTGGGGGGTGCATACCCCCCATGCCCAGGTGTGGTCCAGAGCCCTGTGTGGGGCGGGTCGGCCTGCCCCGCCCCGCAGGCCCGCTCAGGCTTTTTGCGGGACGGGTCACACAGCTGGTGGGGCGGGCTTTATTTGCTAAAAATTTTGGCGGGGCGGGGCAGGCCTTTCTTTTTTAAATTTTTGTTGTGCAAAAGGATACATGCGCGAAATTCATTTCCATGCACAAGGTTTTGCAAAATAGACTATAGTTCCAAGTAATGCTCTGCCGCTCATCCGCTCATCCTTTGAATAAATACTTAATGAAATAGATGACATGGGGGCTGTTAAAATAATACAAATTGAAATATATTCCAGCTTTACCATGCATAAGCTTACATATATACCGTGTTTTAAAAAAAGAAACCCATATTTGACCTTGTAACTTCCTAACGACTAGCTCAATTTTAATGAAAATTGATTCAAACAATAGACAAAAGCCTTTGTAAGAAACTTGCTAAGTTTGGTGTCCGTAGCTTGCTTTGTTCTTGTGCAACGCGCAATTGTGTAAAAGTCGTTTTTTTCATTAAATACAATGTGTGTTTAGAAATAAATCATGTGTTTGCAATGTTGTAGCTTTTAATCGAGTAAACATTTTAGAATAGGGTCTGCTCTATTCAAAAGCTTATTTGTCTAGCTGTTAGCCTGTAATTTTCGTACTATTTTGCTACTTGGTTCGAGAGTTATTGAGCTTTCGCCAAATGTCATTCCTTAGGTCATTCACACGCGCAAGCAACTTACTGCTTATTTTGTCATTGCTGGCTCAATCGCCGAGGGAGTGTCCTTAGGCAAAAGCTCAATATCTCTCGAACCAAGAAACAAAATAAAACTAAAATTTAGAGGCAACTAGCTAGATAAATAAGCTTCTGATTGGAGCAAACTGTATTCTAAAATGTTCACTCAATCTGAAGCTACAACGTTGCAAACACATATTCATTTCTCACAAAACATTGTATTTAATGAAAAAAACGGCTTTTACCCAAATGTGCGTTGTACAAGGATAAATAAAGCTGCAAAAACAAAACTTTGCAAGATAATCATAAAGGTTTTCATCTATTGATTAAAGCAAGCTGCATTTAAATTGAGCAATTCGTTTTTAAGTTACAAGGTCTGATATGGGTTTTGTTTTTTTTAAACACCCTGTATATATAGGTAGGCAGGTACCTACATACACACGTGGGCATAAGGGGTTTGGGGGCATGCAGCCCCCAGAAGTTGAAATACCCCCCTCCCCCCAGAAATCAAATACCCCCCCCCTAGAAATTTCTTTTTGCTTTTTCAGCAATTTTTTGATGTTATTGGATAGTGCTTGATGAGGAACGTCGAAAAATGATGTTTTTGTGCCATATGACCACTTTTAAGACCATTTTTTGACCTTTAAAAATTTTTTCACCCCCTCCCCCCAGAAATTTTTCACTCCCCCCAGAATTTTGGTGCTGCCCACCTATGCCTACATATATGTAGATACTAGTGATGTAAAAGATCCAGATTTTTACCCAGATCCAGATCCAGATAAAGATTGGGTTTAGATTTTCTGGCATATCCAGATCCAGATCAGATAACCAGATCAGAAAATAACCAGATCCAGATCCAGATTGTTTTGCAAGATCAAAATTTAAAAAGATCCAGATACAGATACAGATCCAGATAAAAATATTTTTTGTGCAGCAATTTTTATTACTGAAAAGGAGGGTGTAAGCGCCCGAGCCCACGTGGATTGGGGGGTCTTGGGTGGCAGGACTAATATAAGAGCCCCCCAGAGGGGTCTGGGGCAGAGCCGAGGAAAATTTGCATTCTAGAGCTTTTACATAAAAATGATATCAGTAAAAATTGTCTAAAAAGTAAAAACTCACAAGTTTAGACTATTTATTAATGGGCATGAAATTGAGGCATAAAAAAAATGTATAAATTATTACAACAGCTTTAATTGACAACTTCATAAACAAAACGGCATTAAATATTCACAGGAACGTGAGATGTCTGGAATTTGGCAACAATGTGGTTCAACAGGAGAAACAAATGCTTCTTTCAATTGCTTGTAAGGAAGAAAGGGTGTATTCTCTTGAGGGATATCACTTTCAAATAACACAAAGAATACATTTACCTAACAACACAAAATGTAATACTAAGAAGAAACCAGCTTAATTTCAATTCAACAAAGAAAAACATTGTTAAAATTCAGGAAAAATGACAGATGCACCTACTAAAACTATACATGTACAGCATAAAAATTCTGGGTGGTTAAGGTCAATTTTTTTTCAAACATCAAAAAGCAATACAAATGGCCCATGGGCACTAAAAACATTGTTTTTAGACGTTTCTTGATTTTGCGCATTGACTGAAACAACTTATCAACAAAAACGTTTCGAAAAAATTTGAGATTTTCCCATTTTTAGGCAAAAAAGTCTCTCAAATGTCAATTCCGATGATAATTTATGTGAAAAACAACCTCCAATACATTTTTATCACTTAAGTTACTGTTCTGCAAAGCTTCAAAAATTTTTCTGAAAGCAAAAAATTGAGGGTCAGTGGAACTTTTTGGTCATTCTGGGGGTCAGCACAGATCTGGGGGTCAAAAACCCCAGCAGACCCCCCCCCAACCCTGCGTGCATGGGTGATGTTTCAACAGCCCCACCAGTCCCAAGAACCCCACCAGTCCCAACAGCCCCACCGTCCCAACAACCCCACTGTTTCAACAGCCTTACCAAAAATCCCAACAGCTCAACCCGTCCCAACAGCCCCACTGGTCTCAACAGCCCCACCGTTCCAACAGCCCCACCAATAATCACAACAGCCCTACCAATCCCAACAGCCCCACCAATCCCAACAGCCCCATCAATCCCAACAGCCCCACCAATCTCAACAGCCCCACCAATCCCTACAGCCCCACCAATCCCAACAGCCCCACAAATCCCAACAGCCCCACCAATCCCAACAGCCCCACCGTTCCAACAGCTCCACCGTCCCAGCAGCCCGACCAGTAATCCCAGCAGCCTCACCATTACTGCAATTACTGTTATACGATATAATAAAATCAGGCAATATTAATTTTTTATAAAAGAAATTTTTTTGACTATTTTCCGAATTTGTATATTTCATCAAGACCATAAATGAGTGTGTAGGTTAACATTTTCAGAATAAGTCTACCTGAGAAACTCGTAGACCTGCTAGAATTGAAGCTTCAGCATTTGTGCGCAATCCAGGATTTTGCCTCATTCGAGTCATCTCGCAAGATTGGATTCCTGCTCATTATGGTCTACTTTACACTGCCAGGAAAAAAATGGAAAATATTCTAGTGAAAAAGGCAAGATAAGTGTTAAAATTAAATGAAAATCAAAACTTTCATGCTATCTGCATCAAAATAGCCAGAAAATGCGGATTAGCATAGTTTTTACACTATTTTGACATTTATACCAGTTTTGAGGTCATTTTTTGGCTCAAAACTCCTTCTCCAGACCGGTCATGCTGTGCATCTATGATTATAAGAGTGGGGCAGTTGGAACCAACATTGGCAGTGAACAAATTCTGTGGGTCTGGTTGGTTAAAGTGACCAAGAAATGTGCTAAAAATAAAATTGTGGGGGTCTAACATTATTCTGGGGATATCCAGAATTTTGGGTTAGGGGTTAAACTCTAAACATCCCTTCCCCCACACTTATGTGTGCTAGGACAGTGCAACTGTTGGAACGGTAGGACTGCTGAAACAAGGGAATTGCTGGGAATTGGTGGGCTCTTGGGACTGGTGGGGCTGTTGGGATTATTGGTGGGGCTGTTAAGACAGTGGGGCTGTTGGGAGGCTGGGGTTGTTGGGACGGTGGGGCTGTTGGGATTGGTTAGGCTGTTGGGATTAGAGGGGCTTTTGGGATTGGTGGGGCTCTTGGGATGGGTGGGGCGTTGGGACAGGTAGACTGTTGGGATTTTTGGTGTGGCTGTTGGGATGGTGGGCCTGTTGGGATGGGTGGGGTTGTTGGGATGGGTGGGGCTGTTGGGATGAGTAGGGCTGTTGGGTGGATGGGGCTGTTGGGATGGTTGGGGCTGTTGGGTTGGGTGGGGCTGTTAGGGCCATTTGGATGATGGGGCTGTTGGGACAGTGGGGCTGTTGGGACAGTGGGGCTCTTGGGACTGGTGGGGCTGTTGAGACACAATCCGTGCATGTAAGGCTACAATTAATTAGATAACCTACCTACAGTAAATTGTAAAACATAAAGAATTTCATCGTGCAAAAATAAATTTCTGATCTGTTTAACCAGATATAACTTGACTAAACAGATCCAGATAAAGATCGGGTTCTGATTTTCTGGCAGATCCAGATGCAGATCAGATAACCAGATCAGAAAATAACCGGATCCAGATTCAGATGATCTGGATCTGGATCTGAATCTGGATAAAAAGATCAGATCCAGATGATCTTTTACATCACTAGTAGGTACACACTACGTCCTTACATAAGGTAGACTATCACCTATAGGATTTGAGTAATGGCAAACATTGGGATCTGGGTTGTCCCCTGGGATCCAGCAGACCCCCAAAATTGATTTTGTTGTGCTAGTTTTGGCAATTTCGCCCCATCAGACCCCCCTCAGAATTTGAGCAACCAGCAGAGCAAGAGTATGCCTTTTGCAGCTTACCTACATACCTAGCTATGCCTATCACAGTTACATCATTGTTGTTCCAATAAAGTTTATTGCTGTAAGACATTAGCACTTATTCAATTTACAAAATTGCATTGCACTCATTTACATTGAAGATTTTGTATGACTCATTGTCCGCTTCTTAATCTTCTTGCATTCTGGCTCCTTTTTGACCAGAAATGGATACATAGAGTACATGAAAAAATTTTGTGGGGCGGGGCAGGGCGGGACTAATTTTTGTAACATTACTGGCGGGGCAGGGCGGGGCGGGTCTAAGGAGCTACGGGGCAAGGCGGGTAGGGGCAGGCTTTATTTCTTTCTTGGCGGGGCAGGGCGGGTCAAAAACTTTTGGCCCGCGCAGGGCTCTGGTGAGCACACAATTCACAAATTCTTCATTGTGTTCAAATACTGTGATATTGAATGCTCATAGCTCGTTTTGTATACAGCAGAATGATTCTATAGAATGCAAAATTCATCAGATTACCAGACTATCCCTAGTTCCATAAGGACAGCAATCATGCTTCATAGTGATGGATACAAAAAATGCTACTATTGGGTCAATATCAATTGAAATAGAGAATATTGAATTTGAATGCCAAACAAAAAATGAATTCTTCACATGATCATTTGCCATGCATATCATATCATCAAAACGATGTTATTTACGTAGATCATGTTATAGTGACAAATGTGTTGAAATCAAAACAGATTCAAAAATTGAAGAATTAAATGCAAATGACGCAAATACCTATCCAGGCTACACATATTGTGGGGAGTCTTGCAGCTGTGCTGTGTGTCAATGCATCACATGCAGTTCGGCTTGCTTGTATTACCGTACATATGCTATGCCACCATCACAAACAGTCTATGAAACGTTCAGCTGTGCATCTTGGACACATAAAGCTAACATAAAAATTAGAAAGACAATCCATGAAAAAATGTAAGAAGTCAAGTTTGCATTGCATTCAGGAATTCCATTTCATTGGAATAAGCTTAAATTGATCCTGCCTTCAACTTCAAGTGCACCGATCCCAATATTAAATAGTCATTTCATTACTGATGGTTCACGAACAACAATAATCACTACTTAACCATCTGGACAACCAATTAGTGGTATGCTTGGAGAGATCTTCAATGCCCCAATAAGGATAAAGCTAAGTCCTTCAACTGTTATCTAGCAAAAGATATTTGTGATTGCTAAGTTCAAGAGACACAAGCATCATGCATTTGTCCTGAAAGAAATCTAGAACAATTTTTCCTTACCTCTAAACAAATTATTCCACTCCACTTCCAAGGATTTACAATTTTCGGAACCAGTACTCAAATTTATGCACACTACAATCACATAGCAGCTCTCAAAATGCGAATAATGTTTGAAGGATACAAAATAACACAGAAAATAGCAAAAACATATGCTTAATCACACAAATCAAATTTTCTGGATAGTATCATTGCATAACAGGTGCTATTATGTAGTACAAATGCCAAACAGACTATGAAAATGCAATTGCACACATATCCTGCAGCAACAGTTCATTCTCAAGTGAATGCAAACCCAATGGATACCTTTCCTCAATAACATTAAATTTTGAATTTTCAGAAATCAACGAAACTTGCAACATAACTTGTCCTGGGGGGCAAACTAGCTTCACATTTCAAGGAACTCTCAATTTTATTGACAAAGAATCATTATCAATGCTTTCAAACATAATTACTACCAAGCAAGATGACCAATCATTTACCTTTGATGGACTTCTACCTAAATTTCCTTTATTTCAAAATTGATCAAAGATAATACAAATTGCAAGTATATCAATAATAGCCATAACATTATTGATTCTTCTGCCCAAAACACTCAGGATAATATACTACATTTCACAATTTCGAATCAGCAACACAAGAAACCAATGCTCAAACATCAAACTAAAAGAATTCACTCATGGCCAGAGTGTCAGGAATGCGAATACACATAATGACCAAATTATGGTTTGTTCATTTGTTATACGTCACTAAAGCATTCTAGATATAGGTGGGCAGCACCGAAATTCTGGGGGAGAAGGTGAAAAAATTTTCAAAGGTAAAAAAATGGTCTTAAAAGTGGTTGTATGCACCCCCATGCACATGTGTGGTTGTATGGCAAAAAAACACCATTTTTTGACATTTCTCATCAAGCACTATCCAATGGCATCAAAAAATCGCTAAAAATGCAAAAAAAATTTAAAATCTGGATTCTGGGGGAGGTATTTTGATTTCTGGGGGGGTATTTCAACTTCTATGGAGGGTGCATACCATAGGTGGGCAGCACTGAAATTCTTGGGGGGGTGAAAAAATTTCTGGGGGGACGAAAAAATTTTTAAAGCTCAAAAAATGGTCTTAAAAGTGGTTGTATGGCAAAAAACACTATTTTTTGACGTTTCTCATCAAGCTCTATCCATTGGCATCAAAAAATTGCTAAAAAAGCCAGAAAAAATTTTTCTGGGGGGGGTATTTCAACTTCTGCGAGGTGTATAACCCCCCAAACCCCCCACACCCATGTGTGTTGCATACCTCCCAAACCCTCTACGCCCATGTGTGATTCTAGTTTATTCACCCGCAAAAGCTCTTAACATTTTCCGCCCAGCTTGACATTCAACAACACAAGCATGAAATCATTAGAATCCTGCATGCAGCATACATCAGCAACTTATTTTTTATGATACATTTGACGTTTTTGGAATTAATCATTTATTGCAGCTTTAATTATATATTTTCCAGCAAACGTTATAACTTTCAGTAATAAAAAAATCAGCTTAGTTCAACGTGCGGATTGCAAACAATTGGCATTGCTTTAGCAACAGGGAGTATGCACCCCCTCCCCCGAGACACCAAAATACCCCCAGAAATCAAAATACTCCCCAGAATTCAATTTTTGAAAGTTTTTTTTTGTGTTTTTTTTGCAATTTTTCAATGCCAATGGATAGTGCTTGATGAGAAACGTCAAAAAATGGTTTTTTATGCCATACAACCATTTTTTGGCCTTTAAAAAATCTTGCACACCCCAGAATTTTCTTGCTGCCCACGTATAGTGAGGGCGTAGTTTTAATCTTTTTAGTGTCACAGAGAACGCTAATCTCATCAAAAAGTTTGGACATATAATTTGAACCTTGGCCAGAGAGTAGTTGCAAAGGCGCTCCAGGTCGTAAAATTATTTCATTGAGGAAACATTTTGCAACAGTTTCTGCTAGAGTGTTTGGTATAGCACATGCGGCTGTGTATTTTGTGAGATATTTGGTTAAAATAATTATATAGCAATTGCCATTTTTGGTCATTGGGAGGGGCACAAAATATCAGTTGCTACTCATTCAAATGGTCCATGAACTGAGATTGGATTGAGAGTGGCTTGGGTCAGATGTGGGGGTGATTTTCATATTAAGCAGTTGACGCATTTTTCACAATGAATTTTTATGTCAAAATACATTTTGGGCCAGAAAAAAACGTTCCTTTAGCTTGGAGTACGTTTTCTTGAATCCTAAGTGGCCAGCAGAAATGCTATTGTGAAATTTGCAGATAAATTTTTGACAAAGAGATTGAGGTACTACAGGTAGGTGTTTGGGAAGCAAATGCTTTTGGCGACTGATAAAGCAGAGAGTATTGTCTATATTATGCAATTTATGGCTACTCATGGCAATGCAACATGCTAATTTATCATCATTGGGAAATTCATCATGCAGAAGAAAAGCAATTAGAGATGCGCAAAAATTATTATTCTGCTGATTGTTTTGAAAATTATCTGAGAGATTGGTGTTATTCAGTGTATCAGCGGAGAGATAGCATGGCAAGCGTGAAAGTGCATCTGCTTTTGCATGTTTTTCCCGTTTCTGTGACAAATATCAAAATCATATTCTTGGAGAGTTAAAAACCAGCAAGCAATGTGAGGTGATGGGTTTGGTTTTTTGAGTACATATTGAAGCGCAGCGTGATCAGTGACAATTATAATTTTCTGTTGATGAATAAATGAACAAAAATATTTAATTGCCCAAACTACAACAAGGGCCTCCTGCGCCCAGATGGGGTAGTTGTGTTCAGCTGAATTAAGACTTTGACTAGCATAGGCAATTGGGTGGTCTTTTCCATGGTGTTCTTGGGCAAGTATGGCTCTGATACCTTGGACCTGATGCATCAGTTTGGATAATAAAAGGTTTTGAGAAATCAGGATAACCTAAACTGGTGCGGAAGTGAGATTGTTTCTAAGATTTTGAATACTTTTTGACATAAATCGGACCAAACAAATTTTTTATCTTTTTTGTGGAGATCATAAAGACAAGAAGCGATTAATGAGAAGTTGTGAATAAACGGCAATAATATACAGCGATTCCAAGAAAACTTTTGATTTTTCCTGGATTTGCAGAAGCAAACTGTTGTATGTGATAAATGCGGTTTTTCTTGAGATTGCGGGTCCAGAGGGATCTGCCAATATCCCAAAGCTTGATCAAGAGTTGTGAAATATGCACATTTATTGAGCATTTCAAGAATGATATGGGGAAGGGGGTAGGGAGCACACCTGGGCGTGGGGGGGGTTTGGGGGGGGTATGCACCCCCCCAGAAACCAAAATACCCCCCCAGAAATCGAAATACCCCCCCCAGAATTCAATTTTTGAAAATTTTTTTCGTTTTTTTCGCAATTTTTTGATGCCAATGGATAGTGCTTGATGAGAAACGTCGAAAAATGGTGTTTTTATCGCCATACCACCATTTTTAAGGCCATTTTTCGACCTTCAAAAAATCTTGCACCCCCCAGAATTTTCTTGCTGCCCACGTATGGTAGGGAGTCTTTTTTAGTCATGGAGTTTAATTTTCTATAATCAACACAAAAACAAAAGCCACCAGTTTTCTTCAGGACTAAACAACTGGGCTGGCCCATGGGCTTTTAAAGGGTTGAATAACGTTTTGATCTAATATTCTCTTAATTTCAGTGTCTATGATTTCACGCTGATTATGAGGGACACAATAAGACTGTTGTTTTATGGGTTTAACAGAATTTGTACCAATCTGATGAGTGACGACCATAGGTGGGCAGCAGCAAAATTCTAGGGGGATGAAAAAATTTCTGGAGGGGGTGAAAAAAATTTTAAAGGTCAAAAAATTGTGGTTGTATGGCAAAAAAAACACCATTTTTGACGTTTCTCATTGAGCACTATCCAATGGCATCAAAACATTGCTAAGAAAGCAAAAAAATTTTCTGGGGGGGATATTTTGATTTCCAGGGGGGGATATTTTAACTTCTGGGGGTGCATGCCCCCTTAAACCCCCCATTCCTCCCACCCACGCCCACGTGTGGTGATGACGGATGACTGATGAGTGTTGTTCTGCCTAGTTTGTCATTGTCATTAACAAAAATATCAAAAAATTTTGACAGAAGCTTGAATAATTTTGATTTTTTTGGGTTGGGAATTTGAGGATTACCAGAAAATTCAGAGAAATTTTGGTTTTGAGCGTCTGTAATATTTTTTGGCTTGTTTTCAAATGTGGGAGGGTTGAACTTTCTAATTTGACCTAACTTTGTAACGATATAAAGTATAAGGGGTGCACAATGTTCCAGATTTAAAATGCTGGTGGGTATTTGCGATTCATGAGGACTTAGAAGCAAACAGCTCAATTGAGCACAATAATTGGTGAAAAAAATTATTGGTGGGTTCAAATAATATATTTTGCACAGTATCATAGGCAAAATAGGTACATTTGTAATATGCATGCTTTGTAGTGGTTAGTCTTATAATTCCACGAAGAGCGTCAGAAATTTAGAGTGATTCAACTAAAGGAATGGAGTTGGGGTTTATGTTTACAGTTCCTTTATGCCAATTAAGTACTATTGTGGGAAAGTGGCAAAAATAATCTTTCCAAGAATCAGATTAATTGGGCAATTTTCAACAATGTGAGCTCGTAAAAATTCAGAATTTTTCGGATTAAAGTGTTTATTACATAAGTCTATGTGGATCCAGGCAGCACCTAATACACCGGTTGAGTGATTGATGAGATGATATTATTTTTAGCATCAGCTTTTCCATGATGGTAGCTTTGGAAAAGAGTGTGATTTTGGATCCTGTGTCAATCATTGCATTAAAAGTGTCAAAAATTGAGTGATTTTCTGGGTTGTGAAGATTAATGGAAATTTGTGTATATAAATTTTTACAGTTGTCACTAATAATCATACACTAAGTTTGATTTTCAGAATTTTCTTGGAGGATTAATGGTCCTAGGGCCGCAGTCACAAAATTTTGGGGGTTTAGCCAGGGTGTCATTTCTACTGCTGTAGTGCGTGGTTTACGTTTATGATGAAGCAAAGACAAGGGAGAAAATTTGTATGAGAATTTACGCAGGTCACATGGATATATATATGATTTAAATAGCAAGAACAATCATAAGTACGATAATTAGCGTGTTTAATATGAGTTCGACTGGGCCTCTAAGGAGGGTTGCTAGGCCGCCAGTGACAGCATGGGTTCTGTTAACAAGAAAATTTTTGAGAGATTGCTCAGAATTTTTGATAATTTCTCCAATGGCGCTGCCAGTGCCTTCCAAAAAATAATAAACAATGCTAGGATCAAGTGAGAGACACGCAGAATAATTAACCAAGCGAATCAAACAACTTTTTATCCAATAAAAGCTAGCTAGGCTGAAAGGTGTGGGGTAAGCATATCTACAAGAACCTGTGATTGGTGGGGCATCTGAGGCGTTTGGGGTCCATTTTTCCAGCCATGCTACTTCTATGGGAATCTGATTAAATGCACAGTACCACTTTCCGTTATCCATGTTTGGCCTTCAAGAAAAATACCAGGGAATGTTTCATAACAATTAATTGTGGGGGAGTGTGGGACTATGTCTTCTATACTGGGGATCACAAACTACAGAGTTGATTTAATTAAAATAGGCTAAATGTATAGCAAATATAATTAACAATGAAGTTCCAAAAAATTTTTTCAGGTTTTACAGGGTACATTCTTAAATCATGAGGACTTTGCTTGCAAATGCTGCCAAAATATTATTATGCTTAAGAAGGATGTGGGCACCTTGGGTCTAGTCGTAAAAGTTGTCAGGTGAGTTGAAGCGAGCAATCAGCAGCTCTACGGAGTTCAAGCCAAACGGTTTGAAAACTTGTTATTTCTAGGACTTCCATTTTATTCATAATAAAATCAATCCTCATGTTTGTATACCTTGAAACGGCATAGGCATTTTTCAGATTAAGGGGTGATTCAGCTCAGGGTTTAGTGGGGGACTTAGTCAAGTGGGGAGGGAGCTGTACAAGAATACCTTGGGGAGTGGCGTACACCTTTTCTCGATTGCATATTTTATAGGTTTAAGGATTGTGAGAGCACCTTGGATTTGTTCTACAGTAATAAAATTGTTTAATAAGTCAACTGAAAAATTTCCCAGAATTGTATAGGGACAGAAGTTTTTGGGTTGAATGAAGGTCCATAAAATGTGAGATAGGAAAGTGGAGCATTCTCCCTGGTGTAAAAAGCGATTTCCGGTGTCACTTATATCTGATAGAACTTATGAATAAGCAGTACCATATTCTAACAAGATTGGTTATGGACTGACAAAAATCATAGCAACAATACTTATAATTTACATTGAGAATGTCAGAAGTAGTCCATGTGTCTTGATCAATTTTCATGAGTTTTTTGGTGTTGAAGATTTTGTGCTTCCAAGCAGAAAGGTAATCACAAATATCACATGCAAATTTTTCAGTTTGATCTTTTACAATTCTTTTTCAAATGAGGCACAAGTGTTGGCTACATTTTCATATTTTTCATTATTTTCACCACCTTGGAGGTCAAGGCCTGCGGCCCACTTCAATTCAATTTTTGAATCAGCATCCAAATTGTCAATAATCATCTTGCATCTTATTGTGCCTTCATCAGTAGGATTGGACCTCACCATATAGGTCCTCATGGAGGGAACAACCTCATCCTTATAGGATGAGGTCTGCTAGCTGGGGGGTCCTTGAGAGCAAGGTGACTAAAAGGGTCCAGAAGAGTGTGGGGGCTTGCACCTTTTTCTAGCTGCAGGTATTCCTGCCCGTCTTCCTCTAAAACTTGTTAGATGTGGATCCATAGGTGTTTATCACATTAGCTTTCAACTAAGCACCTTGATATGCCACTGTGCCTTTCCCTCTAGACAAATATTAAGGCGCCTTTGTCCGGAAAGAGGTCACGGTCCAGCTTCCATTATTGGGGTAACTTTGTAAGCCTTGTTTCAAAAATTTTGAGGTGAGGGATTTCAAAAATTTTGTCGCGAATGATTTTGGAAATTCTGTTGGGAGTAATTTCAAAAATTTTGGTTTGATTGTGTGTAATTTTAAGGATAGTTTTTGTTATTTTTGGCTAAACTTCTACAACTAGCTTGGCAATGTCATAGACGTCTGCAACAAAAAGAGTGAATGGAAGCATCTGGATTGAAAGAATAATCAGAAGACTGTGATGTATTTTGGAATTTTTGAGGGCATTGAAAATTCTGAGAACGCTGTTGAAAATGGAGTTCTTTGAGAATTTTGGTGGTTTGAGGGGTACATTGTTGCTGCTTGCAGGGTGAGATTGAATGTTGTCTGATTCTGATTATAAGATTCAGGTGGTTGCTCAGAAAATTTAGAGGGTCGTGCAAAGCTGTAGTAATATTTTGATCAGGTTGCAAATTTTGTAGATTTTGGGAGTTTTCAGTTGCAAACTGTGTGACAGTGGAGTCATAATTTTGGTTAATTTCCTGTTTAAAAGCCTCAGAAGCTGCTTTTTCAAAAGGCTGTGGTGATGCATTGCAGACCTATAAACAAAGATTTAGGAGGAGTTTTGAAATAAAATTACCTTTAATAAAATTGTTTTCTTCTTGGCCTGTCCATCTGGGTTTGGAAATTTGAGCGAGACGCCTAATATCCTCTGCATAGTGTTGGAAGAGTTCCCTAGGTCTCTGACATTGTGAAAGGAATTGATCAGTTTTTAGGTCATTAAGAATTTTGAGAAAAATTTTCACAAATTTGTTTTCATGTATTCGGAGGTGGATTTTGGGAGGTGAGATCACAAAGGAAGGTGTGAGCAGCTTCTTCCAGATAAGCATAAAGAAGATTAAGATTTCTTTCAAATTTTGAGGTTATGGCCAGAATTGAGAGCTTAGAAAATTGTTTTTTGAATTCACACCAACTAGTCTCTCCATCTTCCACGTCATTTTCACTATACAATGAATAATTCGAAGGTTTTTGAACTTCCCTGAAAGAACTAAAAAGATTCAGAACATGAGACATAGCTCGTTAGAAAGAACATTAAGTTTTCTAGCTATCTACTGGAAAAAATTTTTAAATATATATCAGAAATTCACAGAATAATAGCTGAAAACATCAAAAGCTACAGTATGACAGCCTTTCTGGCAGCCATATTGAAAAACTGCAATTCTTTAGTAAATCAGACAAATAGGATATCATTCGAATAAGCTTTTTTTGGCATTCTAAAATGTGCTTAAACGTTTAAAAATATGAAAAATAGCGCGAGTAAAATGCATACCTTATGGGGGCAGCCATATTAGAAAAAAATTGAATTGAGATTGCGGGACAAACTATTCAGAAACACGAAAAAAAGGGTGAAATTTAGAGCACAAAAATATCTAACTATCATGCTATTTTTCAAAATATGAAACTTTACCTGTATACTGTAGTGACCAAGCAAAGTTTGAGCACGTTTTTGAGCCTAGCATACTGTAGACATAAACTAGCTATACTTTTTTGGCAAAATAGTTTTATTTTAAAATTGTCTATCTAAAACATTTTATTTCATGAGAATCCGTTCAGTGGTTCTTGAGTTCATCTCAAAAAACTCTCTTCACTGAAATGAGTTATTTGATGGTGAGCAGGTTTGTCAGCTTTGACCGACTATCAGAATGTAGGCATGTTATAACATGAAACATGGACTAATTTTTGAGCAAGCTGAATGAATTGTGATCATTTATTGTAATTATTTTTATAACAAATACCAGCGGATCAATAGTTATACTCATAAATGTACTCAAATTCTAAAATTGTGTGAAAACGACATCAGCAAAGGGGCGCAAAGGGGGTGTTGAGACAAGAGAGACAGGTTGTTGTTCATACATATCTTGAATTTGTGAAACGGTTTCTTGCAGAAGATTAAGAGCTTGCTGATCCATGGTAAGAAAATTTTTGGGCGGTTCCCATGAATTTAATGGGGTAGGTGATTGTGTTGATTTACAAGGGTTCCCGAGCACACCTGGGCATGGGGGTTTGGGGGTATGCACCCCCCCAGAAACCAAAATACCCCCCCCCCCCAGAAATCAAAATACCCCCCCCAGAATTCAATTTTTGAAAATTTTTTTTCGCTTTTTTCGCAATTTTTTGATGCCAATGGATAGTGCTTGATGAGAAACGTCAAAAAATGGTGTTTTTATCACCATACCATTGTTTTTAAGGCCATTTTTTGACCTTCAAAAAAATCTTGCACCCCCCCAGAAATTTCTTGCTGCCCATGTATGTTCCCGAGGGTCTTGAAATTTACTGAGAATTTACATGTACGACTGCGGAGCGTGGCTAATCGGATTTTGTCAGGAGCGCTTTATACCAGAATTTTTGTTGAGTTGTAGGTCGGTTGAGATTGTAGAAAAGGATAATATAGGATAAGAATAGGCGTGAAAGCGGTTTGCTAGCAAATAGCTGAAGAATGAGTGATATTATGAAACAAGGAAAAATTTTGGTGTGTGATGAGGGCAGCAGCAATGTATAATGCAACAGTGAAACATGGTATAGCAATTAACCCTCACATTCCTGTGTGTTTTTTGAAGTCAAAGGTTCCGGTGCTAGGTTGCCATCTAGATGATGCTAAGATGCCACCTAGATGCCATCCTGTCTCACTCAACATAACAAATATTAGTACCATTTTGTGCAATTATTTAGGCTCTTTCCAAATATGTTTGTCATTTTTTTGCTAAAGTAAGTTTGTAAGAAGTTATAACTAAAAAACTGCTACTGTACTTAAGTGTAGGCATGAGGTAGACATGAATCAAATAAATACAAAAAGTATATGTTAGTTGACTAAAATATCATTTTAGGTCTGTAGTAGCTGATTAAAACGTAGAAGCCCACCAATCTGGTACTAATCATTGTCCAAAACTTTTTTTGCAGTTTAAGTTTCTCCAGGATAATCATGAAAATATGCTAATTTTTTAGGATGTATAATTTTATCTACCAGCTCAAACATTTCAAATAATGTAACTCGGGCTACAATGAGGCTAGACAAAGTTGTGTAGCCATACAAAGCATATGACAAAAAAAATCACAAAAAAGTGATCGGCTAGGATGCCGTCCTAGTTCACGGGAATGCAAGGCCTAAATCAAGCAATTAAAACAAGCAATGGGAAATTTTTGAGATGAAAATTTTCTAAGAAGTTGGTGATGATTTTTTTTTTCAAAGGAGCGTTCATCCATGGGTTTGCCTTTAAGCGCTCGCCATTTGTAAAGGGGAGGTTAGGGGTGGTTTCTGTCTTTCCAATGGATAGGCTCTACTCAAAATCTGGACTACCGTGCCTACTCTCAATTAGATGCAATTCACACGGTAAATGATGTCTACATTTAATAATGTAAACAACAACTTTACTTATAACAAAATTGGCAAATAAAAAGGGTGTGCAAGGATCTCAGCCAAAATCAGATCAATGAATTCTTCAGATAATGAAAACATGGGAGAGAGAGTGTGGCGTTTGAATGATAGGAGTGGTATGCTGACTGCATGCCTACAATGCACTAGGATGTCCACCAAATCACGAATGCTAAACAATCGAAAGAACCGAAAAATGCTTGCACACTGTATTTTTATAGCAGTGAGTTTTGGAGGTTGGATTAACAAAAAGTACTAAAAATGTGTGTTGAGCATTTTGAATTGTTCGGGGGTTGGGCTAACGGAAAATAATAATAGAAACGGATTTTATGTGTTTTAGATAGCTTGGGTATAGAAATGTGTTTCAAAGTATACTGTAGATGTTAAGGGTGCGGTTTAGAGGTTAGGCCATCAGGAAGCATTAAAACATATTTTGTGCATTTCAATCAGCTTCAGTGTAGAGACGTGGTTTGGAGCATACTGTAGGGCCTAAAAGTTCTCATGACCAAAAAAGAACCTAGGGGCGCATTGGTGGGCCTAGCTGTCAAATATACAATTTCATCTAAATGCATTTTTGCTTATCTGTGAGAGTCAGCGTTTTTGAGGTATTTAGGTTTACGTACTTTCTATTGAGGTTGAGTTTTTGGAAGACAAAAATGGAAAAACTAATTGACGTATTGAACCAAAAATACTATTTTGAATATTTTTATAAGTGTTTATGGAAATATAGAATAGGATGGGGTGGTCAAATAGCATTAAGTTTTTATGTTAACGGCTGAGTTCGAAACAAATAATAAGATCCAAAAATGTGCTTGTGTTAAAAGTAAACAATGGAAATGATAGCAAAGAGTTTAAAGTATAGATTAATTTAGTAATTGAGATGACATTACAACAATAGTGCAATTCATTATTGTAGAAACCATTCCAAAAAAAGACAGTGTTATGCGGCAATAGAGTAAATATATGTGTGCTATATGTAAGTATGATTAATAATAAATATACATGCAATTTCACAATCAATCAATTTAAAAAAATTCTAAAAATGCCTAACAAACAATAATATGGTGCATTAAGTTGTATAAAAAATTATTTAAGAGTGACACTATTTGCTAATAAAAAATTACTAAAAATTTCTATAGAAAACTTATTCTAGCCTTTTAGAAAATTATATATTTTCTGGCTAACAGTTCAAGCAAATACTTTTTCAAGTCAATGATTGTAATCCAGGGTTTGGCTTAACTGAAGCCATTTGCCTTTGTTATTATTGTTGTTGCTTTTGCATTTCTTATTGGCCTGACATGTAGAAATAGCAGCCAATGTACCTGCCTTTGTGTCAGTCTAGGGCAAATTGGGCAATTTGGCTGCAAATTAAAAAACAATTTTCGCAATTTCTGCAAAAATTTTTCATTACAGCTGATTTCATACCACAAAATAAAAATTTGCATATAATTTAAAATATTTAGACATACATCAATTTTTACTTCTTAAGAAGAAAATATTAAATTAAAACAAACAACGTGATAACCAATGTCACACACTAGATTTATGCAATCTGTCTGCTAAACAGGTACTGCTATTATTTATTTACTTTTAAATATAAATTGCCTACAAATTTGACAAATACAAAACCACATTATGTGCATCTAAAAATTTAAAAAATTAGACATCAATTACATTAAATTTTAGAGTAATTTTGATGTCTATAATGTTATTTTGTCAACATTGTAATATTATTTTAAATAGGCAATTTGTTTTATCTAATATTGTAAAAAATATTTTCACAAATTGTGAAAATAATCTTTTGATGCAAAATTGATATACAAACAAGTATTCTAAATATAACTCATCCAAGTTATTTATATTTTTACTTTTCACATGTTATTGATATATTAACAGGTAGGTACATATTTTCAATCACGCAAGGTCACTATAGTAAAATTAATATTCACAAACACATTTGATCATCAATATTTACTTGCTGACCCAAACAATGTTTACATCTAAAAGATTCAAATTTTAAAATTTTTACTTTAAAAAAACCTTCACTTTGAGGAATGTCACCCAGCAAATAACTGTAAAGCATGCTTACATGCTAAAGAAACCAGAAAAAATCACTTTGAAATGCAAGTAAAACCCATAAATATTTACTTGTTGACCTCAAGAATCTTTTCACTCATGACTCAAATCACATGCAAAAATGCATAAAAGATGACTCGTTTGCAATAAGGTTCAACAATTATATGCTAACCAAGTTTTAGCTTAGCTTGACTGTAATATTAGCTGAAGCCATAGTAGACTGACCTCACCAGGTAAATGAGGTAAGAGCAAAAAACTGCCCAAGAAGGAAAGAAATAAAAGCTAATGTCAAAGTATAGATGGGGTCTTTCTCTAGCTTTGGATCACCAATGGTCGTGTTCAGCATCCAGATTTTCATCAGTTTTTATATTTAATAAATTAATTCTTTGCTGTCAACCTGTCTATTTTATATTGCTTACGTTCAACCCTTTGGTTTTAATTAAAAGGGTTACATGCAACCACCCCTGGGCATAGATGTTTGGGGTATGCACCCCCTCCTGAAAAACCAAAATACCCTCCAGAAACCAAAATCTCCCAAAATTCAATTTTTGAATTTTTCAGTTTTTTTTGCAATTTCTTGATGCCAATAAATAATGTTCAAAGTGAAATGTTGTCAAATAGTATTTTTGTCATACCACCATTTTTAAGGCCATCTTTTTGTTTTTTGAAAAAATTTGCACACCCCCAAGAATTTTGGTGCTGCCCACATATAGTAAAAGCCCTTCATTCTTATTAGTAAAATTACATAATCCATTATCTACTACAGCTTATTTAATAGACCAGGCAATACATTTCTGGCAAGACTGACGGACAGCAAAATTTTTTTGAAAACAATTGGTCAAGAAACTAATTTTAATATAAATTAATTTTAATCTTTTGATTTTTCAAAATAGACTTAATATAACTACTTGTTTGTTAAAGTAATCAGGTTATTAAAGAATTATTCTTGTGTTACTAGGTCATTAGAATATGAATAAGTAACAAAGTCAAGTCATAAATAAGCTTGCATAAGTAATTAAGTAATAAATATGACTAATAATAAATGGTAAAATGTGCATGGTTTAGCCATACAACTTTATCTTTATGGCATCTTATTATATGTGAAGCAGTTGGAGTAGCCATGGAATCCCTTTTTGCTAAAAATACTGGCCTGCTTTCTCAGCAATCTTTTTGATCCCTCATCCTCTGACAAATAGTGTATAGGGTAAGAAAAGCAAGACTTTATTTATTGTATAACTTGAGGAACCAAATATATTAGATTTTAAGTAGTATAGCCTGTCACTCCAGTGGGGGGCAACGTTATAACATAGCCCATGTTATAAGATAGGTGGAACTAGGTTCGGGAACTTTTTTCCTATGCTGTAGCATAGGCAGAGGCGGTCAACAGCAGGAAAATGGGGGTAAAAACGTGCGCCCTGGCCCGGGGAGGGTGCGCCCTGCCCCATGTTATAGTGTAGGAGGGGGAGAGGTGCGCCTGGGTTGGGAATGGGGTAAATAAGCCTAAGGGGATTGTGTCATAAGCCTAAGAGGAGCAGTCCTTGGGTAGTTTGGGAATTTGAAGTTCGGGAACTATGTAAGCCTTAGGGGAGCCAGCTGCTCCCCACACGGTGCAAAAAAAAGAAATAAATTTGCTTGGATTTCTCGAATATATGTAGCTGCTAAAACCATGTGAGATAGGTTTTAATGCGACTACAGCGCCGTCTTTTTCATGAGTATGAGTCATGATTGTTCCTAAACCTTAAGTTCGGGAACTTTGTGAAAAGGTGTCCCAAAAGTGCCGCAAAGGCCTTGAAGTGGCGCATAAGCGCCGCCAATGCCAATAAGCGCCGCCAAGGTCCAAAAAGGGTCTATAAGCACTACTATAAGCGCTACTGACTGTCTCACTGCAAAATAATAAACTTTTATTTGGTTAGCTCTATATAGCTATGTTGACAGATTTAGGATTGCCTTTTTGTAAAGTAAAATGTTGTAAAATTTCGTTTTTAATGAAGCGAATGATGTAAAGAATGGTCAGAGTGACTAAAATGGCGATACAGCTTAAAAGTTCATTAGAAATCGCACCCAGTTCTTCTTTATGCACACATTTTACATTGCTTTCTAGGCACCTTCCTTCAATATTAATTCCTCGAAAATTTTCATCAATCTTCAAACAGGTTTTACACGCGGGCTCAAATTTCATAGACTCGAGTTTTGGCAGGCATGTTGTTAAATTTTTCCAATCGGAAACTTGAAAATCACAGCTTTCTTTCAAGATTATGTTTTGAATGGATCTAGGTAGCCTATTATGGTCTGCTAAATTATGACAAACAATGGTAGACTCATTTACATATACATGGATCAAGCCCATATGTAAAACATAAGAGCACTAACAAGAAAATCATCTTTTCTAATGTAAGCAGCACTGCTTCTATTTATAATCTACTGTTGTCTGAAATGCAATTTTACGATAGTCTTGCCAAATTCAAAAGGTACGGGCAGATCTTGATCACTTTTAATGTTCACTTCAATAATATTGAATGATTTTTTGAGCATAGGTATTTAATGTGGACTAATATATGCGTGATTAACAATATCAATATATTTTCCTTCTATATTCACAACCTGCAGAAGCGGCGCAAAAATATTTCCAACGATTTGAGGCTCAACTATATCGCAATATACGTAAAAGTTATGCATTCCGCCTAGCATATCGGGTGAATGGTGGGCAGCTATGGTCAGTTCCTGGGCAATAGTATAATTTATATTTTTAAGCTGACTTTCAAGAAATCCCAACATATACATCAAATGACTCGTTAGAATTAAGCTTTGAATGTAATCAGTGTTAATTACTATGTGACAAAATTTCTTATTTTCATTGTATTTGAACTTTAGGTACTCTGTTTATTCATATTTTTCTTTCAAACTGACCGTTTTTAAACCAAGTTTGGAAAAAAGTGTGCAGAGTTTCGAAAAAGTATGCAGAGTTTCGGAAAAAGTGTGCAGAGTTTAGAAAAAAGTGTGCAGAGTTTGGAACATTTTTCACACGTTATAACATAGGAAGTGTGCAGAGTTTCGAAAAAAGTATGCAGAGTTTCGGAAAAAATGTGCAGAGTTTAGAAAAAAGTGTGCAGAGTTTGGAAAAAAGTGTGCAGAGTTTGGAAAAAGGTGTGCAGAGTTTTGGAAAAAGTGTGCAGAGTTTGGAAAAATACGAGAATATTAAAACATATTATGGGGTTATTCAAAATGTCATTATTATTCAGCCAACTATAGTATAATAGAGAAATGTAGTTTAAGTGGGTGTGCCTGAGTTCAGCACTTATTCAGGGCTAAGACCGACAGACGAGAATGATTTGGTCAAAAACACTTTTTGCTTTGACATAGTTTTTAAATAGATTATATGGGTATATTAGACTTAACAATTTGATGCCGTAGGCATGTCTTCTAAATAGAAACACAAGAATAATTGTCCAGGCTGTTTGTTGGCTATAATATTCATTATTGCAACCCTTCATACATGTAGAAAAACATTGCATTTTCATGGACTAGAGAAATAAAGATTACAATACTGTTAGGTAGTCTTAAACAATATACTATGTACAGTAGGCAAAGTCTGTTGAATTTATAAGAGTGCTTGTAAAGTTTAGAACATTTCTGTAAAGTTTGGAACATTTTTTGTAAAGTTTGGAACATTTTTTGTAAAGTTTGGAACAAATTTTACACGTTATAACATAGGAAGTTTGTAAAGTTTCGAACATTTTTTGTAAAGTTTGGCACATTTTTGTAAAGTTTGGAACATTTTTGTAAAGTTTGGAACAAAGCTTGTAAAATTTGGAGCAAAACTTGTAAAAGTCAGAAGAAGGTTATATAAATGTTCAAATATCCAAAACATATTGTAAAACGTGAATTTTCAACGTTTAATTTAGCATAACGTCTCATAGGCGCATACATGTATACCTACAATTACGTATATTTCAAAAAATTTTGCTAAAAAAGGCTAAACAGAATTTAATAGATAATTCTTTCGTTGAAAACATCCAATGCGGGTTTCTTAAATCCGCCGTGGCCTCCACGGCGGCCTTCTTTATTGGCTTTCATTTCAAAAGCCCGAAGAACTACTGGCTTTGTCTCTTCGCGATCGCAAAACCAGTTTTCGAGCTCCTCCGCCCGGACGGTTATGATTTTGCCTCGGCGCTGTGCCCAGTGTTCTTTCCAAGTTTGCACCTCGGCGGCCCGGGATCGGAAAAAATATTTGCCAATATGATGGGAATTGACGCCGCGCCGCGACCTTCGATTTTACCGTCACACCTCCGAAACGGCGGTTTCACGACAAATTCCTAAAAACTCAAATAAAAGAATGAATGTTGTAAAATACTAAAATTTTTACATTGGAAGTGGTAATTCACGAGAAACTTTAAAGGATTTTAAAATGAAATCAAGATATGTATAAACGTAAAGTTAATCAAATATAGGGTGAGAAAAATAGAAACAAATGAATATTGATTTTGGAATAAACTTAAGGAGTGGAGCTTTTATGTTAAAATAGTGTAAATTATTCGGATTCCTTCAAAGATTTAATAATAAAAAGTTTAAACTTTATGATAGCAAACAATGAAAAATGAGAAAAATACAGAAATGACGTCAATGCAAAAATAACATAATATATGAGTATGTTATTGATTGAAAATTTGAAAAGCTTACCGCTAGCTCTTTGACCCCTAGTCTCGGCGGCATGCTAGATAGCGGGGCAAAGTCTTTGGTCGTATTGACAAATTTGAACGAATTAGCCTGTAAAGTATTTTCTATTTTAAGGAAATAGTATGGCATTGGTAATGGGAAAATTTATGACAAAAAATAAAAAATAAACAAATTGTAGAAAGTATATAGAAATAATTAAAATAGAAATTACTGGTAGGTTGAATAATTATTAAAAATAGACACGTAACCTATGTGAACAAATCAGTGGAATGACATTAAAATACATGTAAACTAACACGTTACACTAATAACTTAAATTGATAATATGAGAAAAAGTAATATATAAATTGTGGAAAAAATAATATTAAATTGTAGGAAAATTAAATTTATACACATGCACACGTTGAGTATGGAATGAATAAAATAATACCGCTGCTGCTTCGTCCTCTAGCTCCACCAGTGCACGCCTAGATGTTGGGTGGCGAGTTGTCAAGCACGACCTGAGTGGCTGATCCTAAAAAGATCACATTAAACTTCGAAAATTTGAAATATATACATTTTTGAACATTATTGAGTAATAAATAGGCTACACACAAAATTCACAAAAAATTATAAGCAAATTAAATAAATGCATGAGCGTTAATTTATTAAATATTGAATAATTTATAATGTAATAAATTAGTACCTCCGCTTCTTCACCCCCTAGCCTCAGCAGCATTGGTCTAGACGAGGGTCGATGATTCGTCAAACGCAACGGGGTCAGCAAATGCATCAAGTTGCAGAGAACAATTTGTTCCTAAAATCATTCGGGAAATTTAATTTAAAAATTAGATGAGGTACATAAATAAATTGAAGAAAATTATTCAAATTGTTTAGGCTACAACTCGAGGGTCCCTACTTCTTCAACGTAGCCCCAGACCGGATTGCGTAGGGGGTTAATCAAAATTTTGCAATCTTCTTCCTCGAAATTGATCTTTTTTTTGGAAGTCAGTTGCAACAAAGTACAATTAACGAATGATAAGTGGTGAACTACAATTGTTTTCCCCCACAAGTTAGCTTAGTTCCCGAAGTTTTTTTTGTGAGCTCGTCTTCATTGCGGAGATCATATCATTTTTACCCATAGGTTCATACTCGTAAAATATATCGATTAATTTTGGTTTCATTATTATATGTGATTCACGTTTTCTTCAAATATTATGTTGTCCTGATCCGAACTCAAAAATGTTTCTTTTTTCTTAGCTGGCCTTCCTCGCTTTTTAGTAATTTTTATTTCTTTTATCTCATTATCTGCACGCTATTCTTCTAACACTGACTGTTTTTCCATGACATTGGCATATTGGACCAATTTTTTCTCAGGGTCACCTTTTTAACTTAAAATTTTTTCTTTCAACTTTTCTATATTTACTTGAGTCATAAGTAGCGGATCATTGGTAATTTTTGCTTTTCACATTAATGAATCAAAAAAGTTGCAGGGAACAACATACATTTTCCGAACATTCATTTTACAAGAGCTTCCTTTAGAGCAGAATAAAGTTCAAGAATGAATTGAGGCGACTCAGTAATCAAAATTTTTTGTTTTTCACTCTGAGCGGTTGACGGCAGTGCCAACAAATATAAACTATTTTCAAATTGTTCACAAAATTTGGGATTTTTCGCACAAAAGGTACCGTTGAAAAGATGTCGGGTAGCTTGTGTGAGAACAGAAAAAAATTGAGGAGGTGCTTGACTGATTAATAAATGTCATAAATTTTTCTTTAAATTTTTATCCCCCAATAAGCAAAAATACGGTTCGCTTGCAGCAATTTCTTGTCAAGCTTTAGAATTCATTTTTTGAGAAAAAAATTTTTCCAATATTTATAAGCTTCGCCAAACAATCATTGGTGCTTTGTGAGAGAAAATATTAGATCAAAGTCGATTTTCGATTTTATCAGAAAAAACGTCAATTAACAAGTAATTGTAAGGCTTATCCTTCATAGTTTTCATATAAGCTTGCTTTAAGGGTGAATTTGAGCCATACAATTGATTACCTAAAACATTCAAAACATTCAAATGAGGAGTCTTAGTTAATACAAAATAGTGTGTGTTTCTGTTTATAGTTGTTGAGAGTGGGCCTCGAAAAAATGGATTCTGAGTTATAGAAAAATTCAAAAATGTTTTTGTGATGACCAAACATGGTAAATAATTGTGCAAAAATATCACTTTTGACTGCAACGTCAGCCAAATCATCGCAAATGCAAACATTGACTTTTCCAGGCTCGTCAACCCATTTGTTTTCGATTAAAAGCTCCACTTTAAGTTTATTCCAAAATTAATATTCATTTGTTTCTATTTTTCTCACCCTATATTTGATTAACTTTACGATTATACATATCTTGATTTCATTTTAAAATCCTTTAAAGTTTCTCGTGAATTACCACTTCCAATGTAAAAATTTTAGTATTTTACAACATTCATTCTTTTATTTGAGTTTTTAGGAATTTGTCGTGAAACCGCCGTTTCAGCGGTGCGATGTTAAAATTGAAGGTCGCGGCGTCAATTCCCATCATATCGGCGAATATTTTTTCCGATCCCGGGCCGCCGAGGTGCAAACTTGGAAAGAACACTGGGCACAGCGCCAAGGCAAAATCATAACCGTCCGTGCGGAGGAGCTCAAAAACTGGTTTCGCGATCTCGAAGAGATGAAGCCAGTAGTTCTTCGGGCTTTCAAAATGAAAGCCAATAAAAAAGGCCGCCGTTTAGGCCACGGCGGATTTAAGAGACCTGTGTTGGATGTTTTCGACGAAAGAATTATCTATTAAATTCTGTTCAGCCTTTTTAGTAAAAATTTTTGAAATATACGTAATTGTAGGTATACATATATGCGCCTATGAGACGTTACGCTAAATTTATACGTTGAAAATTCACGTTTTACAATATTTACACCACAGCTGGTTGTGTAAAAACTCCCAAAATTAATTTACATTTTTTAGCTCAGAAAAATATGCCACTTTATAGTTTTGGATATTTTGGTTTCCGGAAATTAACAAATTTTTTAGTATATACTTCCCAACCACACATCAGTTTTAGGATCTGACCATAAGTACACAGTTGGGTCAATATGAGGGGTGGGCCTGCTTAGGGATAATCCAAAATCAATAGGCAATAGAAACAAGGTTTTTGGATGCAATATACCCCTTTAATTGTGGCTGAATTCGGAAATTGAACATTTATATAACTTTCTTCTGACTTTTACAAGTTTCCTTCCAAATTTTACAAGCTTTGTTCCAAACTTTACAAAAATGTTCGAAACTTAACAAAAAATGTTCGAAACTTTACAAACTTCCTATGTTACAACGTATAAAATGTGTTCCAAACTTTACAAAAAATGTTCCAAACTTTACAAAAATATTTCAAACTTTACAAAAATGTTCCAAACTTTACAAAAATGTTATAAACTTTACAGAAATGTTCTAAACTTTACAAGCACTCTTATAAATTCAACAGACTTTGCCTACTGTACGTAGTATATTGTTTAAGACAACCCAACAGTATTGTAATCTTTATTTCTCTAGTCCATGAAAATGCAATGTTTTTCTACATGTATGAAGGGTTGCAATAATGAATATTATAGCCAACAAACAGCCTGGACAATTATTCTTGTGTTTCTGTTTTGAAGACATGCCTACGGCATCAAATTGTTAAGTCTAATATACCCGTATAATCTATTTAAAAACTATGTCAAAGCAAAAAGTGTTTTTGACCAAATCATTCTCGTCTCTCGGTCTTAGCCCTGAATAAGTGCTGAACTCAGGCACACCCACTTAAACTACATTTCTCTATTATACTATAGTTGGCTGAATGATAATGACATTTTGAATAACCCCAAAATATGTTTTAATATTCTCGTATTTTTCCAAACTCTGCACACTTTTTCCGAAACTCTGCACACTTTTTTCCAAACTCTGCACACATTTTTCCAAACTCTGCACACTTTTTTCTAAACTCTGCACACTTTTTCCGAAACTCTGCATACTTTTTTCGAAACTCTGCACACTTCCTATGTTATAACGTGTGAAAAATGTTCCAAACTCTGCACACTTTTTTCTAAATTCTGCACACTTTTTTCGAAACTCTGCATACTTTTTTCGAAACTCTGCACACTTTTTTCCAAACTTGGTTTAAAAACGGTCAGTTTGAAAGAAAAATTTGAATACACAGAGTACCTAAAGTTCAAATACAATGAAAATAAGAAATTTTGTCACATAGTAATTAACACTGATTACATTCAAAGCTTAATTCTAACGAGTCATTTGATGTATATGTTGGGATTTCTTGAAAGTCAGCTTAAAAATATAAATTATACTATTGCCCAGGAACTGACCATAGCTGCCCACCATTTACCCGTTATGCTAGGCGGAATGCATAACTTTTACGTATATTGCGATATAGTTGAGCCTCAAATCGTTGGAAATATTTTTGCGCCGCTTCTGCAGGTTGTGAATATAGAAGGAAAATATATTGATATTGTTAATCACGCATATATTAGTCCACATTATATACCTGTGCTCAAAAAATCATTCAATACCATTGAAGTGAACATCAAAAGTGATCAAGATATGCCCGTACCTTTTGAATTTGGCAAGACTATCGTAAAATTGCATTTCAGACAACAGTAGATTATAAATAGAAGCAGTGCTGCTTACATTAGAAAAGATGATTTTCTTGTTAGTGCTCTTACGTTTTACATATGGGCTTGATCCATGAATATGTAAATGAGTCTACCATAGTTTGTCATAATTTAGCAGACCATAATAGGCTACCTAGATCCATTCAAAACATAATCTTGAAAGAAAGCTGTGATTTTCAAGTTTCCGATTGGAAAAATTTAACAACATGCCTGCCAAAACTTGAGTCTATGAAATTTGAGCCTGCGTGTAAAACCTGTTTGAAAATTGATGAAAATTTTCGAGGAATTAATATTGAAGGAAGGTGCCTAGAAAGCAATGTAAAATGTGTGCATAAAGAAGAACTCGGTGCGATTTCTAATGAACTTTTAAGCTGTATCGCCATTTT
The DNA here is from genome assembly GCA_036768485.1 of Mermis nigrescens. NCBI lineage: Eukaryota > Metazoa > Nematoda > Enoplea > Mermithida > Mermithidae > Mermis > Mermis nigrescens. Next base: position 348,263 of record JAVLUZ010000324.1, read on the forward strand.
AGTCACTCTGACCATTCTTTACATCATTCGCTTCATTAAAAACGAAATTTTACAACATTTTACTTTATGAAAAGGCAATCCTAAATCTGTCAACATAGCTATATAGAGCTAACCAAATAAAAGTTTATTATTTTGCAGTGAGACAGTCAGTAGCGCTTATAGCGGCGCTTATAGACCCTTTTGGACCTTGGCGGTGCTTATGGGCATTGGCGGCGCTTATGGGCATTGGCGGCGCTTATGCGCCACTTTTAGGCCTTTGCGGCACTTTTGGGACACCTTTTCACAAAGTTCCCAAACTTAAAGTTCAGGAACAATCATGACTCATACTTATGGAAAAGACGGCGCTGTAGTCGCATTAAAACCCATCTCACATGGTTTTAGCAGCTACATATATTCGAGAAATCCAAGCAAATTTATTTCTTTTTTTGCACTGTGTGGGGAGCAGCTGGCTCCCCTTTGGCTCACATAGTTCCCGAACTTCAAGTTCCCGAACTACCTAAGGACTGCTCCTCTTAGGCTTATGACACAATCCCCTTAGGCTTATTTACCCCATTCCCAACCCAGGGCGCACTCAGGGCGCACCTCTCCCTCTCCTACACTATAACATGGGGCAGGGCGCACACTCCCCAGGCCAGGGCGCACGTTTTTACCACCATTTTCCTGCTGTTGGCCGCCTCTGCCTATACTATAACACAGGAAAAAAAGCTCCCGAACCTAGTTCCACCTATCTTATAACAAGGGCTATGTTATAACGTTGCCCCCTAAGGTGACAGGCTATACTATTATTTTATTTAGAAATCGAAAGCAAAAATTTCTTATCAGAATGATGTTGAAAAATCGGGTTTTAGAGGAGACAAAAGTACCATTGATACTTTTTTCACATTTTCTCAAGAGCAGTTAGATAGGATATTTGAGATAGATACATGTGAGGATACTAAGACTGTGCAACAAAAAGTTGTTGATTCATTTTTTCGCACAGCTTCACTTACCTCACATAGACCCTTATATAGCACGCCCTTAAATAGGCAGGCACAATCCAGCAATACTAATCCTTTTTTGAAGGCACTTTAGAGAACAGGCAAGAGAGTTCAGAGGTCAATCAGCCAGTTAAATTCACTCAGGAAGCTGTAAATGCTTTTTGATTATTTTATCATCAAATCTAATAAGCCATTAACTACAAAAATGGCAAAAGACCCAGAAGAGCTGCACAGAAACGGAAATACTGATTCTTTTTTGCAACTTGAAACCATGAATAGCAGCTGTCCTCCCAAACCATTTTCTATAACTTTTTGAGAATCATTTGAAGATTATTATAACAAATTCAAAAATATATGACCCTACAAGGTTTCAATTTATGTCATATGAGTATAAAATCGCACTCTTAGAATCTAATTTAGTGGGGCCTGCTCTTTCAACCCTAGCAAATGCTCTAAAAACAATAAGGGAGGTCACATTTGATAATTTAATTGAACATCTATGAGAGCATTATCATGAGGGTAAAGATATGGATGTTTTTCAACAATATACTATGATGAAAAGCAAAAGAGAAATGTGTAAGAGTCTCACAAAACTGGGCAGACCCAAAGGTCCGCCACTGATCAGTGTTTGGTTGCTTTCATGAGCCGAACCAGCGCTCAAACAAAAACAAGATTGGCTGAGTTTTATGCCCAACCAAAGCATAAACTCACAGGTTAACACCCGACTGCAGCGCCGTTGAAAAGGCGGCATGCAATACTGATTAAATGCAACACCAAGAGAACAACACATGTTCTTGATTGATTGGTGAGTAGAATTGCCTGGTGAGCGTGGTAGGCATACCAATAGCCCGTCTTAGCTTGTCATTGGCTTGCCTGGTGAGCATGGTAGGCATACTGCTATAGCCCGTTTTTGCTTGTCATCGGCTTTAATGCCTGTTGGGGTATTAACTTCCCGTCATAGGCGTTTGAACCGGAGTTCAAAAAGCATGTAACTACTGACAGCAGTTACACTACCCTCCGCTTGAAGAAGGGGCCCTTTGGGCGAGCAACCCAAAGGATCTCCGTGGGACCTCCATTTTCTTTCCGTTTGCATCAAACAAATAGAACAAAGCTGCAATCTCATCAGGTCTGAGCGCAGCATGTAAGATCAAATTCTCAAACATCCATCTCAAGTGGATGTCAAATCATACTTTGACTTTGATCAGCTGGCATATTTGTCACGAGTTGAATTTTTGCTCGGGCGCACTCTGCTGGGCACCTACTGAACAGGATTGTTTGCATTGCAACAATGTTCTCAAACCGTTCACCTTTGCACCACACTAATGTGCCAGTCGTCTCATCGGTAATCCAATGAGTTCGAGGAAACCTTTCTTGTGTGTCCTTTTTGCCTTGGATAGGCTGAGGACGCACTTCAGTGCCCTGTTTTGCTAGCCTACTCATGAAATTTTGAAATATCATTCTTGCCTCTCGATAGATAAGCAAGCGCATTATAAATGCCTTCTTCTCTTTGCTTTTTGTTGCAATAATGATATTTGCGGCGTCAAGCCATCTCTTTGCGGCAATTATATCATAGCCAGCGGGTGTGCCTGGCCACAATCACATGATTTCATTTACGATTGTTATGTGTGACTTCATCATGCGATCGATTCAATTGAGTGCACTTGCACACTTTGACACCACTGGAGCCTCACAGTCCAGCTTTTCCAAATAAATGTTTCGTTCATTGCTTGCTGTGACGTGAATGGTATAGCAATGTGTGCCCGCCAAAAATGGCATGGGACTACACGCTGTTGCCCCGCACATTGCGTCAACAACCGACGTATATTTCTCCGCGACCCTCTTTGCCATGCACCAGTCGGGGTCATGCCATGTATCATGAATTGTTGTCATGCACTGATCACACTGCATGGGATTATTACAATCATGCAGTAATTGCTTGCCTTCTTCTTGATTTGCAAGCTGGCGTGTTTCAAACCCAACTTCAGATGCTGGTCCGATTGGCAATTCATCACCAAGCATCGGGTTACACACTGACAAAATGTCAATCTCCCACTCATCGGCCGACTTCAGTTCCAGGTTCGATTCGCCAAACAGATCTGAGGCAAAGGCATTGTTGAGGAATGGGTTGACGAACTTGATGTCCTGCGTCTGGGATTGCGGGGCTGTATGAAGCCCCCAAGCCTTAATATCAGGTGACTCTCTTTGCGAGCATCCCCCAATATTCAATATTTTGTCCATAAACACTAAATTAAGACGGCTGCCTTCCACAAATTACTCGAAATTATTAGACAAGGATCTAACTACTGACAGCAGTTACAAATGAAACAATTTTAGAATTTTCTGAATATATAGAACAATTAGCCAGATAAACATACCCCCAATTGACAACAAAAAACAGGAGGCTATCATAAAACCCATATTTGTCAGAGAACTGCAATCAAAAATTTATGAATGAGTAAAACATCAGGATTTCCCTACATTTTAGACTTTGTCAAAAAAGCAACTTTTGTTGAACATTGATTTTTAGGGAAGAGGTACAGAGCTTTCCTAGTGCATCTGATACAAGAACTTGTGATGCACATTATGATTTATCAATTCAATCTGATTCAGAATGAAAAATGGAGAAGGATCTTTGTGAACTCAAGACGCTGGTGGCCAAAGCCTTGGGTGACAAAAACTCAGCATGTCATATATGCGGCAGAAAAAAACCATGTTATTGCGGACTGTCAATATGCTTATTTGTTAAATGCTGGGCTTGCAACATTTGTTGCGATTTGAGCATTTTGCGCAAAGCTGTCCAAAAAAGGTAATTTAAATAACTATAATTATGATCACTGTGATAATAATTGTAGGAAGTAATCTGCAGAATTATAACAGACATGAAAGTAACAGCCTCATGTTTAAATATAATATTGCCAATGAATAAAAGAAAGCAAAGATATAATCAAAGTAAATTAGATAATTATATTTTTACTCATAATAATAATAATAATAATAGCATGCATGCATGTTTGGGAAATGTTAGGAGCATAATACCTGAAAAGAGGCAACCTACTATCCTATTTGCTAGCAGAAATAGAAATGATCATTTTCAGGCTTCACCTAATGGACTACAAATGAGCGCTAATGCTGATGTTTTGGAATTTAATGAAGAAAAACAGCAGACAAATGACATTTATGAATTCCCTGATGTTGACAACGAAGCCCTTTCCTAAATATGAATTCAGTAGCAATTGTAAATACTCTATCATTCCCCTCCTCTCTAGAGAATGGAAACAAAGAGTGGTTTTGGACCAGCCTGGATGGATTTCAGCCAGGTAGCTTTGGGCCTTTTTCTGCTTCAACTGGCAGTATGAAACCCATTTGCCCTGCATTGCCAAGGCCCAAAATAAGCAGTTTGTGGAGGTGAAATGACATTGAGAGTATAATATCTATGACAGAATCTGATCAGTCCAAAACAAATGGAGAAAACTTAGCAGCTTTCCACTAACTGGCATGATTTGAATAACTAGATGGAATGATAAATAGGCTCTAAGAAATAAGTCTCATCAATACGTACTTCATACTTAATAGAACTTTTTTTGTTTTTGAGTATTCATCCATTCTTTCCAAAAATTATGTTTTATAAGTGACGTAATGTCAGACATTATAATTTATGTTAAATATTCTAAAGCAGGAAGAACCTTTAAATACTTGTGTGAGGTATCTGAAAAAACATGACAACATTAGGTTCATCAAGTTTTCAGAAATTCAGCTTAAAGTAGTCTAATCTTTTTGCCAACTTTTAAAATTTGACTTAGTAACACTATAAACAAGAATAATAATATAGCCAACAGAAGACAGTTTGCTAAGCGCTCGTATTTTCAATCACTTCAGACTTGTGAGAAGAACATCAAAGTACAAAAGGGGGACACAGTAAGAAGCAATGACATGCAATATTTGAGACACCACATATCATTCCATACAAATTTGAAAGCCAGCTGGCAATTCCTAATTGCAACGTATAATGCAACAGTGAAACATGGTATAGCAATTAACCCTCACATTCCTGTGTGTTTTTTGAAGTTAAAGGTTCCGGTGCTAGGATGCCATCCTGGCCAGGTTAAAATGTAATTAGTCTCACTCAACATAACAAATATTAGTACCATTTTGTGCAATTATTTAGGCTCTTTCCAAATATCTTTGTCATTTTTTTTGCTAAAGCAAGTTTGTAAGAAGTTATAACTGAAAAACTGCTACTGTACTTAAGTGTAGGCATGAGGTAGACATGCATCAAATAAATACAAAAAGTATATGTTAGTTGACTAAAATATCATTTTAGGTCTGTAGTAGCTGATTAAAACGTAGAAGCCCACCAATCTGGTACTAATCATTGTCCAAAACTTTTTTTTGCAGTTTAAGTTTCTCCAGGATAATCATGAAAATATGCTAATTTTTTAGGATGTATATCAGTCAGTAAACACATACAGTAACATGCCACAATAATGACTGCAGTCCAAGAACGGGTAAAACAATATTATCATTAACATCAGCATTATCCTTTTTTAAAAAGACAAGCTTACATTATTTAAACAGATCAAAGTTTTCAGCAATAACTTTACGCAAATATCAAGTGTAAGGAACACTAACCCTTAGATTTGGAAGTAAAATAAACTTGTAGTATAAGCTACATGTAAACAACAAATGAATAGTGCAAACTTTACACAAAGGTGTACAGAAAACTAACAGTCAGATTCCCAATTCTGATTTTACACTGAATATTTTCAAAAAAATTAAGCTTTTGCAAGGCTCTAGAACTAAAGTCAATATGCCGTGTAAATTATACAAAACCACAGAGTGTAAAAAAGATTCTAGTCGTATTTGTAATTTTAATATTACTCTGATATTACGATGAAGATTTATGAAAAAATTGAGTCTCCACAATAACCCAAGAACAAATAAGCATCAGTTGTAAACTACTTTAGACCACAGTAGTAGTTAAGGCTGGTTCCCTAGCCCGCAACACAAAGTATATACAGCTATGTTTTGTGTTATATGCTGCCCACCTGCCGATTGATCGCTAACCACCAATTGACAAAGCCCCGCCCACTGAGGAATGAACATAAATATGTGCGGTATGTACCTACACAATTTAAAAAAAATGGTGGTTGCCCATCGCTAATTTGGCCCCTAAAAGGGCCATTGGGTTTAGGTAAAATGGGAGCAGGTAGCAAACGGCTTAGACATATTTTGTAATGAACCTTATGGCCAGTTGTAGCTTGAAGTAGCTCTTGAACAAATAGTGTAAAATCCCAAGATCCATATTTTTGTGTTCCATAGTTTTGGCTAAAATATTTATGTAGGCTAAGAGCGTGTCTAAGCATTGTTTTGAAATGCCCAATTGCATGATGTAATCGGCGAATTTTCTGTAATTAGCCGTTGTAGCTGTCTCAATGTCTATATCAAAAGGTTGATTTTAAAGCTCTTTTTCAACTTCTTGCACATTCTTGGCAAGTTCTTGGTACAATTAATCATTGAATTGTGCGCCCATAATGTAAAGACAAAGAAATCGCAATATATAATTTGTAGCAATTTTGGCCATCTAAAAATTTGATTATTATTAACGTCGTCCAAACCAAAACTGTTAAATCTATAAGAAAATTTTAGTGCCAAAAGTGTTCAAAAAATGACAGTATGCTGTGTTTAACCCTTTATTAACGCCCGTCCCATTTTCCTCCACAAAGTTTGCTGCAAAATAACTCAAGAACAATGGAATCTTATAGAGCGTGCGAGTGTTCATTCAAAAGCATTGTACAAGATCTGCAAGTTTATGTGCATTTTCTTTTATGTTAGTAGTGTGAAATTTGAAATATACTGTATTGAAATAACCTCACTTTTTGTCCGCCGCTTTGCTCGTCCCGGGTTCCACAATTTTTTGTTTCTCTGGTCAGGAATTTTTATGAGCTGTGGAGCTCATTCAGGGCTTTCTAACGGTATCTCAATAATTAAAATGCGGCTAATACCCTCTTAGAAATTTAAATCGAAAAATAATGTCCCATTTTTGGGACGCGCGCTCATAAGTGACAGCATGAAAAAGCAACTCTGTTTTTCTCTTGATGTCTTCATGGCCTTTATTACTTTCAGAAATTGCTCAAATTCTCTCTTAGAATTGTACGTACATACATACTACCCAGTGGCGGATCCAGGATTTTCCTAAGGGGAGGGGCGGTACCACACCTGGGCGTGGGGGGGATTTGGGGGGTATGCACCCCCAGAAACCAAAACACCCCCCCCAGAAATCAAAATACCCCCCCCAGAATTCAATTTTTGAAAATTTTTTCGCTTTTTTCGCAATTTTTTGATGCGAATGGATAGTGCTTGATGAGAAACGTCGAAAAATGGTGTTTTTATCACCATACCATCGTTTTTAAGGCCATTTTTTGACCTTCAAAAAAATCTTGCACCCCCCCAGAAATTTCTTGCTGCCCACGTATGGGCGGTACCCCTAGGGGGGGGGTGGGACCCTTATGTATTTGGGCGGAAAAATTGCCCATTTTTACCCGAATATCGCTCAAAAATACTTAATTTGCGCATTATTTTGGGCCAATGGGGGGCGGTCGCCCCCCCCATCCGTCCCTGATACTACCTATGTAAACCAGCTGCTTTACAGTCCAATTAGGTACATAGGTACCTATACCTACCTATATGTACCTTGTATGTATCTAAACTAGAGAATTGCCTTGGAACAACATCAGACTATACAGAGAACGTCAATCCCAAAAATTTTTCATGCAAAAATGATGGCAAAAATGGGATGTACACTTATTGACGAGCGTCCTGCATGTAAACTTATTAACAACTGTCCCAAAAATGGGACATACACTTGTTAACGACTGTCCCAAAAATGGGACTTTTTTCTCACGTCCTTCTGTAGCTAGAGTCACAAAAAAAATCAGAGAGACTTTTTGAAGGATGGGGAATTCGAATATGAATGAGATTTCAAATGAACTACCCTACATAAAGTGTCGTTAATAAAGGGTTAAGGACAAAAAGTGAAAACTTTAGTCCACTTCTTCGAATATAGCAACTTTTTACTAACTGAAGAAAAATCACTTCTTGTTGGCAGGGCTAAATAATCTCTCATAATTTTGTATTAACAGAATTGGGCTTGTTCTTATTCTGATTTATCAGAAAAATGATACATTGTTTATAGATTTTGGCACAAACAGTTACTAATAAGCTGCCAGCAGAGGAACACATGACAAATTTCTTGTTTTTTATACATCAACCACATAAACGCAGCATTTTGCACAAAAAGGTTGCAACCTATACCGAAATTAGTTTTAAGGAAGCACATTTCTGCAAAAACTGAAAAAAGCTAAAGTTTTGAGACAAACAAGAAAGACATGTTGCTAATTCACAATTGTTGCAGTATTTACTTCATCTGTGAGCATGCCGAGTAAAATATGCTAAAAACCAAGTACGTTTAAGAAATAATATACAAGGTGAGTAAAATCTTCACAATACAGCAGTTCATCAGCATTTGTATTCGCTGTAGAGTTCTTTGAGCTTTTCTTTGGTTGATGTGTGAAGCTTCTGTTTCAAGGTAAAACTACAATCACATAAAATTATAGTGTCTTTAGTGATCCATTCTGGCTGGGATTTGCGGGCCTTCATCCATTTCCCCAAATATAATCCACTCCACATTTCGACTCTCACCCATGTGATATCAGTTTTGTTCAAAATTTTGACAACTTCGCCAATAAGCGACAATGTCTTATACGTTTCATACATTGAAAGTTCAAAAATAGCGACCATTTGGCCAACTAAAATGTCTACATCATCAACCTCTACAACCCTTCTAAATGAAGTTGATTCGCGGCCAACAAAAACCTGAATAACAATACAACATAAAGCAAAGCAGGTCTATTCATTAATGGTTAAGAGCAGAAATGCACTATCAATTTTCAAATCTGTTTACTTAACCAATTTGCAAAAATATAGCACAGTTTTTGTTAAATTCATCAAATTCCCATCTGAATAAATTTCTTCACTTGGCAGATTATATCAACAAGAATATAGAATATTTTTCGTCAATCGACTAAATTCTCAACTGAGCAATTTCTTCAGTTGGCAAATTAGATTAACAAAAATATAGCTAATTTTTTGTCAATCGACCAAATTCTCAACCGAAGAAATTTCTTCAGTTGGCAAATTAGATTAACAAAAATATAGCAAATTTTTTGTCAAATTGACCAGATTCCTATCTAAAGAAATTTCTTCAGTTGGCAAATTAGATTCACAAAAATATAGTAAATTTTTCGTCAATAGACTAAATTCTCAACTGAAGAAATTTCTTCAGTTGGCAAATTAGATTAACAAAAATATAGCAAATTTTTTGTCAATCGACCAAATTCTCAACCAAAGAAATTTCTTCAGTTGGCAAATTAGATTAACAAAAATATAGCAAATTTTTCATCAATCGACCAAATTCTCAACCAAAGAAATTTCTTCAGTTGGCAAATTAGATTAACAAAAATATAGCTAATTTTTTGTCAAATTGACCAGATTCCTAACTAAACAAATTTCTTCAGTTGGCAAATTAGATTCACAAAAATAGAAGTAAATTTTTCGTCAATAGACTAAATTCTCAACAGAAGAAATTTCTTCAGTTGGCAAATTAGATTAACAAAAATATAGCAAATTTTTCGTCAATCGACCAATTTCTCAACCGAAGAAATTTCTTCAGTTGGCAAATTAGATTAACAAAAATATAGCAAATTTTTCGTCAAATTGACCAGATTCATAACTAAAGAAATTTCTTCAGTTGGCAAATTAGATTCACAGAAATATAGTAAATTTTTTGTCAATAGACTAAATTCTCAACTGAAGAAATTTCTTCAGTTGGCAAATTAGATTAACAAAAATATAGCAAACTTTTCTTCAATCGACTAAATTCTCAACCGAAGAAATTTCTTCAGTTGGCAAATTAGATTAACAAAAATATGGTAAATTTTTCGTCAAATTGACCAGATTCCTAACTAAAGAAATTTCTTCAGTTGGCAAATTAGATTCACAAAAATATAGTAAATTTTTCGTCAATAGACTAAATTTTCAACAGAAGAAATTTCTTCAGTTGGCAAATTAGATTAACAAAAATATAGCAAACTTTTCTTCAATCGACCAAATTCTCAACCGAAGAAATTTCTTCAGTTGGCAAATTAGATTAACAAAAATATAGCAAATTTTTCGTCAATCAACCAAATTCTCAACCGAAGAAATTTCTTCAGTTGGCAAACTAGATTAACAAAAATATAGCAAATTTTTCGTCAAATTGACCAGATTCCTAACTAAACAAATTTCTTCAGTTGGCAAATTAGATTCACAAAAATATAGTAAATTTTTCGTCAAATTGACCAGATTCCTAACTAAAGAAATTTCTTCAGTTGGCAAATTAGATTCACAAAAATATAGCAAATTTTTTGTCAATCGACCAAATTCTCAACCGAAGAAATTTCTTCAGTTGGCAAATTAGATTAACAAAAATATAGCAAATTTTTTGTCAAATTGACCAGATTCCTAACTAAAGAAATTTCTTCAGTTGGCAAATTAGATTCACAAAAATATAGTAAATTTTTCGTCAAATTGACCAGATTCCTAACTAAAGAAATTTCTTCAGTTGGCAAATTAGATTCACAAAAATATAGTGAATTTTTCGTCAATAGACTAAATTCTCAACTGAAGAAATTTCTTCAGTTGGCAAATTAGATTAACAAAAATATAGCAAATTTTTTGTCAATCGACCAAATTCTCAACCGAAGAAATTTCTCCAGTTGGCAAATTAGATTAACAAAAATATAGCAAATTTTTCGTCAAATTGACCAGATTCCTAACTAAAGAAATTTCTTCAGTTGGCAAATTAGATTCACAAAAATATAGTAAATTTTTCGTCAAATTGACCAGATTCCTAACTGAAGAAATTTCTTCAGTTGGCAAATTAGATTCACAAAAATATAGTAAATTTTTCGTCAATAGACTAAATTCTCAACTGAAGAAATTTCTTCAGTTGGCAAATTAGATTAACAAAAATATAGCAAATTTTTCGTCAATCGACCAAATTCTCGACCAAAGAAATTTCTTCAGTTGGCAAATTAGATTAACAAAAATATAGCAAATTTTTTGTCAAATTTTCCAGATTCCTAACTAAAGAAATTTCTTCAGTTGGCAAATTGGATTCACAAAAATATAGTAAATTTTTCGTCAAATTGACCAGATTCCTAACTAAAGAAATTTCTTCAGTTGGCAAATTAGATCCACAAAAATATAGTAAATTTTTCGTCAATAGACTAAATTCTCAACTGAAGAAATTTCTTCAGTTGGCAAATTAGATTAACAAAAATATAGCAAATTTTTCGTCAATCGACCAAATTCTCAACCAAAGAAATTTCTTCAGTTGGCAAATTAGATTAACAAAAATATAGCAAATTTTTCGTCAAATTGACCAGATTCCTAACTAAAGAAATTTCTTCAGTTGGCAAATTAGATTCACAAAAATATAGTGAATTTTTTGTCAATAGACTAAATTCTCAACTGAAGAAATTTCTTTAGCCGGCAAATTAGATTAACAAAAATATAGCAAATTTTTCGTCAATCGACCAAATTCTCAACCAAAGAAATTTCTTCAGTTGGCAAATTAGATTAACTGAAATATAGCAAAGTTTTTGTCAAATTGACCAGATTCCTAACTAAAGAAATTTCTTCAGTTGGCAAATTAGATTCACAAAAATATAGTTAATTTTTCGTCAAATTGACCAGATTCCTAACTGAAGAAATTTCTTCAGTTGGCAAATTAGATTTTACAAAAATATAGTAAATTTTTCGTCAATAGACTAAATTCTCAAAATGAAAAAATTTCTTCAGTTGGCAAATTAGATTAACAAAAATATAGCAAATTTTTCGTCAATCGACCAAATTCTCAACTGAAGAAATTTCTTCAGTTGGCAAATTAGATTAACAAAAATATAGCAAATTTTTCGTCAAATTGACCAAATTCCTGAATAAAGAAATTTCTTCAGTTGGCAAATTAGATTCACAAAAATATAGCAAATTTTTTGTCAAATTGACCAGATTCCTAACTAAAGAAATTTCTTCAGTTGGCAAATTAGATTCACAAAAATATAGTAAATTTTTCGTCAAATTGACCAGATTCCTAACTAAAGAAATTTCTTCAGTTGGCAAATTAGATTCACAAAAATATAGTAAATTTTTCGTCAATAGACTAAATTCTCAACTGAAGAAATTTCTTCAGTTGGCAAATTAGATTAACAAAAATATAGCAAATTTTTCGTCAAATTGACCATTTTCCTAACTAAAGAAATTTCTTCAGTTGGCAAATTAGATTCACAAAAATATAGTAAATTTTTCGTCAATAGACTAAATTCTCAATTGAAGATATTTCTTCAGTTGGCAAATTAGATTAACAAAAATTTTAAGCTCAAACTTTGCAAAAAATTCCTCTTTCGTAAAAAGGCTCTGAAAAGTGTCATTTGTTGGTTGTGCTTTAGGCAAAACTATAGAAAATACTTCACAAATGTAGTGAAGTGCTGAAAATTTGACGATTCTCGGACAGAGCCACGATTTATATATACATACATTAACTGCTGGATTATTTGTAAGTTTCTCTAATTGAATCAGATCCAATGGTAGCACAAATGGTCCGTTTAATGCGCCTGCCCAATGCACAATTTTTCCGGTCAGACTCCTTAATGGCCAAAGAGCTGAACTTTCTGGTGGGACCTGGCATATGGATGGGAGATTGCCGAAAAACCGAAGCCAGGTTTCTTTGTGTACTTCGGTAAAAATACGCACTGCTGGATCAGATAGCATTTTTCGAATGCTTTTCTCCACCTCATCAAAACATGCTCTTACAGTAGAAGGCGGCACTAAGGCAGGATCGTCCATAGGAAACGTCTGAAAAATGTACTGTGATTGGAAAAGACTGAAATGAATTTGAAAAAATCAACAAAAACTTATTAAAATCGACAAAATTAAAATGGTCAATCAATCTGTCTAGTGCAACTGAGTTGTTTGTAGCCAATGTCAGACTCTGATGTTGAATCTGTTTGGAGTAAACATATGAAAGAAATTTTATTAAAACTTTTACCTATATTGATTCATAATTTTTTGTGTTTCTAACTATGTCTGTTTAAAATTGTCTCTCAAAATGCTTCGCTGCTATAGAAAGAAACAAGATAGTCAGAAATGTTATGTTCATTTTTAATAACACCAAGCATGTGACGTCCAAAAATCCATGTGAGATGAATTTTAGGCGTGCATGCTGAATACATATCTGCGGGTCCAACTCACACATAATTTTCCTAAAAGTGGAAAACATTGTTCGAAAATTCGTACATTATGCTCGAAGAACCGATTTTTAGCTGTCTTTTGACAGGCAAAATTATTTCTGATGTTGTGAAAGAAAAATTTTTTTTTCAAAATTTACCGAAAAACTCGCTAAATACAAAATTGATGGAGAAATCAAAACGCCAGAAAACACTAGATAAATCAGCTTAGGGGCTACAAAATCTTTGTTCTGTACACAAACCACGCTTCAGACGTTAGTTTAAGATTTTTGGAGCGCCTATGCTCGAAGAACCGGTTTTTTGCTGTCTTTTGATAGGCAAAATTATTTCTGATGCTGAGAAAGAAAAATTTTTTTTCAAAATTTACCGAAAAACTCGCTAAATTGATGGAGACATCAAAACACCAGAAAACACTAGATAAATCAGCTTATGGGCTACAAAACCTTTTTTCTGTACACAAACCACGCTTCAGACGTAAGTTTAAGATTTTTAGAGCGCCAAGAGAGTCGGTAAATGTGATTGATGAGTAGCGCCGGAAAAATTTGAAAAATCGTGATGAAAATGGCCAAAATCATCGAAGAAATAGACATCTATTATTCATTGCGCCGAAATAGTTTTTGACAATAGGTAGGCAGCACACCTGGGCGTGGGGGGTTGATGCTAGTATGCACCCCCTCCCTCGAGAAAGCAAAATACCCCCTTCCCCCCAGAGATCAAACTACCCCCTAGGATTCAATTTTTGAAAATTTTTCTCTCGTTTTTTCCGCAATTTTTTGATGCCAATGGATAGTGCTCGATGAGAAACGTCCAAAAATATGGTTTTTTTGCCATGCCACCATTTTTAAGGCCATTTTTTACCTTTAAACCAGAATTTTCTTGCTGCCCACGTATGGTACGCAGGCCACCCCCTCACGCCCCTCTCTTCCTCTCTAAATCCGCCAATAGGCTAAACCCCCAATAATCTGCTAGACCCCGGTATTGAATCTTTGGCATGCTTTGGTGATTTTTTCTGCCACGAAAGTATGGTCCAAAGCCATGGACATAGTTTATTTATCTGCTATATAAGATGATAAGGGCATAAAACTAACGTTGAACAATGCGATCCCTCCAGTTTCTGGGAGCCATTCTTCACTCTGGCTGTTCCAAAGCTTCCATTTAAGTATGGGTTGATCTGATGAGTCTGTTATAATCTTAAATGCATGAGTCCCGCATGACCGTGCATGCTTGTCAAATGAGGGAGCAGCCAATTTTTCTCATCGAAAATATACTTCATCATATATACTAGTGGCTTATTCTTTGATTTTGTCGACGCATTTTGCTCGAATTTCTCCATCAATTCTAGAGTTGCAAAAAAGACAAAAATACATAAAAACAACTGAAATCATAAATTAGATTAATTTGAGGGTAGGTGCTTTAGTCATACGTGTTTTCAGGGAAGAGGGGTTTGGAGAGTTGGGGGTTTTGACCCCAATTGAATGGCAACTGATCTCCCGCAAAATGGCTGCAAACCCCCGGAATTGTCGTTTTTCGTAAAAGTTGGTAAAAGTTATGAAAAGTGTGTCTTGTTAAGCGTTTTTAGCTCATTTTTGGCTCGAAAAACTCAAATTCTCAGCGCTTCGCGACATATTTTTTGACTATATTTTGTTAACTCGATTTTGAAAAATTTTTCGAATTTCTTTTATGTTTTTATGTTCTAGAAAGGACGAACATTGACTGAAGCGTCGAAAAACAATGTTTTCGACACGACCTACTTTTTAGCCCAAAAAAGGCACTTTGTAAACATTTTTCGAGCCTGACCTTAGAATTGCTATGCTGTACATGTATGCATGCGGTGTCTCATGACAGTATTTCATGAGAATCAAAAAATGTAATTATTTAGTAGAAGCAATTCTATGTATCTAAAAATTAAGTAAAATCTTGAAATGAAATACAGAAATCAATAAAAAATTATTTACCATTAATTGTAAGGACGTTGTTGTTTCGCAGGTAGCCCTTCGAATACACAGAGAACAGCTGGTCGATATCCTGGCGAAAAATTGGATAATTGATAGCTTTTACATGTTCATAGTTTAATTTTTGTTTTAACGTGTATACCTATCTAGTTTGACTTATCTAGATTTAATTTAGTAAAAGACGTCGTTAATGCTGGAACATTATTCAACCCGAGAATAACAAACAGACATATATGCGGAAGAGAGCATAATTTTCAAGAATTTTCAGCAACATTAAGCCGGCGGATTACGATAATTATATATCAGATAAATGCTAAAATTGCAATCTGTCAGCTTGTTGTCGGAAGGTTTTAAAATTCAAGCCCAAACTTGTGTGAAACAGATTATAGAGGGAAGGGGATACCATTGTCTCGTCAAAAAATAGTTTTGTACAAACGAGAATAATGCAGTTTTTTTGATAATTCTAGCCATTTATTATCACGATTTTTCAGATTTTTCCGGCGCCGGGTAGTACCTACCAACTCAATAATGACATTTACTGACTTTCTAGCACTCTGAAAACTTCATTTTTTAGGTTTGTCGAGTAGTTCATGTACAGATCGAGGATTCTTGTAGTTATTTCGAAGATTTTTTGGTGCTTTACGCCGATCTTAACACTAATTTAGTGCGCTTTCCGTAGAAAACTTTCGAAAATTTCGAACTTTTTTAGATCACAAATGATTCTGTCCATCAATAACGACAAAAAAGCGGTACTTTAGGCATAATAGAGGGATTTACGGACAATTTTAGATGCTATTAGGAAAATTTAGGGTTCCGCCTTCTCACATGTCAGAAAATCCTGGATCCGCCCATGATCCACAGACATTCTTCACGGATCAAATGTTTCTTCTCTGTAACTGGCCAGCTCAAATACAAAGGTACCAATCATCTTACACAATGATCAAAACTACGTACATGCCGATTATTGCCTTGCTGAAACAAAATGTAAAGAAAAATCTGCGTTGCACCTTTCCAAAATTTTCCTAAAAGTGTCGAACATTGTCCATAAATTCATATATTATGCTCAAATTACCGGTTTTTTGCTGTCTTTTGATAGGAAGCATTGTTTCTGATGCAAAAAGTATTTTTTGACGACAAGGGACGGCCGCTTCCCTCCCCTCAAAATCTGTCAGTGTATAAAAAAATTATTTTCTAAATATTATTTGCCAAAAATATGTACCTCGTGGGTATGCCCCTTCATTAGGAAGCTGATGTTCACTTCTTCGAATATCTTGTCCTTTACAAGCAGTGCGAGAAAACCGAACAAGTATCGATTTTTGTTTTCGCGCCAGCAGTTGTCTAATTGCAGGTCGAGCTTTTTTGGTAGGTAGGGTTGATCGATAAGCAAGTTGAGCAAGAAGTTGCATGTCAAGTTACTGTCATGCGCAAACTGGAACAAATCGAAGGCTCCAGCAATCGACAGTCCATGAATAATGGCTGCTAGAAAGTGAAGGAGCATGTCAATTTGAGTGTGGGGGAGTCAGCTGATCTGTGGGATCAAGAATCAAGCTTTTTTGGCCAGAATAACCTCAAAAACTAGTATAAGCGCTTAAATAGCGTTAAAACTACGTTATTGCACAGTATCTGGTCAATTTAAAGCACTTTTAAATAAAATTTTTGAGTTACAAGCTTGTTTTTGCCTTCACTTTGCCTCATATTCCCCGAGAAAATTTTATATTTTTCCGTTCTGGGGTCTAGACCACACCTGGGCGTTGGGGACTTTGGGGGTATGCACCCCCCCCAGAAACCAAAAAACCCCCCCAGAAATCAAAATACCGCCCCAGAATTCAATTTTTGAAAATTTTTTTCGCTTTTTTCGCAATTTTTTGATGCCAATGGATAGTGCTTGATGAGAAACGTCGAAAAATGGTGTTTTTATCACCATACCATCGTTTTTAAGGCCATTTTTTGACCTTCAAAAAAATCTTGCACCCCACCCCCCAGAAATTTCTTGCTGCCCACGTATGGTCTAGACCCCTAAATCCCTTCCGCGCATATCTGCTCTACAATAAATAGCGGGCTTTTTCCACGTTTTTTGCACGTCAATCCTAGACCCTTAGAATTCGGTCGCTGCCCAAGTCTAAATACAACCATACATGCAAAATACGGCACTTATGGGGCGGTCAGCCGGTCTGGGGAGCCACACATCGAGCTGTCTTGAGTCTTGAGCCAAAATGACCTCAAAAACTGAAATAAATGCTACATTAGCATGAAAACTAAGTAGCATTAAAACTACGTTATTCCACAGTTTCTGGACAATTTGAAGCATCTTATAGGAAATTTACAAATTTCATCAATTTTTGGCTGTTTTCTTTTTTATCTACATTTATCAATTTTAGAAGATGGAGATCTTGCTTCATTTTTCCAATCAAATTTTTCACTTTTCTACTCTGGTTAGTGCAGATTCCCCATCTCCGCACATGTATGTCTGAATAGGACTAATCGACTCGAAATGACTAATAGCACAGTATTATTCAAGACCAGCAGACTAGTAGATGAAAATAAAGATTGTACTTTTGAAGAAATCTTAAAATTCAAATAGAATTACGGCAATCATTTTGCGAACCTATTAAATGAATCTTTAAGAGCCAGGAGTCCGTCGTAGATTTTCGTTGTTGTACAAATCTCGGTACCATCAGCTTGCTTTGGTCCATAGAATCGATGATAATACTTAGATGCTCTTCCGGATGATTTTTCGCTCGTTCGATTTTTTCATAGTACGACATTCTTTCAGACCTGAAATAATTTCATAAAAAAGCTTGATTCACTCATGACATGGAATAAATATAGAAATGTTGTAGCTTCAGATGTCAGAAAAGAAATGCATAAAATTTTTGAAGATTCTGATGGTAGAAAATGTACAGAAATGATTAAAATCCGCGGAAAGCATTCAATCTGTTTTAGGTTGTACTTTTGAAGATTTCGCAAGCAGGAAATGCTTTATTGATTAAATTCGCAAAAAAATTTGAAAATTTGAAGGTAAAGGATGCATAAAAAGGGATTGAAATCGCGCGAAGCAAGAAAAGTACGATTTTTACAAAAAAAAGAGATTGAACCTGTGCATGATGCAAAATTTTCAGTCACCAAAAAATGGGTTGTATGATTAAATTCGCGGCAAGCGTGATATCTCTGAAGATTTTGATCTGGGAAATGCGTTAAAACGATTACATTTGGAAGAATATTCGAAAATTTTGACACTAAAAACTCACAAATGATTTCGTGTGAATAGTACAGCATGAAAATGTTGACACCAAAAAATATATAAAATGAGATACACTTTAGATTTGGTGAATTATTTCAAAAGTAAAATAAGTGAGCAAAAACATACTAATGAAACGATAATTATAATAATATGTGCGTCGATTATAAATATAATAACAATACTCACATTTAAAATCGCTGCGCCGAAAACTTTTCATATTTACGTGTTTTATTCCATTAAAAAATTGCTTAATCAATTTCGGGAGCACGTGTACCCTGTGCCACCCCCTGGCTACAACCTTACTGGCTTAACCCTGAAACCCTACTACATGCAAGAAGACGTGCTTCATTTTTCGTTTGGAATTCAGGGTTTTCAACGATTTCAGGGAATTCAAGGATTTCAGGAAATCCAAGGGTTTTTGGGAATTCAAGGATTTTAGGGAATCCAGGGATTTCAGGGAATTCAGGAATTCTAGGGAATCCAGGAATTCAGGGAATCTAGAGATCTCGTCTTTGTTTTTAATAGCTTCCTTCGCGATAGTTTGCCATTTTTATATTGCAATAAGTTTTTATCGGTCTGCTTGTCATTGAACGCTACAGCTTTTTATCCGCTACATTAACATTGAGAAAAAAGAAATAATATATTTAGATTAAACAAAATAGCCCATTTAAGATGCAAATTTTGTTCTACCGTTTTAACTTCAGACACTGATTTAAGGTACCTATATCAACAATGTAATCGAACGAAATACATACACAGCTGCTCATTTTGCTGAATTTCATTCAGGCAGAATTACAAGGGCGGGCGGGAAAGCATTTTTGAAATGCTGCTATAGCGTTACAAAAAATTTACGGTTAAGTAAGTTTTCAGGGTTTCGCCCCCTTACTGGTGTTGCATTAAGTCATCGAGGTCGATAAGGGAGCTTAATCTAAAATTCGTAACGTAATGCAATTGCTTACATCTGAAGCTTGTTGTGTGACTTAAATGCTTCATCCAGAATATCTCGTTCTTCCATTGATTTCGCCTTTTGCTTTTGTTCCCTGAGTGCAACGCACAAATCACACTTCGAGAATCGGCATTCCTATTTGAAAGATGCAACCATGTATAAACATGCTTCAGGTAATCTAATAATCAAGATTTGAGTGAGCATTGAAACAATTCGATACATTCTTGAATAGCTTAGCTCAATTAACAATTTTTATTGCAAAAATAAGCACGTTTGACCGATAATTCTTAGACAATAAAGTTTAAAATGCAAGGGACTTCCACCAGTGTCTGTAAAATTGTTTTATAAATCGATGTATGTACTTACGTACCTTAAAAAATGCTAAACTTATTTTATCATCCAGATAGAATTTGTTTGCTTTAATATATGCGATTTTTCACTAATTTCGGGCGCTGTGCGCCAAATAATAGAGCAAATGTCTTAATTTTTGTGTGGTTTTCAATTAATTTTTTAAATATTATTTTAATTTGATTATGCATGTTCCCTAATCTTGGTAAATGATTTTTCGTCATACAAGCATTTTTCGCCCCTATGATTTTGTTGATATTCTAGAGATAAGTTTTTCAAGCGTGTAGTTAATCTCTGGGTTACTTATTTCTCGTGCAATGTAATCGTAATCTTTTGTATTGTACTGTTTTGCTTGTCTATTTCTTTCATCGAATCAGTGTAAATACAATAGAAAAGTCATATTCTGTTCAGCTTAGCTTATTGTTTTCTATGCCTAAGAGCTATATTCACAATTATTTATTAATTTTTTGTTTATTTCTCTTTTATCTGCTTATTTTTAAGTCTTTAATTCATTAAAGCAATATGTAATTGCTTACAATAGTAATACTAAGATGTTAGGTCAGTATAGAAATAATGTGGATGCTTGGTATAGCTCAGTAAGTATAGGGTATATGTTTTGTACAGGCCCCGGCCAGGCCCGGCCCTGGCAAAAAGAGCGGCCCCGGCACATCTCTAGTAGCTGCGGATCAAGTCAATAATAAAAGCTATTATATATTTTTTTGGACTTTAAACCCATGACCCATGTATGTGTAGTAGATACTCGTACCTTTGGTATCGTAACATGTTTGAAGAGCCTTGTCCTCAAAGCATAAAAATGTGCACGCGATATATACGATTCTTGAGGTGATTGCTTGTACTCCTTGTACACAAATTCTCTGCTCATAAAACTGGGCAACAGCCATTGTCCACTGTTTGGCACTTTTTCGGATGCATTGCCAAAAAAATATTCATAAAGGCCGCTGCTGACATCGTTTTTGGACGCGAGTGAACAATTTGCCTGAGAAGCTGGACTTCTAAGACTCCTAGTTGTAAGAATAATAATCGAATGCAAATAATTGCAATGCATGAATCTGTAAGCATGAATCATATGTATGGTCTAGCACCGGAGATTCTAAAAGCAATTTTACACAAAACTGAGAAATAAAGAGTTTTTCACATGGCGTAATGACATTGCCAAGTTGTTGCAACGTATCCATATCCCAACTAGCTGATGATCAGACCAGCACCTAGGGTCCGGGAAGGGGTCTACAATAGACATGCTCAGCATGGGAATTCCAGGGGAGTTAAATTTTAAAGTGCCTTTGTTGGGTTGAAAAATGGTGGGTACCACACGTGCACCCACGTAGGGGGTTTGACCACCGCCCCCAGAATGACAACTGACCCATTGCAAAATGGCTGCGAACCCCCAGAGTTTTCGGTTTTTCGTAAAACTTGTACAAAGTATGCCCTTTCAATCGTTTTCGGCTCAAAAATCTCAAATTTTTGGCACTTCGAGCCATAAATACATTTGTTGACAATATTTTGTTCAATTTACTCGATTTTTTAAAAATTTTTCCAAAATTTTATTACGTTTTTATGTTCTAGAAAGAACTAGCATTGACTGAAATGTCGAAAAACGTTTTTTATGCGTACTCCTCGATTTTTAGCTCGAAAAAACCATTTTGTAAAAAATTTTCGGGTCTCAACTCCCCCTTCCCCGAATTCCCATGCTGTAATTGTATGGTAGTAGGTAGGTACGCGTCAAAAACATTGTTTAGCGGTGTGCTTAACGATTCTCCATCTTTATAGGGCATAAAAAAACATAGAAAAATTCAAAAACATCTAAAAAGTCGAATAAACTGAACAGAATATAGTCAAAACATGAGTATATTGCAGTGAGCGCCGAAAATTTGGCACTTTTGAGCAAACAGATCACTAAAAACGATTAAAAAGCAAACATTGTTTGATTTCTAACACTGTATAATATAAATGCTATGATAACGAAGGTAGACTGTCTAAAACTATCTTCCTGCGCCTCACAAAACAAAGAAATTTAGCATATGAATAATTTTCTGACTGTCCTGCTAGATTGGTTTGAGTTTTTATTTTAACTTTTTGGTTATGTATTTAATTGTTTATTATTTGGTATGATTTATTATTGCTTATAAATTAATTTTTATTTATTTATTATTGAATACGTTTTATTATTTAGATAAGAGTAAAGCTGAAATTTTATCGCACTCATAATTTAGAATTGATGACATCTATGGCTTTGAATTAATTTTTGTTTACACTATTAATTTCCTTTCTATTACTAAAATCAATTTTCCTGCTCTTTTTTGCCTTGAATAATTGGCAAGAAGTCAAAGAACCTTATTTGCCAAAAATTCCATGCAGTTATTGGACCTTTTCTGCACGTTGCATGCCACTGCATTTTTCCTGTACCACGTTATTTCGACAATTTGGCTATGAGGTACTATATTCGAGTTCGCAGGTGTGAACCCGAATATAGTCAAGTATCTTCTTCTTACAGTCTCTTTGCACATAAATACATACCTACAGAGCCAAATTACGTTGACTCTTGTACAGAGACTGTAGATCGGGTAACCATTGCCAAATTGCCGAAAAACGAGGTACCAGAAAAATGCAATGGTGAACAACATCTAGGTGAACATTATCGTACATCAACATCGCACAGAGCTGAACAACATCGTACCTCTCTTATACATTTGGTACGTCGTATCATACGACCGCTGATGAAATTTGATGAACTTCCAGCCAAGCCCTTTGACAGATTTGGACCCCATTTAAGTAGAACCTTGTTCCCGACTCGCAGGTGTGAGCCCGAATATAGTCGAGAGTAAACTGCTTTTTCACTTTCCGCATCGGATATCCAATTTTAAAATTTAGATTTGTAATCAGAATATCTTGCGCATTAAATGACTCGAGACAGTTTTGGTCGCAGCAATTGTCATTTGTCCCTTCTTCCATGTTCGAAATTTAACAATACAGAATTCTACAACAAAAAAAACGATATACTCATAAATAAGCAAATTCACATAAAATCGACCGCAATATATACTAGATAGTGTGATCATAATACTCGCAAAAACAGCTTTCTATGTATGCATTCGAGTAAGATCTTATTTACTTTATGTGCAGTTACTGCAATAAGACCAAATACAGGGTTGAGCGCAATATGACCAAGATGAATGATTTGTATCAACCTATTTTTGCGAAAGTTTCAATTAAAAAGCTAGTAAACAGATCATATTTATCGGGCTGCAATTTACGATTGCCTTGCACAATACTACAAAAAGACCTCACATGATGAATAACACACAAAACGAGCATACGATTTCTCTGAAACAATAGCTTGTCCTACGGTCAGTATGAGGAAACTATATGTATATTGCTGGCGCATGCCTGGAAAGTGTCACAGTAGATTCAGCAATAAATAATCGAACATTAAGACATTTATTTAATAAAAACATTGAGGGATTACAATGTTATTTGCGCGTTCATAAACACAAATTAGTCGAAGCATCGGGAAATAGTCGTTTTTTGGCAATTGTTTCATATTTTTATCGTATTATGGCGCGCATTAGGACGACGTGCAATAGCAAGGTATGCTGCGGCTAGCGTGATTAAACTTTAGCTTTAATCGAATGACGTATATTTTCAAAATGCATATTTCAATATCACAATCTTTTTAATTTGGTTCATTGTTTGACATAGAAATTTGCCAAGCTAAAAATGCAATTCAAAACTTACTTGCGTTTTAATTGAGATTAACACCAAAATGACCGTTATACCAAAATGTTTTCTAAAAGACGTAGTAAAAACTTTCTTCCATTCTGAAACGTGTGCAACAAAGTTTTTTGAAGTTAATGTTATTTACTAACGTTATCCATGCTATCTGTGGCATGTACTATTTTTATTAAATGCATTCTTTTTAAATCCACCTAATTTATCCCAGAATCTGAAAATTGCGCCCCCCACGAGATTCAAAACTGAATGGAGTCGTGGATCATATTCTTAATGGAAGAAATGCAAAGTACACAACTCACTCTTTCAAAACTTTCAGGTTTTGACTCCAACGACAAACAAATCGCCGGTTAGCTCATTGACCACTGTTCAGAAGACTACTGAAACGCGGACGGGATGATGAGACTTCTTCTAGATGTTCATCAGAAGCGTCTGAAACAGAAGAACTCGAATTGGAAAAGAACAAAAATAAGAGCCCTGTGGCTAAGCGCAAAAAAACGGATTTAATGGGCAAATTCGCAGCCGTTGAAATGGCAAAAAATCAAGACGCGACTAACAGCATGTTTCTGGCGAAATTAAAATCAGGTAATCGAGATTCGTTATGCAATTTATTGAAAAAAGCCATTTTTTAAACAAATACATTTGTGCCGCATAGAGCCCCCGCCCTCATTGGCCCTAGAAAAATTTGTTATGATTTTTGACCGTCACTTATCATAATTTCTCTTAAATTTTTCCGGCGCTTTACGCTCGACCTACTAATGACATTTATTTGTTTTCTTAGCGGGTTAAAAATCATATTTTTCCAGGGAACAAATAGGTTTTAAAAGTATTTCTAGAGTAGAAACAACTTTTTAGCATAGTTTTCTTCTATTCTCAAGCATAACTTTTACAATTTTTCGACATTCAACATAATATGCTACAAATGCAAGGGATTAATCAGCAATTAAAGTTACTTAACTTTCCTCCGCTTAAATTTTCTAAATTTTATGGCGCTTAGCGCTAAATTTTTGTTAACATCAAAGAAACGTAATGATTTTTTCGAGCTAAATTGTCGAAAATTCTAAAATTTTTGAGCTATTGAGCCAAAAGTGATTTTAAATCAAAAAACATATAACGCTATTTAGCGTGTGAAGGGAAAGTTTTTTTGAACCTATTTCCTAATGTTTTTGAAAAAATTGGTAATATTCTCCGCAGTGGCGGATCTAGTACATAAGTATCATTAATAGGTATTATTCGGCGCGAAGCTCCGGAAAAATTTGAGAAATTATAGTAACGCAGCCAAAAATTGTTGCAAATCACATATCCATTCTTTATCTTGACAAGTATTTTGGGCAAATGTGGGGCGACTGCCCCACCTACCCTTGAATTCGCATCTGATTCCCCTTAGGAAAAGATCCGCTACTGCATTTGTGTATCACTAAAATCAGTAAGAACATCAAATATAATTATTTCTGGTAAAGTATATTCCCTTTGCCAACGCTACTCGGCTAAAAAATACTCATTTATGGGCAAATAATTGCATTTATAGATGGATAATTACATGCATGAGTGCATAGATAGGTACTGCGTGACTGTTATAAGCATGTACTCATACGCAAAATGTGATCAAGTCAATACAGTATGGTCTCTATACTAAAATTACTTGCCTAAAGAGACTTAATGGCTGAAGGCTCTCAAAACAAACTTTTCGTTAAACCAATGAACACTTCTGTAATAAGAAGAACCAGACAACGTTGAGGTTTTCACTCAGCTGATTCTCATAAAATTAGAGCAAAAGAGAGGCGAAAATAAACTTAATGCCAATAATTATGCAGAAATATTGATAATTAAGCTAAATTCCATGTTCGCGTATCGACGGCTTTTCGATTTTTGTTATATTGCAATGCCACTTGATTGAGCGTACATAATATTGGATCCCAAATATACAGTCGCACAGGCGCCAAATAATATATTTTTGCTTTCTATTACAACACAAGTGCCAATTAAGTTGTCCCACATAACGTGCAGGCATGTAGCTGTGGGGATAGGTGAAGAATATCCCTCCAAAATTTTGGAAGTGCGAGTACTTTTTACAAGGTTGCCGCAAAGAAAAGAATGGAAAATTCTTGAGGTGCTTTTGAAAGACCGCCAGAAGAAATCTTAGCACATTTTTAAACTAATAAGCCCACAATTTTCCATCACTCGCGCCGGATTTATTGTAGCTCAAGTTTGATAAAGACATGATGAATATGTCGACATTTTCTGGCAATCTGTGCGGAATCGTTTATTTTCCTAATTGCTTTTCTTTTTAATGTGCCATAGTTGAGTACGAAGCAAATTAAAAATTTTTTGTGAATGTTTTTTCTCCAATCTGAAGAACTTGGCTGAGAAATTTTTTGGATTATGACCTATTTTTCACTACCCAGACTCCCCCTCTCAGAATTCGGTCGCTGTCCAAGTATTCTGATAATATGCATGCACATAAAACTCAATTGTGTCATACATAATAACAAATGTAATTATAGAAAATTATGTTGGCACATTCGAAATCCCGTTGACTTATTTGGCGGACCCCGCGGATTATGGCATTAGAAAAGCGGATGAATCGCATGTCCAGAAACTAGAAGATCTTATCGTTGAAAATCCACTGATTGAATTATCGCCTATGATAGCCATGGTGGATCCAAATAGTGGAGATCTAAACGGCTTCACCCGAGAGACGCTCCTGTGCTATCGATTCCTCGTGCTGGCTGGAAATCACAGTCGCATTGCCTTACTAAACATCAGCAAGGACGAAGCTCGTAGCAAACTAATGCCGGCTGAATTTGACAATTTGAAAGTGCAATGCTATAAAAGTAAATATTACTACAGTCTGTACCATTTAACTTTGAGGTTCTTGAAAAAATTTAAAGTGACTACAAAAGTGTTTTAAACAAATAAAATTAATATGAGTCACTTGGAGACGCATGCCAGTGTTAAGCCGCATTACTGTACCGCAAAGTTAAATGAAACGGACTATAGTTGTATGCACAAAGTGGGCGTTCTAGGTGCTAATTGTACATGTACAGCATGAAAATATTGGGGAATCAATTCAAAAAATTTTAAAAAGTGCTTTGCACAGGTCAAAAACGCTGTTTTCCTACGTTTCGGAGAATCCTCGATCTTTCTAGGATATAAAACCATACATGAAAAGAAATTTGACTTGACTGGACAAAATATTTTAAAAATGAGTTTATAGTGCGAAGCACTGAAAACTTGACTGATTTTAGCTTATTTTACTCAATTGTAGTGCATTGCAACAATACACCAAATAAATAATTCTCATCAAAGCGCGAAAAAATTTTTGAGCATTTACCTATTTACAATTTCTTTTTTAAATTCGGCTGGGGCTTAACTCAAAAGCCTTTTAAAATACTGTGGTCGTCTTTCAGCTATTAATTTCCCATTTCTTTACATTTGGCGACCCCTGCAGCGACAGGCCATGGAAATGAATGATTATTCCTCGTTATTATTACATTTTCAGATGTGTCAAAAGACGAAGCTAAAAGGCTTGGCTTAATAATGCAGTATTCTAGCGAAGTGGTTGCCGCACTCAATTTAGCTGATAAGGTAGGAATATAAATCTGATCATTCTATACGATTTTTCTTAAAATCAAATCGGATAGGGTATATCTAAATAAAAGTTACAGCTTTTTCAGATGGACTCGCTTCGAAGCATGCATAAGTTTATATTGCTTATTAACTACTAATAGATTGTGTAAAGAATTTTAGCCTTTTTGTAGACTGCTTCTGAATAGAGGACATTTGTCGTTTCTTCAGCGCGAAGTGGTTAGATTTAATAAAAAAATATGCGAACAATCTCAATGACCGGGTTGCAAACTGTTTTAAAGATAAAAAGCTTGTCATATAGCGATATATGCGTATGTTAGGCACAAGCAATAAATTAGAGAAATCGGTATGATACTGGAATTTTTCAGACATTCTGGTAATTTTGTTGACGATATATTGAATTTTAATTTTTTTAAACAATTCGATAATAGCGTATAATAATAATTCTTTTGATAATATTTTGATAGTAGTCACAGCCAGACATGCACATGGGGCTCGGGGGTCTAGACCTTAAAAATGGAAAAACAGAAAATTTTTGCGGAAAAAATGAAGCAAAATGAAGGCAGAATACAGATGCAAATCGAAAATTTTCTTCAAAAGTGCTTTAAATTGACCATAAAATGTGTAATAATGCAGTTTTAATGCTATTTTAGCGTTTATTAATTTTTTTATGGTCACTTTAGCCCAAAAAGCTTAGTTGTTGTATCGCCCAGACTGGCTGACACCCCCACCCCTCCCCAATTGGCCTTGCTGTTCGTGTTAAATTTTTTTGAGTTTTTGGCGAACAATACACCGCTTGTCCTAAAGGTCTACAAAGCCATCTTAGTAGCTAAATATGCAAAAGGATGTATCATAACACTAGTAATTGAAGCTGCATTATAAAAATATACCTAATGCGCACATTAAATAACCACAGAGTACTTAAACTATGTAATTTTCATACAGCTAAAGCTTTGTCGCGAGTACATAGTGGCTGCAATCAATCAGCAAAATAGTGGTTCGCAGGCTGTAACTTTTGAATCCCTTGGCAATGGCAACGTGAAATCAACATTACTTCCAGAAGGTGTGCGGAAGTTTGTTTCAGAATCGTTTGGCATTTATATGGTAAAAAATTTTACAAAGTTTATTATATTTTTTCACAAGTGAAGAACACAGTGCTCATATAGTTTGATATGAAGGCCGGACGGACTTATCTCTTGTTAATAGAGAAGCACCATTACTTCAATCAAAATCATTATTTAAATGAAAGATAATCAATATACATTTTCAATTATTTTCACACTATAGATTTTACGCTATATAAGATTTTCTGCGGAAGTGGTGCAAGTTTGAGTCTAAAAAGATTAAAATTTCGAAATCTTTCGGTACTTTTTTACCAGATACAATTCCCTGCATTTCTTATCGCCGTAAAAATGCAAAATTGAGCTTTAGGGGATAAAAATGTCAAAATTTTAGGTTTTGCATTGCTTGTCCTGAGAGAGACTACAAAATTAAATTAAAAATTCAAGAATGCCAAATTTGCATTAATTTCCTTTATTTTTGTACACTTTATCATTAAAAGCTGCAGAAGTAATCAAGCAACCTACTACAGCTCTAAAAATGCTATATATCACAGGCAATTGCTAATGAATGCTTTTCACACATTTTTAAAATTTTGATAATTCACCTCGGAATAAAATCCTCAATACGAGGTTGTGTGCTAATGATAGTGTACTGTGCGATAGTTCAAAAATGCTATAATAGTAGTCGCGGACACACGTGGGCGTGGGGGAGGGTATGCAACCCCCCAGAAATCAAAATACCCCCCACCCCCGCCAGAATTTAAATTTTGAATTTTTTTTGCTTTTTTAGCGATTTTTTGATGCCATTGGATAGTGCTCAATGAGAAACATGTACCTATCATTAATTGTAGTCTTACAAGAAATGCAAAAATTAAAATACTATGGAATACAAACTACCGGTGTTTCTATTGCGCTTCGACCAAATCAGTAATACACAATTATACCGGTCCACTTATGCAAGGTGTAATAGGCAAAAATTGATGAAAATGTCAATAAGTGTCTTTGTTCCTGCTATCAATTTTTTGGTCTTTTTGGGACGTTTAAAAAGTCCTCAATATGAACTATCTATCTATAAGCTTATATTTTATTTAATAATGCTGATTATCTTAAATGCAATTAAACACCGTTTTGAGGGCAAATCGGCGCTTGGAAACATAATGCAGTATATCAGTGTAGCATCGCTTCCTTTTGAAAGATTTGATATGATTGTCAGCGTCAGCCAGCTTTTTCCGCCAGCGCAAGCTGCTTGGAATGCAGTCTTCAAAGAAGCCAGCATCCGACCTGAAAATTTACAAAATCAAATTTCTGCGTGATCTGCTTGGGACCGAAGTCGTCGAATTGTTGGGAGCCGTCTTAAATCGCAGTTTATCTTTGGAAGAAGCAATTAACAGAGGCGAAAAAATTAAGCAGCTTCACAAACTCCAGCTGTTATTTTGCCAAGAGCTGGATTGCAGTTGTGAGGATGCAAGACAAAGGTATACACATATTAATTTTACCCGTTGTAGTCTTTTTATTTTTTGACTCAAAAAATGAAGGAGCTGCAGTTAAAGTAAATTGCTAACTAAAAGCTAAATAAGTAAAATTAAATGATATTTTTACCTAAGGCAAAAACATGAAGGTAGTGGCGGATCTAGGATTTTCCTAAGAGGGGGTATTTTAACCTACCCGAAAAACAGTCAAAAATATATCAGGAAAACGCCTATCACATGCGATAGTGTTTTTTGGCGTTTTACGTTGTCTACTTTTATTTCAAATCACTTTTGGCGCAATTTTTTTCAGAAAAAAACTTTTTGAGGGTTCCACTCAAAAAAAATCATTGAATTTTTTGTTTTAGCCAAATTCCAGTGCGAAGCGTCATAAAATTTGTGGAATTAATTCTGTAAAACATTTTGATGCTCGAATTACTGCTTAGTTTACTGTATTTCTAGTATTTGACGCTAAATGTCGAAAATTTTTAACATTACGCCTGAAAATAGAAGAATACTGTGCTGAAAAGCTCTTTCTGCCTTTATCATTTTAGATCCTATCTGCCCTCTTTACGTCACTCATGCATCAAATCAGTACGTGCGCAGCATGGCCGATTGGGGGGGTCAGCTAGTCTGGAGTGTCAAGAATTGAGTTTTGTAGCCAAAGTTAACCTTAAAAACTAGTATAAGCGCTAAAATAGTGTTAAGAACTATGTTATTACACAGGTTCTTGTCAATTTGGGGCACTTTTGAAGAAAATTCTGGATTTTTATTTTTTTTGTGGCCTTCAATTTACCCGGAAACATCACACTTTTCCATTCTAACCCCCTCCCCCACGTGCATGTCTGCTTTCGACTAAAACTCACAGATTGATGCACCTGTTATTTTTGCACGATTTAAAAGTTTGGATATTCAGACTATTTTTGGCTGTTTTGTACATTCGTATGGCACGCAAAACCAGGTTTTTCAATTATTCAGTGAATATAATTTAATTTCTTCAGTTGTACGCATGCAAACTGTTGATGCCTGCATTGAATTAAGCTTCAAAACACAAATTAATGTTTTTATCTCTCAAATCACTCTGATATCCGAAATTTACAACGGAGGAAGCATTAACTCCTTACATTGGATGCAGGGAATCGAATTTGGCGTTCAAATATTTTTGTCAGCAAGCCGCCTCAAAAATTAATCAAGATTCACTAGATGAGTCAATCGTGGCAAAGCTATTCAAAAACGGGCATATGCTTTATTTTCTGACATTCGATATGTCCATGTCTGACTGTATATCGTTTAAAGGCGCTCACTTGTTCATAATAGCACTCGAAAATCACGAGGTAATCTTCTTTGCAATTAATATCGACCATATCTGATGCATTGCGTATGTAAGGGCATATTGCTATCTCCGTATCATTCATTGCTGAAAATTAATAATTCCATTTCAAAATGCTTCTATGCGTTGATCACTTTTTTAGAAGCTGTTGGTTAAGAAATAGTATAAAAATGGCAGAAATACTTGTGATCAAAAATTCTTCTGACAGTCTATTTATCTGGTCAGCTTGGCAGAGTTTTAAAAGAATATATCTAAGCATTGAAAAATTCAGGTAGGTATCACAAATTATTTTAATAGAATTGTGTCTTTAAGAAATGTCATCAGTGGTTGCAATTATGCGAAGATGCTTCAAATTACTTTAAATGAATCTGTCCGAACTTAAAAAACGCGCTTCATGAGTTATTGAATCAGTATTATGGAGATAAACTAAATTTTGGAAGTCTGACATGGCAAAATCGTCAAAAACTCAATGAGGTTTTTCGAATTTTCGGGAGCCTAAATCAGGTGTATAATTTTGACAAAATAAGTCATCTGGCTGCTGAGGATAAGTTATTTGTACACAATCTTATTAAATTTAAATTTAAAAATAGTACAGATATTGTCAGAAATGGTATATTATCCATTAAAATAGTTTCTAATGTTTTAGTTGATAATTCGTGATGAGACACTCAAGCAATTAATATCCAAATTGGTGTAAAATTTAAGGCTAGCTTTCCAAATATGTACAGCATGCGAGTTTTGTAGGGAGTGTAATTTTAAAGTGCCTTTTCTGAGCTCAAAAAGAGATATGCGAGACAATATTTTTCGACTTTTCTTAAGATGTTCTGTCATTCCACAGCTTAGAACATGAAGAAATTTTAAAAAGATATCATGAAACTTGGATTAAATTGTGCAAAATATTATGAAAAAGGAGTCTGGTGCAAAGCGCACAACATTTGATACTTTTGAGTGGGTTTGTGAAAATTTATAGGGAGGTGTGAAAACTGTTCTGGGGTGACACATCTCACAAATTGAATATTTAAAAAGGCTATGCGTTCATTTTTTAGGAAGATGAATTGAAAAGCATCCTACGAAGGATGAAAAATGCGAATTTACAGAACGGATTTCTCGACTATACGATAGCAATAATTCATCACGAATATGAATCCAGTTTGATTCACGCCTGTTTCAAAACCATTGGTCCGCACGTTGTAGAAGAGCCAATACGCGTTTTACAGGAAATCTCACCTGCTCGAGGACGTAAGTATCTAAAATTTTTGTAGATCATGAATTCGGTAAATATTAGCTATGTAGAAAATGCGGACTTTGCGAGTTGTGTTGCGGTAAGGTATAAGCAGTTCATCTGAGCGTTTTTCTTTTCAAATTTGCATATTAATGTAGCGTTTCATGTTGTCTACACTTAAATAGTATCAGCCTTTGCATGCGGGTATTACAATGATAGTCCACACACAGATGCTCAGTATGTCCGATACGGATCTGGGTAGGGGCGAAAATTGAGCTGTTTTGGGCCATAATGACCTAAAAGAAAGGGTTTGAAGGCAAATATAGTGCTAAAACTACGTTATTTTAACAGATTCTGGTTAATTTGAAGGAGGTTTAAAGAAAATTTATAATTTTCATCAATTTCCGGCCTTCATTATACTTTAATTTTCCGCAAATTTCCCATTCTTATTTCTGGCGGGTCTAGAGACCATAGGTGGGCAGCACTAAAATTCTGAAGGGGTGGTGAAAAAATTTTCAAAGGTGAAAAAATGGTCTTAAAGTGGTCATGTATGGCGATAAAATCACCATTTTTTCGACGTTTCTCATCGAGCACTATCCAATGGCATCAAAAAATTGCTAAAAAAGCAAAAAAAATTTGAAAATTCGAATTCTGGGGGATATTTCAATTTCTGGGGGGTGCATACCCCCCAAACTCCCCCCGCCCATGTGTGGTCTAGACTCTCAAAGTCACCCTCTCACGTGCATAATTGTAACAAATCAAGCGCTAGGAATTCCACAGATGGGCCCAAAAAATTCTTGAAACGTGACTATTCAGAGCTAAATAACGTTGTGAACACATCAAAAACTCTTTTTATTCGTTTATGATGATGCTCGTTTTTTATAACATAAAATATATAAAAACTCTAGAAAAAGTTGAAACAAATTTAAGCAATCTGGGCAAGATACAGTGAAAAAATGAATACCTAGAATATGTGTATGCGCACAGCGCCAAAGGTCTGGAACCAAAACTTAGCTAAAAAAACTGAAAATCGTGTACTTTCTTTGATTTTTTTTAAAATTTTCTATTCAGCGAGTGATAATCGCTAATATTATAAGGTTCCAATGTCATCAATCGCGTTGTACAGACGTCAAATTTTCTCGTGCATATAGCATATTTTGCACCGATCTCCGATGGGCGTCCGAAAATCGTTCATCAAAACACGTCACTTGTGCCAGATGTCATTATGGTAACGTCAACTTTCTTTTTCTACTACGTTTTCCCATCCTAATGGCTTATGGGACAAACATGGGGCTTATTAATACACATGGCGTGGGAGGGGGTTAGGGGGTTTGTACTAGTGATGTAAAACATCATCTGGATCTGATCTTTTTATCCAGATTCTGATGCAGATCCTGATAATCTGGATCTGGATCTGGTTATTTTCTGATCTGCTTATCTGATCTGGTCACTTTTTGATTAATATAGTCCAGCAACAGAACAAATTTCTTCTGTTGAAAACTTGGCACATTGATGGAAAATTTCCGACTTTTTGATTAATATAGAATGCCATCTGAAGAAATTTCTTCAGTTGGAAATTCGGCCCCTTTTACAAAATATTTGCCACATTTTTATTAATCAAGTCTGCCAACTGAAGAAATTTCTACAGCTGGAAATTTGGCCCCCATTTACAAAAATTTGCCACATTTTTATTTCAGTTGGAAATTTGGCCTCTTTACAAAAAATTTGCCACACTTTTATTAATCAAGTCTGCCAACTGAAGAAATTTCTTCAGTTGGAAATTCGGCCCCTTTACAAAAATTTAGCCACATTTTTATTAATTAAGTCTACTAACTGAAGAAATTTCTTCAGTTCAAAATTTGGCACATTTGACGTAAAATTTGCCACTTTTTGATTAATCTAGTCCGCCAACTGAAGAAATTTCTTCAGTTGGAAATTTGGCACATTTGACGAAAAGTTTGCCACATTTTTATTTATCAAGTCTGCCAACTGAAGAAATTTCTTCAGTTGGAAATTGAGCCCCTTTAAAAAAAATTAGCGACATTTTTATTTATCAAGTCTGCCAACTGAAGGAATTTCTTTCTTCAAACATGCAAATTTTGAGCAAGCCAATTTCTGATGATTGCCGACAGAAATAAATATGAAGTTGAATATGTAGTATATGTAACTTCATTTATGTACAATTACATTATGCGTGTAGTGATGATGTGTTAAACAAGGCGAGCAATAATAATGTGCTCAATAATATCAATGGCCTTGCTATCAGTCTTTATCTATACAGGCAAACACATCATCACTCCTGTCTTTATTCAAAAGCTGGCATGGACACCAACAAGCGGCAAATGACATCAAGCACGACCACAAGTGGTCAGCAATATCAAGTTCGAGCCACAATCAGGTGTATAACATTGCGGAGGCACACCCAACGTTTTCCTGCGTGAGCGTTGGTGGGCCGGCTGGGGCGTTGCGTAATGATACTCAATTTGTGTGGGGTTGTAGGGACGCATGGAAGCAGCGTTCCACACTTGACCATCGGACAGACAATAGGTATAGGCACCTAACACGCAAGTGACAGTCATTGGCGGCAAATAAGGCGACTGACCCTTGCAAATCATGGCCGGTGGACGTCAAACTTGCACTGTGTCCCCAACGTAGTAATGTGGTCAATGAACCAATATTGAGTCCAAATGCATCCTAACAGGAGAGCATTGAAGTAGTGAGAAATTCCGATTTGCCCTGATGCAGGCATTTTGGACTGATGATGAAGTTAGGTGTGACCCATTTTTGACCCTACTTTCTTTGCCAATTAATGTGTACATACGTCATTGGTCCATCACACATCAAACCGCGCCAACACTTTAATTATTAAACGTGGCCAACTAGTATCGGCTAAATATTAGGCGGCAGTCCAATAGAGAGAAAACAAAACGGAGCGTAATTCATTGCAAACTGACTGTCTATCTTATAGAGTTGTTTACATAGGTTTTTAGATAAGACATTCATGGCGGTTGGCACATGTCCTATTTGCTGGTTAATATGTTAATGTATGAAAATAGGCCACTCGCTGACTCAATTGGTTTGCTTGAACATGCAAATTTCAAGCGAGCAAATTTCTGGTGATTGCCAATGGAAATAAATATGAAGTTGCATATGTAGTATATGTAACTTCATATATGTACAATTACATTACATATGTAGTATATGTAACTTCATATATGTACAATTACATTACACATGTAGTGATGACGTGTTAAACAAGGCAAGCAATAATAATGCGCTCAATAATATCACTGGCCTTGCTATCAGTCTTTATCTATTTGAGCAAACACATCACATATTAGTGCCCTAAAAACCTAAAAGCTCAGCATTTTCTGGAGCTCCGCCCCAGACCCTGCCAACGGGTGCTAAAGCGCGCCTCCTGGACCATCAGCCATATTTTAATGTCTTCTCACTTTTAAAACTGTCTAGTCTAGGTGAAAGCTGCAAGCCTATACCAGATCTTCATAGAATCTAAAAATATTTTACATTTTTAGCTTTTTTGACTTATTCTCCATGGAAAATTATGATTGTTTGAGTTTTTGGGCGCTCATGCAGCCTAGAAGCCTAAAAATGGAATTTAATTGGAAAGATAAACTACAAATTGACTTAGAATGCTTAATTTATACCTTTACCTCTTTCAATAAGGAAGATTTGCTGTTGCCCGGCATTATAGCATTTTGGATGAACTCTAAACTTGTGTAGAAGTCCCAAGTGCTAGAATAGGCTTGAATTCATCCACTTCCAGTCTTTTTTCCTACCTCCTATTTCTCAATTTCTTGAGAGAAATAATTTCATAAATTTCTTTATTTTGTTCAGGTTTCTCCCACTGAAATTCAAATTGTAAAAATATGTAAATGAACCATAATTAGTCACATTATATTTTAGGTGAAAGCTTTCAATTGCTGGGTTATCAGTTCCTTATATCAAAAAATCTCATAAGTAAGATGGTTGCTGAAGTTTGTGGGTCAATCTATTGAGGTTTAAAGGAACAATATTTTATGACCCCTTCATCAGAAGAACAATGGAAAGTTATTGGTAAAGAATTTGATAACAGGTGGAATTTTCCAATGTGTATAGGTGCTTCAGACAGAAAGCACATTTTGGTTCAAAAACCTCCAGCATTGGGATTGTATTATTTCAATTACAAAGGCACAAACAGCAAAGTACTGCTTGCTCTTGTTGACGCTGGTTACAAATTCATACATGTTGATATTAAAACAAATGGTCGTGTCAGTGGGAGTTTGAGCCAAAAGTGACTTTAGGTCGGCTATAGGGAAGGGAAACATGAAGATCCCTCCACCTGAGCCTCTCCCAGGCTCCATGACTCCAATTTCATACATTGTTGTGGCTAATGGAGGATTTGGGATGAAAGAATATATGCTTTGACTTTATTTGGACAATTCAAAAAGCAAAGAAAATCAAATATCTAATTATCGCCTGAGCAGTGCAAGAAGAATAGCAGAAAATGCATTTGGTATTTTAATGCATCAATTGTTTTTCGAAGTCAAATCCGTTTGAATGAAGCAAAATCAATAATTTCAGTGGTTTTATGCACAATTGTGCTACATAATTACTTGTGAAGCAATTCATTGACTATATGAGTGTATTTGCCACAAAACCTAATAGATCACAAAAAAGTCGTTTCTGGAGAGACCAACAAAGGCGGATGGAGAAATAAAGTATCTGAAAATAAAAGCGGCTTGAAAAATTTGACATAAACAGGGACAAACTACAGCAAATGGGTAAAAATTTTTTGTGATTTGTACTGTGATTATTTTACTGGCGTAGGTTCAGATTCTTGGTAAGGGAATTGTTTTTAAATTACGCTTTCAACACTGTCTTACAGTGATTAAGTTTTGTTTTATAAACATTACCTGCAAATTTTTTGTCAAATGCAATATGAAATTCGTCCATTTCAGCATCCCAGGCAGGGTTTTTTTTTGTAGAAATCATCTTTTTTTGTATTCCATAAAAATCCATTTTGTTAATACAAACCAATTAATCTCAATGTTTCATCCAATGACCATTTTTGAGCTAAGTTGGTCATTACTAAAAAACATACTTTGCTTTTATGGCAGCATAATTAATAACAAACAGCCAAACATTGAACGCTCAAAATAGTGTGTATGTTGCACTGTATGTTGGAAAAAATAGCCCTACCTGCAAAATCAGAAACTATATGTCATGTATATGTCACCTTTATGTTATGTATATGTCACCCTTGTTCACGCTTGCCAATTTTAGGCAACATATGTATCTTGACTGTATGTCGCAACATGTATGTTGAGTGTATGTCCCAATATTGCTGTGTGAACCAGCCTTAAGGAGTAGAATATGCATATTACACTTCAATAAAACGCGTTTCTGTAATGATACTTGAAGCCTTTATGGAATCATTGAAACTATCTGAACGAACAGCAAATATTTTAAGATTTAAAGAGACAGTACTAAAAGATACAGGATGGTCGGATAAGGAACCAGACTGGGTGGGGGTGGTCTTGAAACCTTGTACGTCTATGCAAATATTTTTGAACCCCAATACTTCAGCCTCTTGTTTGCGCATAATAACCCTGGAAGGAACATACCCTAACATCATTGACAGAGTCAATGATTTTCCTCACTACATACCTGCCCTCATAAAAGATATTCCTAGTATAGAAATAAATATAAAAGGCAATTTGGATCTATTAATACCTATCATTTCCAGCAAAGTGATTATCAAGGTGCATTTTTGAAAAATTAAACCATCAAATTTTTAGACATTAATAATTGTGTCTATTCAAAATTAATCATTCTCAATCACAATAAGGATTTGAAATATTGTTTCTACAGCTCGACTCTCTTCTAAGCTTTTAAAATCTATAAAATTAAGAGAAGTTGTAAGGGTATAGAATTTGATTATAAAAAGTTTAACACTGCAGTAACTTTAATAACAGAGCCAAAATGTACAGGCCTGGGCCCGGTTTCAATATTCGGACTTAAGTCTGAGCTCATTCTCATCTCAAGGTTTCAATTGCCAATGTCAGGTTGTCCAGTTTCAATATAAGAGACTTAAGTCCGAGCTCGCAATAATCTCAAGCTCGAGCTCAGCGTTAGCTCGGACTTAAGCTCAACCCAGTTTCAATAAATTTTCCGCCCAATTTAGCCCTTGACAGCAAGCTCAGACACAATGTTATACTTAATCCTGCTTGATAGGTGGTGTTAGTCCAAGCTTGTGCCAATTTTTTATAGTTTACATGTCGTTATTACATACTTTTTATATGTGCATATTTATGTATGAATGGTTTGATGGGAAGTGTCAAAATTTTGAGGGGTTTAGAATGGATGAAAAAGTTTTTAAAGGTCAAAAAATAGTCTGAAAATTGGTATGGCAAAAAAACATAATTTTTCAACATTTTCCATTGAACTCTATCCACTGCCATTTTTTCAACAAAAAACTTTTCTTTCTCAAATGCCAGCTTCTCCTTTTCTAAATCCAATTTTTCTTGCTCAATATTAAATAAATTATCCTCTATATTGCCATCTCATTGCCTTTTACAAGCTTTGCTTTTGCTTAAATTCTATATGCTGATCAAATTGGTAAAGCTCAAATCCATGCTGCTTGCTAGATCAAATACACTAATAGGTATTGGTGCATCAGATTCCAAACCACCGGGTATACCAGTAAAAGCTGCAAAGTTTCCATAAGCATTAATTATTACCTGAGACGAGTCGGATGGTGGACCTTGTTTGGCTGGTCCACCACCAGTTTTTGAGCAAGATTTTTTAGAATTTGAATAATCCTCTTCAGCTCTACATTTAATGTTTTTCCATTTGGTCTTAATGTCTTCTGAAGAATGGGAAAATCCAATATTTTGAGCATTGACTTCTTCTGGAATAAAAACACGAATCAAATTTTTCTTTTTGGTCGTTTCAGGATTCCTGTGAGCAGAATCAAGAATATGACAATTTTCAATGCACAGATCCAGCAGTCAAACTTCTCCTTTTGGCGTCCAATTTGGCTGACGTACTCCTATTTTGTTATCTCCCATAATTTTTTGTTACAAAAATCAATGACAACAAATAAGTACTTTCAGTCTATTGATCAAATTACACGCTTTTAACATCAACTAATAGAATTTTTAGTGATGCTCTCAAATTGATACTTGCGGGTATTATTAAAATTAGGCACAAAAATAGAATATTCTTTGACTTACATCAACTTTTTTGCACGGATGTGAGTTATATTTCAAGCCTTTAGCATTGTTCATCCTATAGGTACTTGCAACAACAAGTACATAACATTGCAATTGAACTTGAAGTGCGTATCCGATTTAATTTATGCAAAAAGTGTGCAGATTCATCTCGTTCAGTGCGTGTCAATGCATTAAAATAGCACACGCAAATGAGCTCAGGCTTGAGCCTTAGCATCAGCTGAGCGCGATGTCAAACTTTTTATTGAAACCAAAAAAATTAATCCTGACGTTGCGCTCAGCTGAGGCTGAGAATCAGCGACTTAAGCTCGAGCTCGCGCTCATCCTCAATATTCTATATTGAGACCAGGCCCTGTTGTTTAGTAGCAGTAAACTTGCTTGCATCGGTGCTAAGAGCATTTAAGAAAAGAAAATTATGAATGAAAAATTTATGAAATGTTAAAGCAAAGCAGATAGGAACTTAAACTAATTGAGCATAAGATCCACAATATAGTTGTATCAGGAAATTTAGGTTCAATGATTAATTTACGGGATACAGCTCAAAATTACAAAAAATTTGCAGAATATGAACAAGAATTATTCCCTGGTTTAAAACTACGCTTCCAGATGCTTTGAGAAATGCATGATGTATTTGATTGATGCGTTTGAAACAAGTTGATGCATGCAATTGATTGTACGCATGACTGTATGTCCATAGGTGGGCAGCACCAAAATTTTAAGGGAGGAGTGAAAAATTTTCAAAGGAAAAAAATGGTCCTAAAAGTGGTCGTATGGTGAAAAAACACCATTTTTTGATGTTTCTCATCTAGCACTATCCAATGGCATCAAAAATTCGCTAAAAAGCAAAAAAATTTCAAAATTTGAATTCTAGGGGGGGGAGTAGATCAACTTCTGGGAGGGTGCATAGCCCCCAACCCCCACGCCTATGTGTGTGTATGTCTACAATGAACTCTTCATTGTGAAATTTTAGCCCATGCAACTATATTATGCGCCTGTATAATATGAAGAAAAATGGCGCTGAAAGTCACACATGGGCGTGGGGGTTGGGGGTATACACCCCTCAGAAGTTGAAATACCCTCCCCAGAAATCAAAATACCCCCCCCCCAGAAAAATTTTTTTGCTTGTTTAGCAATTTTTTGATGCCATTGAATAGAGTTTGATGAGAAACATCGAAAAATGGTGTTTTTTTGCCATACGACCACTTTTAAGACCATTTTTTGACTTTTAAAAATTTTTTCACCCCCCCCCTGAGAAATTTTTTCACCTCCCCCCCAGAATTTCGGTGCTGTCCACCTATGCTGAGAGTGCATTTTTGACCCATTCATCTATGTTTTTGAGCAGAAATAACCATTTTGATTTTGATTAATCAGGTGTAATATTATCATTGTACAGTTGTGAATAAAGGTATTTTTGCGCTGCCAATTGCTCAATTGGTGGAATAGCTCCCTGCGCACAGAGCATAAAAATGCACAAAATGGAGTAATATGCTCTTAATTGTAGACCTATAGGGTGATGTATTGTGAGAGCTGTATATCATATTTATGTCATTTTTTGAAAACATGTTGACCTTTGTGTTTTTATTTCGAAATTGCTATTTCCCTGAGTTTTCAACATTATTATATCCAAAAAAAGTGGTTTCATTGATCGGAAAAAGAACTGTAACAGAATATATAAATTTCTCGACTTCAAAATTTTTTTCAAAACATGCAGAAAATCCTACATTTCTCTCAAAACATTCTCATTTTCAATCTTAACAAATAAGCAAAAGATAGTAATATTTGACATTTTTTGTTTCAAACTTTTTCTAACCAATAGAACTACCTTCTCCAGATCCAGCAATGTCAAAAAGGAAGTAAAATTAAAATGGCATTTTTGACAAAATATAAGGCCACCATTTCCACAAAAACTTCCTAACTGAAAGTGAACAATAAAAAAATTACCTTAATCTTGAAATATGCCACTATCCGAATCTTCATCATCCACTTTTGAATGAATCGGATCCACCACAAACTTTTTTGAATCATACAATTTTCCAGCCAATCCAATAAAAGCTGTCGTCCAATCCATCTTCTGTTCATTACACCATTTATAAAAAATGTACCAGGCAACATTACCAGGAATATGATGTTTCAGTTGGCCAGAATAACTGAAAATTGCTTTTGCAGCCCTCCATGAGCTCTCAATACTGTTTGTATGGGCAACACACCTGGGTGTGGGGAGGGGGATTTAGAGGGGTATGCACCCTAAGAACCCAAAATACTCCCCCCAAAAATCAAAATACCTCCAGGATTTAATTTTTGGAAATTTTCCTTGTTTTTTTTGCAATTTTTATGATGCCGATAGTGCTTGATGAGAAATGCCAAAAAATGGTGTTTTTTTACGCCAAACCACCATTTTTAAGGCTATCTTTTGACTTTTGAAAAATCTTGCACCCCCTCCAATTTTCTGGCTACCTACGTATGATGGGCATTGGGCACCCATTTTTGGATCTTTGAAGTTAATATTGTGATTGACCTCCATGTGCACATATCTATGATCCCCAAGGCAATCATATGTCTCCCAAAAGTCCAAAACAATTGTTGTCCTGGAAAGGATCGATTCTTTGATAAGAGCCACCAATGTACTGGAACCCTTAAAATAAGAACAAAACAATTCATATATAAAAAATAACATTTTGGAGGTTGACCTGGTCTCTGTCACAGTAGGTTACCATGAAGTAGGCTTAGGCTTAATGGGGTGCTAGGCTGTGTGGCCAATCACAATTCATTCAGCTTACTCAAAAATAGTCCATGTTTCATGTTATAAAATGCCTACAGTATGACAGTTGGTCAAAGCTGATGAACCTGCTTACCATTGAATAACTCATTTCAGTGAAGTGAGGTTTTTTGAGATGAACTCAAGAATAACTGAACGGATTTTGATGAAATAAAGTGTTTTAGATCGACAATTTTGGAATGAAACTATTTTGCCAAAAAAAATTTACAGTATGCCAGGCTCGAGAAAGTGCTCAAACTTTGCTTAGGCACTACAGTATAGAGGTTAAGTTTCATATTTTGGAAAATAGCAAAATAGTTAGATATTTTTGTGCTCTAAATTTTACCCTTTTTTGTTTTTTGTTTTTCTGAATAGTTTGTCATGCAATTTCAAATTTTTCTAATATGGCTGCCCCCATATAGTATGTATTTTACTTGCGCTATTTTTCATATTTTAAAATGTTTAAGCACACTTTGGAAAGCCTGAAAAGCTCGTTCAAATGATATCTCATTTGTCTGATTTACTAAAGAATTGCAGTTTTTCAATATGGCCGCCAGAAATGCTGTCATATTGTAGCTTTTGATGTTTTCAGCTATTATTCTGTGAGTTTCTGACACATTTCAAAAATGTTTACAGTAAATAGCTAGAAATTTGATGTTCTTTCTAATTGAGCTATGTCTCATATTCTGAATCCTCCTTGTTTGTTTAGAAAAGTTAAAAAACCTTAAAATTATTCATTGTATTGTGTAAACAAAGTGACATTATTGACCCTAGAACAGCACCTCTATATGTTAACCATAGGCATACATAATAGGTACTTAGCATTATGTAATTGACCCTTATAGCCATACATTTGTGCGCCTATATGTGTGCATGTGCATAAGCACCCTGGGGATTGCACCTACAATAACAATACATGTGTACATGTGCCCTGGGGCATGTACATACTTACAGTAAAGACGCATGTGCATAAGCACCCTGGGCAATTGTACCTAACAAAAGAAAAATATGTGCATAAGCATCCTGGGAGTTTGTACCTACAGTAGGATGGTACCTATGGTATGACCTTGCATACCCTGGGGGTCTATAAACTTGTTCCGCATTTTGACTATTTACCTACATTATGGTTGTACTTACTATCAATTTAATGGCTGATTTGTAATCTAGGGTAAGCACCTATAGCCACTAATACATGCATTAACTAACCATATGCAATATTTAATTTATTTAGTAAACAAAATTAGGATGGAATACTTTAAGGTATTTGGGTCGGTAAGTACTAACAGAAAAACCTGAATAGTTTAAATTATATAGCATTTGGCACTTCAGTAAAAAATTATAAAACACTATTACATAAAAATTTGAAAAAAATCAGATTTGCTTCATTCAACTTATTCTGTCATAACACGTTCAACTACGTTTGAAAAAATATGTCCTAAAAATTTACTATTCCTATATATGTCAGTAAAAGCTTTCCAAATTTGAATCCAAACCAGGTTGGTCGAGGAATGACAAAAACCGCCTGGCAAATAACCAGAAACCAATCAGTTTACAGTGTCCTAAAAATTGCATAAAGCTACTAGTTGTTCAGTATTTAATTTTTGCTGAAAATGCTATTCAAATTACATTAAAATATTTTTGCAACATGCTCAAGTCATTTTAACAAGAAAAATTTCAAAAAAGAACATTCTTCTTTATCTTAGCAGAATTGTTTAAAAGTATGCTTTTTGTCTTAAATAAAACAAAACTTGCAATTTTGTATATGAATGTAAATAAATCATTAACAGCTGTTTTTTTTA
This sequence comes from Mermis nigrescens, assembly GCA_036768485.1. NCBI lineage: Eukaryota > Metazoa > Nematoda > Enoplea > Mermithida > Mermithidae > Mermis > Mermis nigrescens. Next base: position 392,268 of record JAVLUZ010000324.1, read on the forward strand.
AATCCATTCAATTCAGTATTGAATTAAATATTAACATTTTTAATTGAGTTACAAATGCTCCTTATTATCATTTTTTACCTTAAAGTGGATCTTGTTTACACAATATGACAATTGTCTCATCATTTTGTATACTTTTATTTTACTTTCTATAACATTTAGTAGTTTTTGCTGAAAACTAAAATTTTTTATCAGAAATTAGATTTTTATAAAACAGAATAATTTTCTTTTCTTGAGGTCAATTATACACAATCTTTTGACTAATGTAAAATCATGAGTTTCAAAAACAAAAGCCTATTCAATTAATTAGTATTTAACATAACTTATGATTGCTTTTTTATTTTATTTCATGCAATGGGTATAAAGTAATGAATTACAGTACTCACCAGGAAAATTGCATGATTAAACAACATTAAAACTTACTAATGCCGCGATCTAAACAAACCTAACAAAGATTAGCTTAGCCAACATTAAGCAATGGATAACTGACATTAAACAAAATTAAGCGAACTACAAATAAGCGAATACTAACTGCAACTAACATTAATCAAAATTTAGTGCGCACCAAATAAGCGTATGGGGACACTAACAAACATTAAACTCAATAAAAAACGATAATAAAGTATATGCGGACTGTAAATAAGCTTAATAAACTTATTGATAGAGTGCTTGTATATTAACGCTGTATGTATAATAATGTATTGCATTTATTTTTCAGGTCAATTGCTGCCACAAGCAAAAATCAATAAATGCGGAATGGGTCCAGCCAACTAGGAATGCTGAAGCGGAAGTAAGAAGAATACAGAGCACTGCCTTATAACGCCCTAGAATTCTTGAATTTCTTCGAATTTCTAATTAATAATTAACAGAGGTTTCATATTTTGAGAGTCTCTCAATTTATAAAAGTCTGTCACGAGCGTTATAAGGTAGTAATGTAGCCAGGCAAGAATTGCCTGCCCATTGCAAGCCGGGATTAATTATTTAATTATGTCATATTGTTTAATCGTGATATTTATTTAATTATTATTTAAAAATAACAATAAAATCGATTGTCATAATTATTAATGTATGATTTTCTGAATATTTTTTATTAATAATCTTAATTTACGCAATAGCAATAATTTATTGTAGTTCAACTTATGAAAAATAATGTGTTTTTAATTTGAACCACGAGAAATTTCTATTTAATGGTTTTTTTCAATATTATTAGTAGTATTATTTAATTATTTACTACTAGAATTTTAATTTGCTCATGTACCACGAGACATTTTATTTTATGTACCACGAGAGGTGTTTCAATTATTTACTATGAGACTTAAGACTTTTAATTATGTATGTATGTGCCATGAGATTTTTGCGTTTATTTTTCAGGTCAATTGCGGACACAAACAAAAATCAATAAATGCGGAATGGGTCAAGCCAACTAGGAATGCTCAAGCGGAAGTAAGAAGAACACAGAGCACTGCATAAATTTCTTTGAATTTCTAATTAATAATTAATAGAGGTTTCATATTTTGTGAGACTTTCAATTGATAAAAGCTTATCACAAGCGTTATAAGGTTGTAATGTAGCGAGGCAAGAATTGCCTGCCCGTTGCAAGCCGGGATTAATTATTTAATTATGATATTTATTTTAATGATTATTTAGAAATAATGATCAAATCAATTGTCATAATTATCTATGATTTTCCGAATATTAGTTTTTATTAATAGGTAATCTTAATTTAAGGGATAGTATTATTATATTGTATTTCAATACATGAAAAATAGCTTGTTTTTGATTTGTACCACAAGAAATTTTTATTTAATGATTTTTTGAAATATAATTAGAAGTATTATTTAATTAATTACTACTATAATTTTAATTTGCTCACGTACCAAGAGACATTTTATTTTATGTACCACGAGAGGTTTTTCAATTATTTACTACGAGACTCTAGACTTTTGCTTATGTGCCATGAGATGTTTGCATTTATTTTTCAGGTCAATTGCGGACACTAACAAAAATCAATAAATGCGGAATCAGACAAGCCGACTAGGAATTTTCAAGCCAAAGTAAGTAACAATACAGAGCACTACCAACTGACGCTCTATAATTCTTGAATTTCTAATGAATAAAACGGAGGTTTCATATTTTGTGAGTCTTTCAATTGAAAACAAGTTTATCACGAGCGTGAGAAGGTAGTAATGTAGCCAGACAAAAATTGTCTGCCCGTTGCAAGCTGGGATTTATCATAATGATTATTCAGAAATAAAAATTAAATTGTTTGTCTTAATTATTAATCTGTGATTTTCCGGATGAGTTTTTTATTAATTATCTAAATTTAATCAATAGTATTATTTTATTGCTTTCAATGCTTGAAAAATAGCATATTATTAATTTAAACCATATGAAATTTTTATCTTATGATTTTTTGATCTTATTCAAAGTATTATTGAATTATTTACTACAATACTTTTAATTTGCTCATGTAACCACGAGCCTTTTACTTACATTTGTACCGTGAGATTTTATGTATATACCACGAGAGGTTTTTTCAATCTTTACTACAATACTTCTTATTTACTCATGTATGTACCACAAGACTTTTACTTAATGTAGATACCATGAGATTTATTATGTACCACAAGACATTTTATTTTATGTACCACAATTTTTATTTTGTTTTTTACTTATACATATTTAACATGAGATTAACTATATGCCACGTGCGACTTTTATTAACTTAAATGCACCTGTATTTCAATAATACAAACTGTGCTTTATCGTCTGTGTCGTGTCACTTATTGATTTATATCTGAGATACTTTTGATAAGGAATATTCCTAATTAATTCAGCGAAAATTAAATTCCAGCTTGCTATCCATGACACGTACATACAGATTGTGCAAAAATGATTGCTACGTGGCACAGATGACATCATGCTCTCGACGACTCTAACGTTAGCTAAATATGCATTGGAGCGTTTTGCCTTATGCATACCAGTGTATAGATTCAAAGTTTTAGGAATATTTTGCATTTTCAACGTCATTTCATAATATGCTTCATGTATAAGCTATTTGTCTGTTGCTGATTGTGCATACTCAATAAACAAATTCCAGAAGCTAGCTTAATGCGCATCTGCATATGTATCTGTTGCATATTAGCATTAAAACATCTGATTGGGGGTTGATTGAGCCACCGAGGATTTACCACTTCAAAGTTGTATAACTATGTTTAACTAAGTAGCAGTGGACACGTATTATGTAGGTACAATCTACATATCAGCATATGACTTGGCGGTATGAGTGATTTTGAATAATAATTATTGTTTTTGACTTCTAGGGTCTTATAAACTAGGTAAACAGACCTTTATCAATTCACTGTGCATTAGCAGCGCCAAAACTTGGGGTCTGCTGGGGTAAAAAGAGTACTAAAAAGCACAAAAAATGCAATTATGGAGGTGGGATCCGCCGGGTTCTCAAGGAATCTAGTCCAGACCCCCGTGCCTATGGTGCGATCATAATGCGCTTACATGACTTTGGAAAGATGTACCCCAACCCATATTTACGTATTTGTGCAGAAAGGAATAACTCATACAGCTTCTTTTCAGAAAAGCGTGAGTATGTGATCTCCAATACTTTATAGTCTGTTTCACTGTTCACATAAGTTTGGGTATGAATTTTAAGAGTTTTTCTAGAAAGAAGCCGACAGATTGCAATAATTATATATCAAGTCAATGCAATCGCCTGTCAGCTTATTGTCGGACATAGCTTGTAAAACTTATGCCCAAACTTGTTTGAAACGGACTATAGGTACATAAGTTCACCAGCATATCTACTTTCCGGGGTCATAGCAAATTCAAAATTGGTGAACGAGACGACCCAAAATATGGTATTAGAATTGAGACTACATACATAGAATTTTTTGTAATATGGCCGATTGGGCCTGCTCCAAAATTTGACTACAACCCACCACCCTGGTTTGCAATTAATTAAATGAAGTAAAACATGCAGGTAGACATGAATCAATTGAGCTAGCAGTTGCTTGCTTATTCTTTAATGGGAAAAACAAATGCGCATGCTGTACTCATGTACCTACCGACTATCATTTAGCAATGCGCAGACATGAATCAGTACCTACTACTCTTTCAAACTTGGCAGACTTTTACATATTTAATGAAGAAAATTCCGTGGATTTTAAAACTTCTGGGAGAATCGTTCATAAAGTTCAACGTTTTATTTCAATCCTGATATTATTCGCTACTACTTAATTTTTATTGTCTCCGGCACAGTGGCTTAGCACTATAGATTTGGGATAGCTAAGCCACCGTGATACAAGCATACCTGGGCTTGGGGGGGTTTGGGGGTATACACCCCCCAAGAAGACAAACACCCAACAAGAAATAGCAAATTTTGGGCAATACCCCCCAGAATTTTATTTTTTAGCTTTTTTGGATTTTTTGATGCCAATCAATAGAGCTCAACAAGATACGTTCAAAAATGGTCTGCCCACCTATGGATACAAATTTTTGTAGTGCACAGTTCTACCTCTGAAAAGCTCAAAAATATCTTGACTTTGACAGAACCTCCTATCGTCGGCAGAACCCGAATAACAGCTTTTCAAGTCAACTCGAAACAAGCAGGCAGGTAGCTGAGGGGTGGGCTGGGGGGACTATTCTCCCCTCTAAAATTTTGGAAATACGTTAATTTTTTTGCAAGGGTTCCAGATAGAAAAAAACTGAAAATTCATGAAATCTAATTGAAACTCATCCAGATAGATTTTGGCACACTATTGAGTTAATAGACCCCAAATTTTTGGGCGCTTCACGCTTATCGTATTGTTTTTAGCATACTTCTTGTCTTCCAAACAGCCAAACTTTGTTTAAAAATAATTTGTGAAGACAATTAAAATAAAATTTTTCATTTTATTTATTCAAATTTCCCTTCCGCCATTATGACTAGCTTGCTGAGAGATGCTCAAAAACGTCATTGGTTTTGTCTGTCTACCAGTAATTGTTGAGATATCTGAGTTCAAAATTTTAGTCCCCCCAAATTCAGAAGGCCAGCTACGTGCCTGGAAACAAAGTCTGCCACAGTTTGATAAAGATCCGGTCAACTATTTGTCTTCACAAGCCATAAGCTCAGAAGACGTCATCTGTTTCACAACTGATGAGCAAAGATTCCGGCATTGATTCTGGATTAAAACCGGAATTTTGCACCACATTTCCTCAAACGCGTTGTTGGTCATATCCGGAGCAGTCTTCTCTTTGACCGCTTGTTTCAGGGCAAGAAGTTTTTTTGCGTTGAGGACTTTTTGCTTATGGCCTTGTGATTGCATGGTGTTGCACGTTGAGTTACATCAGCAAGAGATATTTTAAATCTATAACATAGCTGAACGTGTGTTTGTCCTGCAAATGCTTGATGTATTGAATGGAGATATCATAGAATTTCATTTTTCTATATCTTTGGCCGTCTTGAAGCGCTTGCTATCCACAATGTTAAAAAATTGATTCATTCGCATTAGAATCCGGTTTTACTATTCTTGAATCGCCAGAAAATTTTGGAAACAAATCTTGGAGCCCTCCCTCGCTTTATCATGAACCCCTTGCTCAGCAAACTTTTGCATAAATATTGGTAAAACATCCACAGAAATAATTAAAAACAAATGCTTCAAATTCTTTTCCAAAATATTTAAAAAGTAAATAAAGACAGAAGTAATCATTAGCAAAATTTGTTGCTTCCTTTACTCTAAATGTATCTATAAGTTGTTCGTCAATAGTTCGTAATTAAAATATACCAATGCATGCGTAACTAAAAATATAACTATGCATGCATACCTACTACATATTCTAAATACACATCTATAATTTTTACGATATTTTTTTGCACTTAAAAATCATTTTTTTGCAGAAGATTTGCATGACTTAAAAAGCAATTACGAATAATGCAAAATACAAGCTTGAAAATTTTAAATAGATTATGATGCCTAATTATCAATAGAGCATGCTTAGTAATAAATGAGATATTTATTAATAAAATCTTATTTGTCCATTCAAATTTTTCAAAGGTTTATACTATACATGAGCATTGGAACAATTAAGGCACAAATAATTTCATTTTACTGAGTGAACAACCTTGCAACAAAAGCAACATCAACACATCAACCCGCAAGAGTTTTGGTGAATTATGAAAATGAAGCGTACTGCATACGTTAGCACTAAAATTTCATATATAGTAGGATGTGTAATTTTAATGACGTCATTGACAAATTACACAAAAAACACTTTAAATTGTGTTTAGAGGATTCATTTTATCCATTATTATAATAGCATTTCCATACAGCTATAAACTTTTGATAAACAACAATGACAAACTATCAGTGTGTGGTGTGATATGCTCTATGCCAAAATTTTATTCATAAAGAGACTGACCCAATAGATATAGGAAACTCATTTTACCCTTAAAAACCTATGCCTGCCCAATAAATTTTTTTGTAAAACTCAGGACTCTAGTAAAGATTCATACTGAATAAAAAATTTTTTAACTTCAACATGTTAAATATTCAGTGGATAAGGCTTACGCATTAAATAAAAAATATTATCAATGGTATAACATTGATTTCTATCAAAAATTTTCAAATTATCATTGAAGCTCACAAAATGAATTGATAATCATCAAAATTTATAGGAGCTTTCCCGTGCGGTTATAGATAAAATTTTTGACTTCGACGATATCCTTATATTTCTCTTTTGTTTTGTTCTTGAGAAACGGCCAAACTAAGTCCACAATGAGCATTTTCTTTCAATTGTCTACTACCACGCCAGAAAAGAGCACTTGCCTTAATTATTGCAAAATAAATGTGGTGCACAAATATTAAAAACTAGGAGTCAGATGATTTGATGATAATTGGTTCTACCTTGATTATGTAACATTTACTTTGCAGAATGTTTATTAGCTAATTGCTATAAAAAAAATAAAAGATCATGCACTTAAAAATCAACACAATTCATTTTCTAGACACAATCACCTAATAGTCAGCAAATTGATTAGAGTTTAGTTACCTTTAATGCTTTCACTTATTTTACTTAGAAAAAACAATTATCCATTCTAGAAATAATATGACAGAATGAGTGCTGATGGCAAACAGAACCATGCAATATCAAATGAGTATTAAAATGAGACTTTTGACCATTTACTCTTTGTGCAAAAGTGTCAACTCATAAATTATTTTCAAGTGCAATCCCATTGGCATAAATATGGTACAAGTTTATATTTTTATTCCAGCTTGAAAGATACAGTGACAATTTTATTTACTTTGAACATCTGCTTTTTTGCTGCCACAGGCTCATGTGCATTTATTACTGAAGCTTTGCTTGTGCATTTGTTTGACTTCATTATTAATCATTAGTGGTAGGCAAAATAGTTGACGCCATGTACCAATTTTATTGAAATTACCACAGAATCTAAATTGTACATAAGCAACTTGTTGATCTATTGACCTTTGCTGCAGTAAAATTTGGTAATGAAAAAGAATAAAGTCGTTTATTGCATGACCAAGGCTGATTAAAATTTTTAGCATTTGGTGCTACTGTAAGCAAAATTTGCATTTCTGCCAAAATCTATGGCGCCAAAACTTAGGTATATACAATGCATACAATTCTATGCAGGTTTTTGGCTGCTATTTATTAAAATTTCATAAAATTTTTGTTGACTCAGATGCCAAACAATTTGCAGAATTCGAAACTCATATTTTGCTTGACCTGGAAAGTCCTGGCTTTAAAAGCATTTTCATGTTTCTTAGTCAATGCTACGGAATAAAGAACTTTAGTCATTCTTCATCTTCAATTTTGTAATTTTCTATTGCTTTAAAACCATAATCAGCCAAATTTTTACAGCAGAATCTACTTTTCATACAAAATTCAACAAAATTAGCAGGTTTTCTTGGAAAAAAAACAATGAAAATGTGTTAAATTGAACAAAAATAATAAGTAATATCTTTTTATACATAATTTTTAAAAAGCCATTAGGCCCGGTTTTTACAAAATTTTAGAAGTACTGTCACAATTGACGCGATTTTAAGCAACTAATATGTACAAATATAATACATTTCATTGTTTCTTAATATAATATGACCTTTTAATAATATTTCAAAAATTCTATTTACTTTTTACTCATAATATTTGCAAAATCAATGTTGTAATAAACATTGCTAAGTTTTCAAAAACGTTTATCAAAAATGTCTTATATTTTTCCAAGAATTGTAATTATACTATTAACGTTCATGCATTAAAAAGGCAAAATTGAAAGCAAACAAAGCGGTTCTATGCAATAGCAAGGTCAAAACCAGTCAAAATTGGTTTTAAGAACCAGACAGACGTCAGACAATAATGGAAACTTTAGATTAATTAAGCTTTCCACACTTAGAATATCAGAAAACACGAGACTGCGTGCAAAACATATCCAAACAACTGACATTATTCACTAACTTTTGGGTCATGTGAGTAAGTTATCGGAAAGATTACTTGAGATCAAAAGCATAAGATGTAAGTTGATGAAAAACGTGCATATATGCAGACAGATGCAAACGTGAGAACAGGTGAGCAGAATATATCCAAAATGAGTCATCAAAACAACACAATGTGTGCCTGCCAATTTTACTATGAAAAGCGGTGCGACAAAGCTTTGGCTCTTCTTACTTTGTCTAGCATCTGGTCATTGCTTTGATGTCCCAGCCTAAAGTCCCGTTGTCAAATGTATTGCATATGTAAAGATCATAATCACTGATGCTTCAGCTATCATAGCTAGCACAATTTGAACCTACAAGTTAGGCCATAAATTTGCTAATATTTTGGAGCGCAGTTTCACACCAACTTATTCAGAAGTTGTATAAATTTTGATTTCCAACAGAATCACAAATTCTCAAATTGTTGTTGTTTTTCTTCAATACAAAGATCAACCCCAATCTTAGCTTGGGACAATTGTGCAAACTTCAATTAGAAGAATTGAAGATAAATAAGTGAAATTAAGCTATAAGGAGCAAATAATTTAGGTGACGCTAAATTTGGGCGTGACAGTAATGACATAGGTTCTATTTACTGATTTTCTCTTATTCTGAAAACCTCAGTTTCTATAGTTTTGAGCAAAAACATTATGATTTTAGCAATCACGAATTTTATAAATCTTAACTGTTCTTCACTCTAAATTTCAGAATTTATTCCTTCAAAGTAATAATCAGCTAAATTTTAGCAACAGATCTGTTTTTTTTGCACAAAATTGAAGAAAATTAGCAATTTTTTTGGGGAACAATCTGCATAAAATTGCTGACTTAAAATAAAAAACGTTTTTTGAAGAAATTTAGCAAATTTTTTTTATATTTTTAAAACTGACTTATGTACTTTCTTCATGAATTATAAATTTGCAATTATTTTTTCTATGAAAACATTTAAATGTTTACTCAATATGCAAAATATCCTTAAAGTTTGAAGAAGATCAGGTGCAGAAAATTCACTAACAAATTTGAACAATGCACATAATATTTACAAATGAATGCTTATGCCAAGATAACTCAAAATCCACAGGCTTGTCCTAAAATCATGACAAATTACGCGCTTATCATACAGAGCTCAAAAATTTTTTTGGCATCAATTTTGTAACAACTTCACAACCTTTGTGTTTAGGTTGAATATGCAAAGACACGACAGGAATTTTGTTTTTACTATGTTCCTTTACAAACACATGTACAAGGTAATGTTGTGAAATAAAAGTTATGCACTTTAAAGTCAGATAAGACAGAGTTATACCACAAACTTTATTTACAAAATACTCTTTTTCATCCTTTGTGCTAAAAACACTGTATCCATAGTTTTTTGTCCGCCACTGCAGAATTCAGTGATGTAGGATCCATCACCAAAATCTCGGAGTTCATCAGTCATTTCGCCTAATTAGGCGCCACGATAGGTATGTGGAACTTCAAATCACAGTTTAAGTTCAAATGTAAATGACACTGTCAGTGTCAAAATATAACACTCATTTGTCATGCTTTTCAAAGGTAAGAGTAAAGCTTTGAGCTTGTGTGATTGTATAAGTGGCAATGACAGGATTTGTGTTGCCCATGATGTCAATGGAATTGTCCTGTTGTTTGTATGTGATGCAAATCATTTCCTTGCTAGTCATACGAATTGCTGTGATTCTGTGAGCTGGATTGAACATATAGGCAAAATACTTTGTAGAATCAAATACACTGTCTTAGCTAGATTGTTCCTTTGACCAAACTTTAAAAGCATGAAATTTTCCAAAAAGCTAACATATTTAGAATACAAAATTTTATAAAATCAGTCAAAAAAAACAAAAATGTATAGGCAACTCTAGTTATCTATTGCTAAAATTTAGTATTTCAGGTAATTCGACAAAAAAGAGAAAAATGAGTCTTTATTTGGGTCTAATGCCAAAATCTTAAATAAATGATAGAAAAATGCAAAATAGGCATATTTAGTACAAAAAAATTCAGAGTTACACAAAATCAATACAAAGTTGACAAGAAACACAATATTTTAGAATATAAATCAAATTCATTGCTAAGATTACATTGATCACATGGAAAGCTAAAATAACACCTTGAAACAAAATAAACAGAAATATTTTTCGAAAAAAATTGACAGAAAAACAAATGAAAGAATGCTAAATTTAAAGAGTATGTTGCAAAAGTGTGACACAAATTCTAGAAAATGCATTTAATGACATATGTTTACTGAAAAAATTTAAACTTCAAGCAAAATCAATACAAAACTGATAAAAAACGCAAAATCTAAGAGTTACTATCCAAATTGATTGCAAAAATGCTAAATCAATAGTAGAAAAACGAGTAGACGTTTAAAAACACTTTGCACATGATAGACTACTCTAACAAAATTGGCATGAAAAAAGCAAAATTTATAGTCTGACTATAAGTAAGATTATAAATGCTGGAAAATGCATTAATGTAATTAAAAACTAACACCTATAATGCATTATAGTTATATTTGTTACACATTCTAGCAAAAAAAAACAAAACACAAATAAAAAATGCAATATTTGGAGTTTCAACAGTTTTTAATCAAATTTAATGGTAAACTTGCTATAAATTAAATGAAAGAAGCAGTGTAAACCTTGTATTTTAGCAAAATTGATGCAAAAACTGACTAAAAATTGCAAAATTCAACTGCTCTCAACCAAATTTTTAAGAAAAAATAATATAAATGCTGAAAAATTTTCTTTGACGCTCAATGAAAGATCAATACTATATATTGACAACAACTTTATAAAAAAGCAACACATATAGGCAGTCTATATACCATTTATTCAAATTTTATGCAAAAATATGGTTAAAACTGCATTAAACAGTAGATAAACTTAACAAAAAACTGCATATTTTACCAAATTCGAGTATTTATGAAGGAAATTCGGTTTTGAAATAAAAGCCAAAATAAAAATTTTCTTACCTTGCCTTAAAAACTGTTCAACATAAGCTTGGCAAGCAACTGTTCTCCTAAATACCTTTGAATTTTAGCCAGATATATCTGCGAGATATTTGAGCCTATTCAACTCAGTGATCACTGCTTGAGGATATCCTTTTGGCTTCCTTAAATCGTTTAAAATTTGAGCATACACTTAAACATTTAAGGATTTCAGTGAAAAGTAGAAAAAAATTTCAAGCATTGGGCGAAAATTTTAAAAATCTGATTTATATTGCAGATAAACCCACAATTGAAACACCATATAATAAATTTTAATAGGGTTTAGGCAGAAAATCAGCACAACAATGTTTTCCTGAATTCATACAATTTAGAAAGGACATCTTGATTTTTAATATCTCAGCGTAAATACACAGCTTACCATTTTCATTCTTGTAAACATGTTGACTTAATCATTGAATAAACCACCAGCCAGATTATAGCTTTATTGTATTGTTATAGCTTTATCCTATGCCAAATTTTGAATATTTGCAGAATCTTAAAACACTATATTATGCTTTTTTGTATTTGGCAAAGTTTTTTTGGAACCGTCTTTGTACATGTACAAAGATTCTTGGGGAGGCAAAAATTGTGAGAGAAGTCTCAAATTCCGAGAAAATTTTGGTGCTTTGCAGCGAAATGAGTAATTGTTTGTTCTATATGTCATTATAACTGCAGAAATTGCATTTAGATAGGAAATATGTCAAATTTTTTGGCGCTTTGCGCCATTTTAAGACAATTTTTTTATAGTTTTTCTAGTCAAAAACCCAGAAATTAACTAAAATACATTCCAAAAGATCAAAAAACCCTGCTTTACTGCACTAAAAGCAAAAAACCATATTTTAGTACCCAAAAATTTGCATGTACAAAATGTACAAAAACTTTGAGGGACTATCTTTGTACATGTACATATAGACCTTTTACAAACAACACTGCACAAAATTAGCATGCTCATAATAAATAAAAATATTAAAAATATGACAAATTTTGTATCCTTTTCCAGGCCTTGTAAATCTCCACTGTTACCCAACTGCCATGAAGAGCTCATTCCTGGTTGCTGTACCAGCATTTTTCCTTTTGTTGAAGCTTAGTGCAGGCTTGGCACAGAGGAAACATTAATTTTCCCCCAGAACAATATGGGAGGATAGGATGATATAATTTTCTTGGAGGTAAGATTTTGCATTTTATTAAACCTTCATGGGGTTGATTTTTCAGAGACACAGTTTCAAAATTTTCTGTTAAAATTTTATGATGCCCAATTGGGTATTTTCCATATTCATCAATAAATGGATAAAGACTACAAATGTCCTATTTTGCGTCTTGTTTAATTTTGTGGTACAATTTAATTGCATTGGTTCTGCCACCATAAAATGCTGAAAAACAGTAAAATACACAATGAAAGGTTACCACACGTGGGCGTGGGGAGAAGGGTGTTTGGGGGAGGGAGGTATGAACCTCTCAGAAGTTGAAATCCCCCTAGGAATCAAAATTCCTTTCCCCAGAATTCAGATTTTGAAATTTTTCATTGCTTTTTTAGCAATTTTTTGATAACATAGGATAGTGCTTGATAAGTAACATCAAAAAATGGTGTTTTTTGCCATATGACTACTTTTAAGACCAGTTTCTGAACTTTGAAAATTTTTTCACCCCCCCCCCCCAAGAAATTTGGTGCTGCCCACCTATGAAGGTTACACTGCACAATTCATTGATTTTTAATTTCAAATTTTCAAATAAAATTCAAATATTTGTAAAATTATCCCATTTTCATTTCCAAATTAAATATTTTCATTGTTTTCACTATACAAATTTTTAAACTTTCTAATAATTTGTAGAACTTTTTCAGAACTATCTAATTTTTTATGTCTAAATTTTGAAATTCTTAAATAACTTTCAGGCTATTTCAAAATTATATAATCTTTACTTACAAAATTCGGAAAATTTTCAAACTTCAAGCCAATAGCAGATTTTCATTAAAAATTCGACAGTTAGCAAATCACAGCTTACAAAATTATGCGCAAGTACCTAATTCTTTGCATTTTTTAATGCATTAGGTAAAAATTTCTAAAATAAGCTTAAAATACCTTCACGAAGGTCCATTGGTGGTTTATCCATGGCAATACTGTCAAAAAACGCTTTCATAATCAGATTGGCCATGAGCTGCTGATTCAGCTCACATTCCCAAATCTTGACAAGCTTGTACCTCACACCTGGGCACCCTCCTAAGAAACCAAACTACCTACCCACCAGAAATCAAAATACCCCAACCCGAACAATTCAATTTTTAAAATTTTTTCCCTTTTTCACAATTTTTTTGATGCTAATGGATAGTGCTCAATAAGAAACGTCAAAAAATGGTGTTTTTTTGCCATACCACAATTTTTAAGGCTATTTTTGACCTTCAAAAAATCTTGCACAACCCTTCATAATTTTCTTACTGCCCACATATGTTGTACCCTGCTTACTGAATAAATTTGGCGCGCCCCAATGTCCAATTGTAAGCTTCTTAAGTGGTAGAAGCCCTGTTGTCCGCTAGCTGGTTTTGCTTTGGCATGCATTTCACAAGAACCATGCCGGTAGCCCCCTAAACTTGTACACAGTATCATCACAAAAAGCATCAACTTGGTATTTTCAAATTTTTACTTCATAGCCATTATGTTTATGATTAATGTATTTATTTTCAATAAGACTAATCGATTTTAGGCCTATTATTGACTGTTTTTTGTTTCTTCTGTACCCATCATTTGGAACAATGCCTAAACTATTTGATTTGAAGAACAATTTACAAAAAATGGTATTACATGCACTAGCTATTGTTAATGAATGCTGAAATGGATCTACCGCAGTTTCAGCAATAAACATGTCTCTGAAATTTAATTGTAAAAGTAACAGTTGCATGTCAAACACGTTAAAATTTTGGTATTTATGCAAGGCGGTGACTGTTAGCACAATGTACATTTTTCAATGCAACAATTTCATTCTTTATGACTGTATGGTTTATTACAAAATTTGCAAAAATATTTGTTTGAGAAAAATAATAAAATCCTGCTGATAACAATGTAATGACCATCATGCAAATATACCTGCAGAACCTTGTCACATCTAGTTGGACCTGTAAATGTGCAATAAACCTTTGAAGTATGGTGCAAAAACAATAATTAAAAGTTTTTTAGTGATGTATTGGTAATTTCACAAAATTTGGCTTATATCAAACAACAAAAGATAATGCAGGTACATCTTTTGTACCACTTAAATCAGTGGCAATGCTAAGAATTGTATTATGAATAATTAGCTACAAAAAATTTTGAAAACAAACAATACATTCCATACTAATTCCTTATAATATGAAACCAAGGGATTCAATGAGCAAAATCCAGGAAACCAACTAAAAAAATCGAATCATCAATTTTAGGTAATTAACTTGTGACGCTGATTTAAAGGTGTGCTGAACTCATCACAGATTATGTGTTTTACAGGATACTAAAAGCGTAAAATGCAAAAGATATATGATACAAAGAAGTCAAATCAATTTGTATGAACAACAGCATGGAAAAAATGATATGTAAGGAAGCAGTTGAAGGGTTGGAAGGCAGCCAACATGAGGTTGTAAAATAAGTATGAAGAGAACAATAGAAGTTTATAAGGAATAAAATGCATAAACTTGAATCCCAATCCAGCTAAAACTATAAAACATTTATTGTATTGAAATAAAAAATAAAAAACTGTAATGTAAATATCTCAAATCTGAAAATTTAAATAAACAGCTAAAAAAAGGAATTTTTTCTTACACAATTCACTTATCTTTTACATGATTAATTAATTTTTTTCAATTTTTGTCATTTGCTAAATTTACAAAGTGCAAAGCGTGTCTTGAAATCTATAATAAAAAATTTTGCAATCTCAGATCAGAATATTATTTTTGAAAATTTTTTAAGATTTCTAAAAAATTTTGAAAGAAGGTCAATGAGGATTGTTAAACTTTGACAAAACAATATGAACCACAAGACAACAAACAAATTTTGCTTGTCATTATAAAATGTTTCAAAATATCAATTTTCATAAAGATTCATCCATTAAATTGTTTGATGTTTCATGTAAAACCAAGAATTATGGCACAAAACAAAACTTTAAATAATTTATCTATAAATTAATTACAAAATTTATAATTGATTAAAAAAACATTAAAACCTTATTAAAATTCATTCAAGCTCCACATTCATAAATCCCTCAAGAATTTTTTTTACAAACTTTATAATTTATTTAAAAAATAAAAAAAAATTATAATTCACAAATCCAGTCATAAAGATATTTTATGCATAATTTACAATTCAAATTTATAAATTTATTCAAAAATTCATGAGTACAACTATTTTTCAATAAATTTTTGTATTGATTTCAGGTTGATTATATAATATTTTTGTATTTTATGTATTTAATTGGAAATATTTCTTGCAAAAGAAAACTACTGATTGAATTCATAAAATAGAATAGAGATTCAAATAACTTTTTGCTTCAATCTGAAAAATTCATCTCACCCTTGAAGAATAATTTGTTTCTGTTGGCTTTTCTAGAAAATCTTGATCTGATATCCAGGCATAGCTGCTTGTAATTTCATAATTTCGGCTATACCGCACACCACACCTGGGCGTGGGGGGGGGGTTTGGGGGGGGTATGCACCCCCCCAGAAACCAAAATACCCCCCCCCCCCAGAAATCAAAATACCCCCCCCCCCAGAATTCAATTTTTGAAAATTTTTTTCGTTTTTTTTGCAATTTTTTGATGCCAATGGATAGTGCTTGATGAGAAACGTCGAAAAATGGTGTTTTTATCGCCATACCACCATTTTTAAGGCCATTTTTCGACCTTCAAAAAAATCTTGCACCCCCTCCAGAATTTTCTTGCTGCCCACGTATGCCGCACACCCCATAGTGATTTTTGAGTTTAACTAATTTCACAAGTTCCTGCGCCTTTACTTTTTGAGTTGCATGACAGTATTCCAGCAATACACAGGATCATTTTTATGACAATGGGCTTGGGCAAACACTAGGACTCTAGTGAGGCATAAGCTATCAACATTCGGAAATCAGATAAAGCAACCACCATGTCCGCTGACTGAAAAATTTATCATGAAGAATTTGGTTCAAACAGCGTCCAGTGCCTTCTGGTGGTTTTACAACCACAATTTTCAAAGTAGATCCGCAGAATCAATTTTGACTTCCTGATTTCATTGTTAAAATATGTGCAATCTGCTTAAAAATTATTTCACCATTAATGCTTGCACGCTTTCTGAAATGAACTAAGATTGGTTTATCTAAATCAATGTGGGACAACTGAAGTCCAATAAAAGTAGAATTGTCATATTTCATTAAATTTCATCCACTGCATGATCAAAAATATCTGGTAAATGGTCAATTAAATTAGTACAATCTTGAGAATTCTTGCAATGGATTTGATATTTGAATTTTTTGGTATTATAATATCTGATTCTTTGCACCTTGCGATTGCTAAATTTGTAAGAATGATTTGGAGGGAAATTGCTTTCAATTTGTTGAATTTTGTCTTCAGATTCAATCCTTGCATGAGCAGTATTCACAGCTTCAACTGAATCCGAATCCAAAATACCTTTAGATATTTGCTTTTCAGACATTTTCAAGTTGTTGCTATTCATTTAACTCTGCATATTTGCAAATAAACAAGCAAAAATAGTCGATTTTTTTAAATGTGCTGAGAAAATAAAAAAATAAATAAAGTAATAAACTCACAGTCTAACGCATGTAAACCAAAAAATTTTAGTAATGGTGATAGATTGATTCAGATTAATAACAAGACAAAGATGCATATTGTTTAAACTCTAAAAGTTGTTAGAATAATATTTAGACAACCAAAAGCACAAAAAGTTGTTCTAGAAAAACACTCAATAAATGTGTGCACTTGATTGCAGATACTCAAGAAATTGCTAAACATGTGAGAACACAATTAAAGCATATAACATATGAATAATTAAGTGCATGTATTGCTTATTTATACTTGATGAAAGGTGCGCATTTGGCACCGAAGCTTTTGACAGAACGCCAAATTTTGCTCAAATTAGTGCTAAAAAGATGAATTTCGAAATTTATAGATGCATAATTACAAGCAATAATTCATGAAGCATCGGTCACTTAATAACTAATCTGCAATAAATGGCAATTTATTGTGTTTACAGTTTTTCAAAATTACAGATCCGAGCAAATTATTAAATTATGATTTTGCTTTTTTTTCTGCATCAGCCCAGGTTCTAAAGCCATTGTTTGTTGCTTTTAGTGATAAAATGACACAAACCAATTATTGCATTTTCCCCATTGCACAAAGTTTGTTAGTTCTCACAGAGCTTGAACCTGCCTGTACGTTGGTCACGCAATCTTTTCTATTCTCTATAATTGCTGATTTTGTTGGTTAGATTGCCTGTGACTGTTTGCAGCATTTTCTGATAAACGCTTTAAATTTAGTTTGGGCGAAAATGTTTACTGCTTGGTATCAGAGTGGAATGGCTTTGTCAGCATTCAATTAAGGGAATGCAAGGTCTGCAGTAATTCGGTTTCCCCTACAAAAAAATGGCATTAATCTTATGCTTTGTCAATTAAAGAAGCTTAAGGGTGCCACAGAAGAGATAAAGGCAGACCGGCTCAAAATTTAGTACATTAATTTTTTTAGAATAACATCGTGTTGAGAACAAGTTCAAAAACAAAAGTCAGATATTTGTGCAAAAGTAAAACTAACTAAGGTCTAGCCCTGATTTGTGAGCCAATGAAGGTTTTTGAAATGCTTAAAATTTGAAAAAATCCTAAATAGGCAGTATTAATTTTTGTTTATTGTGCTTAATAAATTCTATTTAAGTAGGGCAGGGTTTGAGATTTTGTATTGCACTAATGTCAGATTTATGTAAGCAATCAGGATTACAGCTAAAAAAATTTTCTTTTAAAATTATTATTTCTTATAAAATCTTCAACATTCCTTTCTCTATGTTGAAAATGTAATTGATTCGTTTCAAGGCTCATTGATTCATAAAAAGCGAGACAAGTGCAGCAAAATTAGAGCTCTATGTCGAAAGCAAAAAGACAAAATTGCCCGAGCGAGTTTTAAGAATAAGAAGATGTATGACATGTTCGATTTTGATGCAGGTTAGATATATTTTTGTACATACTAAACAACAAATCAATTTAACAAATTTAAGAATTTTATATGGTGTAATATTATCTATTTTCTAATTTGTAGATTTTTATAAACACAAAAGTTAAACATTGTATCTACAAAATTTTTTTAATTTTTTAACTCCATTTGCTGAAAATATTTTGCTTTCAAGCAATATTTTTTGATAAGCAATTAAGTCCAAAACGTTCCAAACAGTGCGATGATTTGGCTGCACCTGAACCAAAAGGTATAATTCGCAAAAATTTGTCTTTGAGCCTAATTAATTTTTCTATTGTTTGCCTGTTTAAAATTATAAAAATTGTGACAAAAAAGACAGGATTTATTTCTTACCCAAAAAGAAAAAACTGTGCATCATCACACTCAAGAAGTCAGAAGGTATGCTAAAACTTTAAGTTGATATGAATTTATTAATAAGTTTAAATTTGCCATTCATGAGTGTCTGCAAATATAACAATGAATAATTATAAATGTTGAAATTATTTTGATATCATATTGAAACTTTTTGATTTGAAATTTTCGCTATTGTTGATAAATTTTTTATATAGATGGCAATTTTCCCAATAAAGAAAAAGTGCCAGTGGAAGAGGAGTTAAGCAATGATATAGTCATAGGCATACATGGGCAGCAAGAAAATTCTGGGGGGGAGGCAAGATTTCTTGAAGGTCAAAAAATGGTCTTGAAAATGGTGGTATGGCAATAAAAACACCATTTTTCGACGTTTCTCATCAAGCACTATCCATTGGCATCAAGAAATTGCGGAAAACACAAAAAAATTTTCAAAAATTGAATTCTGAGGGGAGGGTATTTTGGGTTTTTTTTGGGGGGGGGGTGCATCCCCCACGCCCAGGTGTGGTATAGGTAAAGACTATTATTAAAAATTTTATAACTTATTATTATGCTGTGCCGTCTGAACACGTTCAACAAATATTCAAATAATAATGTCCAAATTGTTTAGATAATATAATAAAAATTTAAAAAATTCTTTTCTTAAAAGTCAATAATTTGTTACCCCAAAACAATCTGCACATGAACAAGAAGTTTACTTTGTGTTTTGTAAAAGAAGGCTATAAAATGCGATTATTGCAATTTGTACAAGTAAAATTTTTATTGAAAATCATAAACACTCAGCTTTAAATATTATGGTAAATAATGTTTAAAAAGGACTTCACACTTTTTATAATAGGAAATTTTTAAAAATATACGAAAAATTATGTAAATTAGTAGATTCATAACAAAATTATGTTAAAAATTCTTATGATTTTTACACTTTTGTCTTATGAAACCGCATTTTTACTTGAATTGCTAGCTATTTCGCCTTGCAGTCAGTATGGGTTTGGTTTAAATGAGTGGGAGTAAAAAGTTTTAATGGCTGATGCACAAGAAATGAAGGATGAATTCCCTGCGCACTAGTATCTGAAGCTGACAACAAAGTGAAACAGAAGTTAACTTTCCATAAATAATGTAAACATTTTTACATCTTTGTTTAAACCATTTATTAAATTGAAATCTCAGTAGTTTTTAGCACAGATTGTGTTGTAGGATACACTGTAGCTCATTTGCACACATCAAAAGTTTGCACTTCAGTTTTATTGATATTTTAATAAAAGCACCAAAATAAAAAATTGCTTTATAAGTGCTATGTATATGCTGCCTGCTTTCCGTGGTAGTTCATAGCAATAAAAATTTGAATGATGTAAGTATCCATGAGTTATTGGCCGCCTGCTGATTTTCGGCCAGTCATTAATTTGCCACAAAACCACACCTGGGCGTGGGGGGTTTGGGGGGGGGGTATGCACCCCCAGAAACCAAAATACCCCCCCCCCAGAAATCAAAATACCCCCCCCCAGAATTCAATTTTTGAAAATTTTTTTCGTTTTTTCGCAATTTTTTGATGCCAATGGATAGTGCTTGATGAGAAACGTCGAAAAATGGTGTTTTTATCGCCATACCACCATTTTTAAGGCCATTTTTCGACCTTCAAAAAAATCTTGCACCCCCCCCCCAGAATTTTCTTGCTGCCCACGTATGCACAAAACTGATCGTAATTACATGCACACATAACATAGGTACATTGGTACAATACAGTAAGTTTATAGACCCCCAAAGTATGCAAGGTCATACCATAGGTACTGTCCTACTGTAGGTACAGTCCCCCAGGCTGCTTATATACATGCATTACTGTTTGTAGGTGCAATCCCCCAGGGTTCTTATACACATGTGTATAGGTGTGTGTGTGCATGGGCATAAGGGTCAATTATATAATGCTTAGTACCTATTATGTATGAACATTATGTATGCCTATGGTTAACATGCAGAGGTGCCATTCTGGGGTCGCTAACATTCCATGGTGGTGGCAGTTATTACTAATAACCTACTGGTCCTCATCCTCAGCACACAACCACTGCCCTTTTGTAAGCTCCTAAAATCCACTTTCCTTCAACTGCATGTCCGCAATGATATTTTTGCTTCCCAAATTTACTCTCATCAATTCCAACAATTTTATCAGGTGCACTTAATATTTGCTTATTGTTCATAAATGCATGTAATAATACTTCTCTGCAAAATGACGTCCAATCAACTGCAGTACAATGATCCACACCAAGCTGACAAACAATAATAACTAATGGTGCATTTTTCACCCATAAATTAACAAATCCTAGGATCTAGATACAAATGCAAGTTTCAGACTGAGAAAAAAGTCCTCAACTTATCACTCCCTAATCACTTAAACTTAAAACTCCCAAAATTACATATCTTACTTCTTTAATAGACAATTTTGATCTAGCAAAAAATATCTCCATTCCACTGCATAATGACATTCTTGATGATTCTTTTTTTGAACAGAAACAGAAATATAATTAGTATAATACCAGCGTAAACCATCAATGCAATCTGAATCATGGCTCAATTTCGAAATGCCAAAAGATTTTGGACATTTATATGAGCCAACTTCAGGCACCAAGCCCCACTCAACCAATGCTGAATGCATCTTGTCATTATCCTGAAAAATATTCGCAATCTCAAATAAATTAATTTTTCCATGCATTGGCTAAAATGGAATAAACTAAGTATTATTATTATTATTTTTAAAGTACAAAATTCAATCAACCTATGCTACAGCAAAAATACCTTTGCAAATAAAATTAACTACAGTAAGTACAACAACATGTCTCATTGAATAAAATCCACGTCAACAAACTCCAACTCTCACAACAAAATTTGTACATGCACATCAATTTCTTCAATATTATAAAAACAAATAATGCATCAACCACACATAAAATACAATTTGCTATTGATCAACTTAATTAAATACTTATAGTAATCAATACCTTATGCTTCTATACATAATTTTCTTTGCATTTGTCCTTTATTTGGAAATAATCAGGATAATATATTCACAAAGTCACAAAATTCACACAATGTGCTGTTGTCACCTATCCACAAAACAAATCTCCCAATCATCTTAATAAATTTGTTCAAATTGATTGAGCCATTTCTCATCCAAGAAACGCGATCAACAACTAATTCTTCCAGATTTGATTTCCTTGACCCTTAATTAGCTTAAATCAACCTGACAAAGTTCAATTCTAGAAGGTCACTACATTCTCAAAATTAATCTCAATTACCCTTGCTTAGCTTCAACACTTCAAAAGACATAAAAAATTTCACAACATAATCTAAATCTCACTGTTAAATTCAATTACCCATCCTTCACGCTTCGTATCTGCTTTGTTCACATGCCTAAATGATAATAATTTTATGTAAAATTTCAAAAGGCTACTCAGAATCCTAACAAATTTGATCAAACAAAAGTTTATTATTAGTAAAAAATTTGCATAAATTAGTAATTGCTACAACAAATTATTTTACTTCTAAAGTATGCACATATGCGTTACAGTCATACAAGTTGTAACAAAATGCATTTTACTCTCACGTTCCAGGTTGTTGTACAGATTGCAAACAAAGGTGAGGCCTATCTTTTCTTCCACTAGGTGTTGGAAAAGCCAAAATGGTATGACTTTTTGCCGCCTCATTAGCTTGTGCTCTATGTTATGTTGCCAGGCTAATTGTTTGTAAATACTTTGGTCTGTTCTAGCCAAAAGAAGATCTGCAAGCTGTGATTTATTTACAGGCACAGACCCCAAATCTAAAAAGAATGCAAAATGACTAGAAAGACTAAAATTTGATTAATATATTTTAAATTTATATTTACACCTCTGATATGATTGTGGATTGCACAAAAATGCTGGAAGAACTTTGGCAGCATTTCCGTTTTGTAAATATTAATCAATTCAAATATAAGTCATGCTGCTTAAGATGAAAATAATTGTAAATTATGAACACCTATCAGTCGATGTGTAGTCTATACTGGACTGAGAATTAAAAACAAGACATCTTTGCTGTTTCACAACCTGATAAGACATGCACGTTTTTTCTGATTTTGATCAATTAAGGTGTTATATTATTGTTGTACAGCATGAGGCTAAACACATAAACAAGTTGGGGCTTTGCACCTCAGACTAAATACATAATATGCTTGTATAAAAAAGTGAAAAAGCACTAACTACATGCATGTGGTGACTACACCTGGGCGTGGGGGTAGGGTTTGGGGGCTTTGCACATCCCCAAGAAACAAAAATACCCCCCTCCCCTCCAGAAATCAAAATATCCCCAAAAATTCAATTTTTTAAATTTTTTTTTGTTTTTTGCAATTTTTTGATGCCAATGAATAGTGCTTGTTGAGAAACGTCAAAAATGGCGTTTTTTCGCCATGCCACCATTTCTAAAGCCATTTTTTGACCTTTGAAAAATCTTGCACCCCCTAGAATTTTCTTGCTGCCCATGTATGATGGTGACTCATTGTGAATACACAAATTAAATTAGAATACTAGTGCTAATCTAAATAATAAAAATGAGAGGAGACAATATTCCTAGAATATTTGTACAAATGGTAGACATAGCCAACAATTGCTTGCAATAACACACACTGCTGCATTTTATCCTCCAAACTATTTTCTTAGTATGGCCAAAATGCTGGAAGTCTTTAGATAACCAAAAACCATCATGCATCTACCTTATATGGCTTTATGGTATTAAGAAAAAGTTAGGCATGCATTCTGTTTGACTAGATGAATTAAAAATAACATTAGTTTTGTCTGATGATATGCATGAATCTCTGATGATATGAACAAGAAATAAAATGGCTTCACACATAGGTAAATTGCTAAGCACTCATGAACTATAAATGAATAACATAAGTTTTGTCAGATAAGCTGTAGAACATACATAGATGTACAAGAAATAAAATGATTGCATCACAAGTTGAAAATGAATAAGATACATAAATAAGAGAAGGTCACATATGATAAAATGGCTATGCGCCTATGAACCGTAAATAATATGATTCGATTCAAGAGAATGAATAACATACACACATGAGAGAAGGCAAACAATTCTCTTGTCTGAACAAGATATCCACTGATATGAACTGAAAATAAAATAATTATGGCAAAAAGGTAGGTACCGTCCAAATTTAGCACTTTGCTTTTGATGTTGATTTATTATGCACTCACTTACATGTCTTGAAGTGCAAAAAAGTGTGCAAAAATAGAACAGGTCGGCCCTTGGCGCCAATGCTTCAGCATGCATTGAATCAACATAGCTGATGATCTGAACTAAAATTAGAACATGCTGTAAATAGTAGATGTGTAGCATTGGGTGTCCAACATGATGCTGCTAGCTACTTATGCAAATTAGGTAAAAGGCAATAAAAATTATTGGTTTTGCTTATCCTGGATAACTGACTGTGCATTAAAAAAGCTTGGCGCTTTGCCCCTATACTTCAAAGTGTAGCATGCTTTATTGTGTAGTACACTCCTAAATTCAGCCCTTTGCACCATGCTTGAAATAGAATGCTCGAGTTCAGCACTTTGCGCTTATAATTTAGCATGTAGAATGCTATGATGTGTAGTGGTATAGACCCGTGTATGGCTATCTTCTAAGTGTGTGTATGCTTAAGTACATGGGGATGTAGGGGCAGACTGTACTACTGACCTGCAGCTTATTTTGTGTCGCCCAAATACCTGAATGTATTTCAATCAAATCTTGATATCGAAAAATTTTATTAGAAGCTAATTGCTTGCAAAACTGCAGATGAATTAACTGATAGTCAAATGTATTAGTAGTTATTCCTTTTGATCCAAAAAACCTATGTCGGTACAATCAGAAAGCTGTACTTAAATGCTAATACAGTAGTCGGTTTTGAATGGGGTACAAAAAGCATAGCTACATGCAAGGCAGGGTTCTGTAAGGACATTGGAAGCAAACATGAAATATTATGCGGAATTTTCAAAGGATGATCACTTTTATATTTTCGATAAATTTGAAATGTTGTGCATTTTTATAGGAAATTATGCAAAAAATGTCAATATGTACAGAATATATTTGATCAAGTTATGCATATTCATCAATAGTTTATGATTTTGATGATTGCATTCATTATTATTTTACTTTTTTAAAGTTATCAGCACTTGTATGTTGTATACCTAAGCATTCAAAATAAAGTCCTCTGATCTGGGGTGTATGGCGTCAGGAGCAACGTTTTTTGTTGAATTGGCGCCCTTGAAAATGATGGCAATGTAATGAAGTCATTGGCCTTGTGCTTAATAGGCGCTGGATACAGTGACATTGGCGCCTAACGCGGTGACATATACATTGTTGCCTGATGTGGTGACATAAACTTTTCCTTCCTTTTTGGCTGGCTAATGGATTTGCCCCAGTATTCCTCAATTTTAATTTATGATTTTGAATCCTTCAAAATGCTGATTTCCTTCTCCAAGTCGGATTTGTTGCCTTTGCTATCAAAATTGGATTTATCAGAATATTCCAGCATACAAAATGTAGTCATTGTCCAACTCATTGGCTTTGTTGGCTTTTAAGCTATATTTGACATCAAACCAATTACAGTAATTTGGACATTTGCCAAGAAGCAATTACTTCATTTTGTGTCACTGAATGAGCGTCATCTGCATCAGCACTGTTTACTCACACCTGGGTGGTGGGGGGAGTGGTTTGGGGGGTAGGGTATGCACCCCCAGAAACCAAAATACCCCCCCAGAAATCAAAATACCCCCCCCTAGAATTCAATTTTTGAAAATTTTTCGTTTTTTAAGCAATTTTTTGATGCTAATGGATAGTGCTTGATGAGAAACGTCAAAAAATAGTGTTTTTATTGCCATACCATCATTTTTAAGACCATTTTTTGACCTTCAAAAATCTTGCACTACTCCCAGAATTTCCTTGCTGCCCACGTATGTGTTTACTCTGCTTGTTGTATGATTTCTCTGCTGTGGCTGCTGTGTGTTTCTGCTGAAAACTAACAGATTTTGGCATGCTCCTGCTGTGTTGTGTCTGATTACACTTATAGCAAAAAATTTCTGGCGGTTTCCACCTGCAAGATGCTGATTTATGACCTGTTTGTGAGCAGTAACAACACTTTGCCTTACAATTTTGTGCATTATGATTTGTTCACTCTCAGATATTACGATACATGTTTTGTTGTCTTAGTCATTCATTTCTGGGCTGCATGTGCAAGCCCAATGAAAATCTACCTCCAACCTTTTGGCAATTTGCACCCATACATGTCTCATTTTGTAACTGAGTCTGATTGACATTGATTGAAGTAAGTTCTTCTGACTGCATAGCATTTTTTCTAACAAATCCTCTAATTTATTTTGGTGCCCTACTGTGTAAACAGCTTCTGTTTTTGTAGCTGTATGTGAAAACTCATCTGTCAAAATTTGAGATTCAACATAATTAGCTGCCTGTAAAATTTCCTGAGTATTCAAAAGTTCTCCAAATTTTATTGCTTCGCAAACAT
Organism: Mermis nigrescens; assembly: GCA_036768485.1. Taxonomy (NCBI): domain Eukaryota; kingdom Metazoa; phylum Nematoda; class Enoplea; order Mermithida; family Mermithidae; genus Mermis; species Mermis nigrescens. The sequence continues at coordinate 418,804 of JAVLUZ010000324.1, forward strand.
CATTAGCATTACACAAAGAAAAATGGGCCTAATTATTGTTTCTCTGCAATTTTGATATAATTCAGATTATGCAAATTAAGCAAGATGTTTGAAATTTGAAGTATATTCAGCTATTGATTCTGTACGCTTTTGTCTGCCTTTTATTAAATAATGCTTTTAATGTCTGCATCTCTATGATCAGGAAAACTATCTTGCACTGATTGAATGCATATTTCATACATGATTGGCTAATCTTGTTTGCTTGTGTATTTTAGTTTGTCAAAATTTGATAAAGCAGCGCCAGTGAGAAAAGATTTGAGTAATACAATTTTTAAATTTCTGTCTCTTCCCATAAGACCTCAAAGTGAGATATACTGCTCAAACAGATTTATCCATTCTCCGATATGCTCTCCTAAACCACCAGAGAATGGTTTGGGGAGCAGATAGCTAATCCTGAATTATTCCCAATATTTGACAACCTAAGATCGTCAAAAGCAGTCATATTTATTCATATGTTGCTCAGTTGGTCTTGAACATGCCTGGGCGTGGAGGGGTTTGGGGTTATGCACCTCCCTGAGAAACCAAAATTCCTACCCCCAGAAATCAAAATACCCCCCCTCCCCACCAGAATTCAATTTTTAACATTTTTATTCTGTTTTTTTTGCAATTTTTTGATGTTAATGGATAGTGCTTGATGAGAGACGTTGAGAAATGGTGTTTATTGGCCATACCACCATTTTTAAGACCATTTTTTTTAACTTTGAAAAAATCTTGCAACCCTCCCCCAGAACATTGGTCCTGCCCAACTATGGTCTTGAATGACCATTCCTAATGTAAGTTCTGCTGCTGTGTTGTCTTGTCACTCATCTTAGACTGAAAATTTTCTAATTCAGCTCTAGATTCTTTTTGGATACGTTTAAATAAGTCAGAAAGCATTTCTGAGCTTTTTGAATTTTTAGCTAAATTTTTAATGTTAATACTGTTTATACAAATATACTGTATGTTGTATGTGACACTGACAAAATTATACTCTAATATGTGTGTGACACTGTATGAAAGCCTTACTGTGTATGGACAATCCAAAATTCGCCCAATGTGAGTGGTCGCCAAAATATGTCACATCTAGGTACGTATGTATATGTATTCAGATCTGCAGCCCAATCTACTATACAGAAAAAACCAACAAGCCAAACAAAAACTAAAACCAGGCCCACAGAAATTCCTCACTAATTATCCATGGGTTTGCCCTCTCTTCTCGCTCGCGATGGACCCTCATCTTCTCTCTTAAATTCTTTCCATTGACTCCGCCTTTTTCAATAACTATGAATGCTGGCTGCTGGATTGTCGACTACTAATTATGTACATACACTAAATGACAAATATCTACATGCTTCATGCTAAAATAACAGTTTATTGAGTGAATAACTGCTTCATGTGTTACTATTTAATCCTTCTTGCTCTACATTACAGAAGAACAAATAATCTCAAATGGGGAGAATTCCATAAATATACATATGTAGCATTCTTTTGAAAGAGAGTATTCTTTGATATTTGAACAAAATTTTTCACCTTTTTGAACTTTGATAGCTCGAGTTTTGATTGTGTATGAATGAAAAAGTCAGTAGGATTGATTTGTATAAAACTGAAAAATTTAATAAAATACAACTACAAAATTCAAGAGATTCTATAGTCTGTTTCACATAACTTTGTGCATAAATTCTTAGAATTTTCATCAACAGTAAGTTAAGGGGTATGATAATTATATATCAAATCTATGCTATAATCGCAATCTGTCAGTTTATTGTCTGAGATGGTTTTCAAATTTTTGACCGAAATTGTGTGAAAAGGACAAGAATTCTAGAAAAATTGAACCCAACATACATATGAAACATTACTAAATTTAAGAATCTGGAAGTCTGTTTTATTATAGTCTCTTCAAAATTATTAATTTTTTTATAGTAAGGTGGTTCTAAACCAGTGAAAATTCAGCTAATCGGTGCTGGGCCCTTGGCTTGCTATGGTCTGCTGGACGTTATGGGGCTCTTATAGTTTGTTTTACACAAGTTCATTCATAAATTTTAAAACTATCTCCTTGATAATAAGCTTACAAATGACGATCAAAGCATATAACTATTACAATCAGGTGGGCAGCACCAAAATTATGGGGGAAGGGCGTTAAAAAATTTTCAAAGGAAAAAATGCTCCTAAAAGTGGTTGTATGGCAAAAAACACCATTTTTTGACGCTTCTCATTGAGCACTATTCAATGGCATAAAAAAGTCACTAAAAAAGTAGAAAAAATTTTCAAAAATTGAATTCTGGGGGGTAGTTTGATTTCTGGGGGCGTATTCCAACTTCTGGGGGCTGCATCCCCCAAACCCACATGTGATTGCAACCCTTGGCTTACTGTCAATGAAAATTTCTGAAAATTATGCACAGAGTTATGTGAAATAGATTAGAATAGCAAAGAAAAATGCTCCAATGGAACAAAAAAGATGAATATACTTGGAATTGTGGATTATTAAGTGTGCAAAAGGAGGGGACTAGGAAAAATCTACCTAAAGTCGCAAAATCTGTTAAAAAAATCACACTTTCTCTAAGCTACGCAAAAAATTGAAGTATATTCTGCAGCCTGTAAGAAAAAGTCTTTTTAAAAATTTTCAAAGTTTCAGATAAGAGCATTAACTAAATCTATAATGTTTATTTGTTTAAATTGCTATCACGTACCAACACTGTCTAGCTTCATATCATGATTGATAGAAAACTAAGTGGTATTCTATTTAAAGTTGTTCTATTTTTGATTTCTGGGGGGAGGTATTTCAACTTCTGGGGGTGTGCATACCCCCAAACCCCCACGCCCATGTGTGCCGGCTACGTCAGGCATTGCTGTTGCGAATCGGATGCATGCAGCAGAAATCGGGTGACAGACATAAAGAAAACTGAGTGACCGGCAACCAGACCAGTGTTCAAAGACAGCATCGCTGCAGTCAAACAATTTGCTTATTTTTCTGCTTCACACGTATGTAATCCAAACAACAGCAAGCGACTGTTTAATATCAATTTAAAATTTTGAATTTGAATTCTTGAGAAAATTAATAATTTAGGCAATTAGATAACCTACTCGTATATGAATAATTATAATTTTATTCAATATTTGTTTAAAATCCCCACCCTTATTGCCGAACTCTTTAATCAACAGGGGAAGAATGTAAAGAATATACTTATATTTTATAAAATTATCTGACTCACACCAGTTTTTCATCTAAAAACCATCAGCGAACATAGTTTAATATCTAAATGTCATGTGCTCGCAAATTCCTTTCTAAACATTTAGCGACCACCTGTAACAACCTGCTTTCTGGTCCTAAAAGTGAACTATGATCCTTAAAAGTTATTCCGCTTTTTACTTCCATTTGCGTCATTCAACCGCCTGAGTTTGCCAACACAAAAAAACTAAATTCCGTAATATTCTTATATACTTAATATAATTCTAATAAGTTAATCGTTAGTTGTTGTTCGGATGTGCCATTGTGCGCCTCTCAGCTTTCCCTGTCATCTCATAACCTTGTCCAGCATATTATACCATTATTACCTATACTTATTAAAATACATATTACTGCATTCTACCACATAATTGCCAACTCTGCAATACATGTCAAAGCAAACCGCGTTCAAAAAAACGTAATATTGAGTTGTTTGTGGGGGTGTAAAGTTCGAAATCTGAGGTGTAAAAATGGCCAAAAAAGATGTTTTTTTCGTATTTTGATTGGTAAATCATATCAAATATTTTGCGGAACATAAGTTTGGAACATACAAATGTACTTCAGTCAAAGGGCTGCAAACTGGCCCTAACCGAATTTCTTTACACTCAATGGGACGTTAGGTTCAGATTTTTAAAGTTCACAATGTGGTGGACAGTGGAAAATACGTGTTTGTCCATTTTTCGTTCGCCACTTTCTCTGTTAAGAAGTCGGGCCAGGTTGAATAAGATAAAAATAAAGTACTTTCTGAGAGTTTGCGTCACAGCAAATTGCGTTTGTGTACACTAATATTAAGCTTTTTCGGAGGTGTAATGTCAAAAAAATTGGGGAGTTAGACGTGTTTCTGTCTTATTTTTTCTGCCAAGTTCTGGATTATGAGTCTATACATAATCTCAAGTCTAAAAATAAACCAGAAACCAAATGTGATACGCCCGTTTAATTGCACTCAACAGTGGTGTAAAGTAGTTCACAACTGATGTTTATTGTTTCACGGGTTATTGTGGAAACTCAATTTTTTCATATATCTTAATCGTAATATCAGAGTTATATTAGAATTACGAATTCGACTAAAATCTTTACACTCTGTGGTTGTGTAAAGTTTACACTGCATATTAACTTTATTTCTAGAGCCTTGTAGAAGCTTGACTTTTTCTAAAGTCTAAAAATGTACCAATAATCAAATGTCAGACGCTAGTTGAGCGTGTTTGCTTACACATAACAGTGGTGTAAAGTAGTTCGCAACTGATGTTTATTTGTTCTCGGGTTATTGTGGAGACTCAATTTTTTCATAAATCTTTATCGTAATATCTGAGTAATATTAGAATTACGAATCCGACTGAAGTCTTCTTTACACTCTGTGGTTGTGTAAGGTTCACACTCACACCTGGGCGTGGGGGCGTTTGGGGGGTATGCACCCCCAGAAACCAAAATACCCCCCAGAAATCAAAATACTCCCCAGAATTCAATTTTTGAAAATTTTTTTCGTTTTTTTTCGCAATTTTTTGATGCCAATGGATAGTGCTTGATGAGAAACGTCGAAAAATGGTGTTTTTATCGCCATACCACCATTTTTTAAGGCCATTTTTCGACCTTCAAAAAAATCTTGCACCCCCAGAATTTTCTTGCTGCCCACGTATGTTCACACTGCATATTAACTTTAGTTCTAGAGCCTTGCGGAACTTTATTTTTTGCAAAATGTTCTACGTAAAATCAGAATTATGAATCTGACTGTTAGTTTTCTCTACACCTAGTAGTTGTGTGAAGTTTGCACTATTCATTTGTTGTTAATATTTAGTTTATACTACAAATTTATTTTACTTCCAAATCTAAGCGTTAGTGTTCCTTACACTTGATGTTTGCCTAAAGTTTTCGAGTTTTTGCTGAAAAACTTGATCTGTTTAAATAATGTAAGGTTGTCTTGTTTAAAAATGATAATGCTGATGTTAGGAACAATATTGTTTTCCGCATTCTTGGACTGTTGTCATTATTGTGGCATGTTACTGTATGCATTTACTGACTGATGTACTGAAATCACGCTAAATAAAAGTAGTGTACTAGCAAAGAAAAATGCTCCGATGGAACAAAAAAGATGAACATACTTGGAATTGTTGATTATTAAGGATGTTAAAGGAGGGCACTAGGAAAAATCTACCTAAAGTCGCAAAATCTGCTAAAAATCATACTTTTTCTAAGCAAAGGAAAAAAATCGAAGTATATTCTGCGGCCTCTAAAAAGTGTCTTTTTTAATTAATGTTCGAAGTTTCAGATAAGACTGTATAAACGAAATCTATAAAGGTTACTTTTTTAAATTGCTGGCACCTGATTGATAGAAAACTAAGTGGTATTGTAATTAAAGTTGTTCTATTTTGTTATGAACATTATAGCAAGCAAAGCAGCGGCCGATTGATTAGTGCACACAATTGTTAGGGGCATGCTAGTGTACCGACATTTAGTCTGTTTCAAGTCAACTTATGCATTTCCTACTGTTTAAAACCAATCATGTCTTCATTTGTCTTTGATTTTTGCTATTTCATTCAATTGGCTTAGAAAGACTGTTTGTTTACTCAATATCATTTCCCATAGCTACTGCATAGTTAATGTGCTGCTTTTTCAATCATTTTTATGGTTTAAAACTTATTTTAATCTGTTGGCCTAAATATATACTTCGATTTTGTTCCGTTGCTTAGAAAAAGTATGATTTTTAGCAGATACAAAAAATCGAAGCATATTCTTCGGTCTCTAAGAAAGTGTCTGTTTGAAATGATTTTCAAAGTTTTAGATAAGAGTGTATAAACGAAATCTATGATGTTTACTCTTTTTTAAATTGCTGGCAAGTAGCAATGTTGACTAGCTTTTTATCCTGATTGATAGAAAAGTAAGTGGCATTGTATTTAAAGTTGATTTATTTTGTTATGAGCATTATAGCAAGCAGAGCAGGGACCATTTGATTAGTGCACACAATTGTTACGGGCATGCTATGTAGTGCACCTACATTTAGTCTGTTTCAAGTCAACTTACGCGTTTCCTACTGTTTTAAACCAACAATTTCTTCAATTGTCTTGGATGCATCGACGTTTACTATTTCATTCAATTGGCTTAGAAAGACTGTTAGTTTACTTTAGGTAGCTCTTTCCTAGTGCCCCCTTTTACATCCCTAGTGTAGTGATCCACAATTCCAAGCATAGGTGGGCAGCACAAAAATTCTGGGGGGGTGAAAAGATTTCTGGAGGTGGTGAAAAAATTTTTAAAGGTCAAAAAAATGGTCTTAAAAGTGGTCGTATGGCGAAAAAAACACCATTTTTCGACGTTTCTCATCGAGCACTATCCAATGGCATCAAAAAATTGCTAAAAAAAGCAAAAAAAATTTTTCTGGGGGGGGGGGGGTATTTCAACTTCTGGGGGGGTGCATACCCCCAAACCCCCACGCCCATGTGTGATTCCAAGTATATTCATCTTTTTTGTTCCATCCTAGCATTTTTCTTTGCTAGTAATTCATGCATGCGCCTAATTTATGCTCATCTATATTGGCGATAGCATGACCTTGCACTCATATGTTTAGCGACCAGAAAGACGTTTTTCTATACACACCTTCAAAATGTTTCTGCTGGAAAAAAGATCTACGACTTGACTTGTTTTTAAATAAAATTACATTCATCAAGTGAGATTGACATTTGGAAATACAGAAAGTTGTTTAATTGCAAGAAATGGAATAAGGCAAAGCTTTTTTGCAAGCTTTAATCGATAAAATCAAAGCTCATGTTTATGTTTAAATTGAGGTGTTTTAATCTGAAATTTAATTTTGTCATTTTCAATCAAACGATTTAAATTCTAAAATTAGTTGGGGAATATTTTTCAATTTATAATGCTGGTTCGAATGAAGGAGCTCTTTTCTGACATTTAGTCTTAGCTTAATTTTGTGATCCCTCAAAAAATGTCTTAAGTACGAAAACTTCAATTCTAAAATTTTACGACACTTTTAATTTTGAAAAATTGTTTCTGCACAGTATATTATATTTCAAAAAAATTAATAACTTCAGAATTTGTATTGAAATTTCAATTTTAAATGACTTTTAAAATATTAACAATTTTTTAGATGAAGATGAAAACAGCTGTGTAGGTATAGTCAGTGTTACGCTAATTCGGTCATAAATTTTAAAACTATTCCCGGCAATAAGCTAGCAGATTGCGATTATAGCATCGATCTGATCTGATATATAATTATTGTGACCCTCGGCTTAGTGTCAATAAAAATTCTTAGAATTTATGCACAAACTTAGTGAAACAGACTATGTACCTAAATATTTAATGAAACTGACATGCATTATGCAGTAAGAAATATGCATATAGATAATTATTGAGCATAGCTCTTTTAGCAGAAAAAGTAGATGTAATTTGGCACTATACTGTATGTATATGATGCTAAAAGCAGCATGTAGGGAGTGCACAATATGCTATATATCATTCCAAGTGCTTAAAGTCGTTTGTGCCTAATAATGGGGTTGAGATTGGCTGCAATGACAGAATTCTATCCTACTGTAGTCCATGTATTTGAGGACGAGGTCAACATCACAAACCAACATGCATACATATGTACGAGTATATGTATGTAATCTGTGCAGGAGTGCATGATCGTATGTACAGGGTGTCAAAGCCAACTATTCATGATTTTGTTTTTTGATAACTTTTGCAATTTTCATCCGTTTTCGTTCAAATTTTGTTACAGTATAGAAACGACATTAAAATTTCATGTGTCATTTTTTCAGATCATTGTTATAAATAGTTATAATTTTATCTGAAATATTCTGTGGCGTATGCTGTTGGAGAACGCGCAAGCGTGGCAGCATGGTATGAATGGACGAAAAGCGTCGTCATGGTTCAACGAAAGTTCAGAAGCGAGATGAGGCGTGACCCTCCCAGTGACCATAGCATTAGAAAGTGGCATTCAAGTTTGATGGAGACCGGTTCGATTCAAGATGTCAGGAGGAAGCAAAGCCGATTGGCTCGTTCAGAGGAAAGTTTAGGCCGTATCGATCTGCTTCACTTCCTCTTGACATTGAACCGAACCGGTCTCCATCAAAGCTAAATGCCACTTTCTAATGCTATGGTCACTGGGTGGGTCGCGCTTCATCTCGCTTCTGAACTTTTGTTGAACCATGACGACGACGCTTCTCGTCCATACTACCATGGTGCTACTTTTGCACGTTTTCCAACGGCATACGCCATAGAATATTTCAAGTAGAATAATGACTGCTAAAGACTATGATCTGAAAAAATGACACATAAGATTTCAATGTTGTTTCTATACTGTAACAAAATTTGAAGGAAAACGGATGAAAATTGCAAAAGTTATTAAAAAACAAAATCACGAATAGTTAGCTGGGACCATACGTGGGCAGCAAAAAAATTCTGGGGGGAGGGGTGCAAGATTTTTTGAAAGTCAAAAAATGGCCTAAAAAATGGTGGTGGTAGGGCAATAAAAACATCATTTTTCGACATTTCTCATCAAGCACTATCCATTGGCATCAAAAGATTGCGAAAAAAACGAAAAAAAATTTTCAAAAATTGAATTCTGGGGGGGGGTATTTTGATTTCTGGGGGGGGGGGTATTTTTGGTTTCTGGGGGTGCATACTCCCCCAAAACCCCACGCCCAGGTGTGGCTGGGACACCCTGTATATGTACGCACTCCTGCAAGCAGGCCCATAATAAGGCATAAATTGTTTCATCCTGAGTAGGGAAAAAACCTGTTCTTCTTCCTCATAACCTGGTATGTTGGCAGGGCCTGAAGGTATAGTATACAGAGTTCCGGAATGAAATTATGAAACTTTATTCAGGTAGCCAATTTTAACTAATTGACTGAATTAGAGAATAGGTGAGTACTAGTGATGTAAAAGATCATCTGGATCTGATCTTTTTATCCAGATTCAGATCCAGATCCAGATCATCTGGATCTGGATGTGGTTATCTGATCTGTATCTGGATCTGCCAGAAAATTAGAACCCGATCTTTATCTGGATCTGGATCTGTTTAGTCAAGTTATATCTGGTTAAACAGATCAGAAAGTTATTTTTGCACGATGAAATTCTTTATGTTTTACGATTTACTGCAGGTAGGTTATCTAATTTGTTGTTAGTTGTAGCCTTACATGCACGGATTGTGTCTCAACAGCCCCACCAGTCCCAACAGCCCCGCTGTCCCAACAGCCTCACTGTCCCAACAGCCCCACCATCCAAACTGCCCCACCCATCCCAACAGCCGCACCCATCCCAACAGCCCCACCATCCCAACAGCGACACCAAAAATCCTAACAGTCCACCTGTCCCAACGCCCAACCCATCCCAAGAGCCTCACCAATCCCAAAAGCCCCACCAATCTCAACAGCCCCACCAATCCCAACAGCCCCACCGTCCCAACAACCCCAGCCTCCCAACAGCCCCACCGTCTTAACAGCCCCACCAATAATCCCAACAGCCCCACCAGTCCCAGGGGCCCCACGCAATCCCCAGCAGTTCCCCCGTTTCAGCAGTCCTACCGTTCCAACAGTCGCACTGTCCTAGCACAGCGTGGGGGAAGGGATGTTCAGAGTTTAACCCCAACCCGAAATTCTGGAAATCCCCCAAATTATGTTAGACCCCCAGAATTTTATTTTTAGCACATTTTTCGGTCACTTTGACCAACCAGACCCACAGAATTTGTTCGCTGCCAATGTTGGTTCCAACTGCCCCACTCTTATAATCATAGATGCATAGCACGACTGGTCTGGAGAAGGAGTTTTGAGCCAAAAACTGACCTCAAAACTGGTATTAATGTCAAAATAGCGTAAAAACTACGCTAATCCACATTTTCTGGCTATTTTGATGCAGAAGCGTGAAAGTTGTGATTTGCATTTAATTTTAACATTTATCTTTCCTTTTTCACTAGAACATTTTTCATTTTTTCCTGGCAGTGTAAAGTAGACCATAATGAGCAGGAATCCAATTTTGCGAGATGACTCAAATGAGGCAAAATCCTGGATTGCGCACAAATGCCGAAGCTTCAATTCTAGCAGGTCTACCAGTTTCTCAAGTAGACTTATTCTGAAAATGTAAACCTGCACACTCGTTTATGGTCTTGATGAAATATACGAATTCGAAAAATAGTGAAAAAATATCTTTCATAAAAAATTAATATTGCCTGATTTTATTATATCGTATAATAGCGATTGCAGTAATAGTGAGGCTGATGGGATTACTGGTGGGGCTGCTGGGACGGTGGGGCTGTTGGAACGGTGGGGCTGTTGGGATTGGTGGGGCTGTTGGGATTGGTGGGGCTGTTGGGATTTCATGGGGCTGTTGGGATTGGTGGGGCTGTTGGGATTGGTGGGGCTGTTGGGATTGGTGGGGCTGTTGGGATTGCTGGGGCTGTTGTGATTATTGGTGATGCTGTTGGAACGGTGGGGCTGTTGAGACCGGTAGGGCTGTTGTGACGGGTGGGGCTGTTTTGATTTTTGGTGAGGCTCTCAAAACGGTGGGGCTGTTGGGACGGTGGGGCTGTTGGGACCACACCTGGGCGTGGGGGCGGGGTTTGGGGGTATGCACCCCCAGAAACTAAATACCCCCCAGAAATCAAAATACCCCCCAGAATTCAATTTTTGAATATTTTTTTCGTTTTCTTCGCAATTTTTTGATGCCAATGGATAGCGCTTGATGAGAAACGTCGAAAATGGTGTTTTTATCGCCATACCACCATTTTTAAGGCCATTTTTCGACCTTCAAAAAAATCTTGCACACACCCCTCCCCCAGAATTTTCTTGCTGCCCACGTATGGTTGGGATTGGGACTGGTGAGGCTGTTGAGACATCACCCATGCACGCGGGGGTGGGGGAGGGGTCTGCTGTGGTTTTTGACCCCCAGATCCGTGCTGACCCCCCCCCCCCCCAGAATGGCCAAAAAGTGCCGCTGACCTCCAATTTTTTGCTTTCAGAAAAATTTTTGAAGCTCTGCAGATAAGTAACTTAGGCGTCTTGTATTAATTCATGGTTCAGTAAAGAACTTCAAAGAAGTTCTATAGAAGTTCTATAGAAGTTCGATAAAAAGTTCTATAGAAGTTCTATAGAAGTTCGATAAAGAACTTCGAGTTCTATAGAAGTTCGATAAGAACTTCGAGAAGTTCTATAGAAGTTCGATAAAGAACTTCAAAGAAGTTCTATAGAAGTTCTATGGAAGACTGTCGAACTTTCGAAGAAGTTCTATAGACGTTCGATAAAGAACTTCAAAGGAGTTATATAGAAGTTCGATAAATAACTTTGATCGAAGTTCTATAGAAGACTGTCGAACATCGATAATACGCTAATCGAACTTCGATAAATTTTTAATAGAACTTCGATAGAATGCACATCAAAGTTCGTCTAACTTCGAGACGAAGTGCTGCAAATCTTCAATAGAACTTCGATGTTGTGCAAATCGAAGTTCGGCCTAAGTTCGACAAACCTTTTATAGAACTTCGATAGTGAGCAAATCGAAGTTCGACAGATCTTATAGAACTTCAAGTCGAAGTTCAAAGAGACCAAAAAATGAGGTCATAGAACTTTGAGTGTGCAAATAGCAAGGGTCATTTAAATTTTAATAGGTACCTATAAGTACCTATACATAGCTCCTAATACATGCTTCCTTGTTTGATAATAACGTTGAATTGTATTGATTTTCGGTATCCCACTTCCGAGTCATGGGAAACAGACTATAATTAATGCATGCGCCTACATAATTTATGCTCATCTTTATTGGCGATAGCATGACCTTGCTGCACTCATCTCTTTAGCGACCCAAAGACGTTTTTCTATATGCACCTTCAAAACGTTCTCGCTAGAAAAATATCTATGACTTGACTTGATTGACATTAGGAAATCCAGAAAGATGTTTAATTGCAAGAAATGGAATAAGCAAAGCTTTTTTGCAAGCATAAATCGATAAAATCAAAGCTCACGTTTATGTTTAATCGAGGATTTTTAATCTGAAATTTAATTTTGTCATTTTCAACCAAACTTTACAGGTATAAACAAAGCAGCACAATTGCAATTTAAATTCTAAAATTAGATGAGCGATATTTTTCCAATTTATAACGCTGGTTCAAATGAAAGAGCTATTTTCTAATATTTAGTCTTAGCCTAATTTTATGATCCCTCAAAAAATGTTTTAAGTTTAAAAAATTTTGAAATTTTACAAAATTTTAATTTTAAAAAATTGTTTTCTACGTATATTATATTATCAAAAATGTAATAACTCTAAACTTCATATTGAAATTTTAATTTTAGACGCGTAAAATTTGAAAAAAAATATTGTTTTTAAAAGCCAACTTAAGTATTTAGTTCATTAGTGTTAAGTCTGGACTTCTGATATCAAATTAAAATCAATTTCTAAATGTGGGGTTGGAATTATAAATTCTAGATCACAATCGCGTTTTGAAGCTCTTGCATCTGATTGAAAATGTATAGACTTGAATGTCCATATTAATTTTATTTTTCGTTATGTGTGGCGACCACCATACGTGGGCGCCACCAAAGTTCTGGGAGGGGGTGGGGTGCAAGATTTTTTCAAAGGTCAGAAAATGGCCTTGAAAATAGTGATATGGCGGAAAAAAACAATTTTTCAACGTTTCTTATCGAGAACTATCCATTAACATCAGAAACTTGTGAAAAAGACAAAAAAATTTTCAAAAATCGAATTCGGGAGAGGTGTTTTGGTTTCTCGGGGTACTGCATACCTCCCAAATCCCCCTCCACTCCCAGGTATGGGCGGCACCAAAGTTCTGGTGGGGGATGCAAGATTTTTTCAAAGGTCAAAAAATCTGAGGGAGTGCATGGTATTGCGAAAAAACACCATTTTTCAACGTTTCTCATCAAGTACTATCCATTGGCCTCACAAAATATCGAAAAAAAAACAAAAAAATCAAAAATTGAATTCTTGGGGAGTGCATACCTCCCTTCCCTACCCACCGCCCCACGCCCAGGTATGGTGTTATGACGAAAAAACATGTTTCTCATCGAGTACTATCCATTGGCCACAAAAAAATTGCGGAAAAAAAACGAAAAAAATTTTCAAAAATTGAATTCTGTAGGTGGCCACATACCGAGCAACCCCCAGATTTGGTTTCTCGGGGGTGCATACGCATACCTTCTGAGGGTGCATACGCATACCCCGAAACCCGCCATGCCCAGATATGGCGACATTTCGTTTGCTAGTATTACACTGCATAGCAAATCATGAATGTGCGCTTGAGTTGATTTATGAGTTGACTCAAACAATGGCGAGTAGAAAGGACACATCACGATAGGGCAGGGGTCATTGGACATGTCATGTGTAGGCAATGCTTATTTAAGGCAAGATGACTGATGGTCAAATGGGCAGAACACACAGTCCGTCCGTCCGACTTACGCGCAAGTAAAAATTTTCATATGAAAGGCAAGAATCGATATTTTCTAGGAACCCAATCTAACGAACGGGCATTTGTATTCGTAGTCAGGCCAATTAGCCGATGTCTCATTCATTTAATGCATCTATGTCGACGTAATGTGTTTAATTGAACCATTTTTACTAATTGATAAGACTCCGAAATTCATAAAGCAAACCATTAAACGTTCAAAACAAATGTTAAAACAGTGAAAATGGTTTGTTAATTGAATTTGATTGTAAAAAACTTAACATAATTATTCTGTAAAGACATATTTATTCTAAAGTTGTTTTTAAATTGAGGACATGTCAAAAAACCGAAAATCAGGCACCTACGTATATCGAAAAATTTTCAGCCTACACTTTCTTGAGTGCTGACTTTCTTTTATTTCAATTTAATTTCGCCTAGTTCACGAAACAATGAAATAAAAATTTGATTTTTCCATCTTGTTTTTGATTATCTCGCATATTGTATACCCATCCTTTTTCTAATTCAGTCAATTAATTAAAATTAGCTACCTGAATAAAGTTTCCCAATTTCATTCCGGAACTCCGTTTTGTAGACTTTACCTTTAGGCCCTGCCACCATACTACGTTTATGAGGAAGAAAAACAGATTTTTGTCTCCACTCCGGATGAAACAATTCATGCCTTATTAGCGGCCTGCCTGCACGGAGTGCGTACACATGCACTCCTTCATGGAGTGCGTACATATACTCGTACATGTATGTAGGTTTGTGATGTTGACCTCGTCCTCAAATACGTGGAACTACAGTAGGATAGATTTCTGTCAAAGCAGCAAACCTCAACCCCATTATTAGGCACGAACGACTTTAAGCACTGGGAATGATATATAGCATAATGTGCGCTCCCTACATGCTGCTTTTAGCGTCGCATACACACAGTAAAGAGCCGAATTACATATTACTTAATGTGCAAAAAAGCTGTGCTCATTAATTATCTATATCTATGCATATTTCTTACTGCATAGCGCATGTCAGCTTCGTAAACTATGTAGGTACCTAATCTGTTTCACTAATAACTTCGTGCATAAATTCTAAGAATTTTAATCGACACTAAGCCGAGGTTCACTATAATTATACATCGAATCAGATAAATGCTATAATCGCAATCTGCCAGTGCCAGAAATAGTTTTAAAACGACCGAACTTGCATCAAACCGACTATACCTACACAAATGTTCTCATCTTCATTTAAAAAATTGTTCATATTTTAAAAGGCATTTAAAATTAAAATTTCAATACTAATTTCGAAGTTATTACATTTTTTATATATAATATGTCGTGCAAAAACAATTTTTTAAAATTAAAATTGCCGTAAAACTTTAAAATTGAAGTTTTCGAACTTAAAACATTTTTTGAGGGATCATAAAATTAAGCTAAGACTAAATATTAGAAACGAGCTCCTTCTTTCGAACCAGCGTTATATATTGGAAAAATATCGCTCATCTAATTTTAGAATTTAAATCGCAATTGTGCTGCTTTGTTTATAGCTGTAAAGTTTGGTTGAAAATGACAAAATTAAATTTCAGATTAAAAATCCTCGATTAAACATAAGCGTGAGCTTTGATTTTATCGATTTATGCTTGCAAAAAGCTTCTTGCAATTAAACATCTTTCTGGATTTCCAAATGTCAATCAAGTCAAGTCGTAGATCTTTTTCTAGCGAGAACGTTTTGAAGGTGCGTATAGAAAAACGTCTTTGGGTCGCTAAACAGATGAGTGCAAGGTCATACTATCGCCAATAAAGATGTGCATAAATTGCGCATGCATTAATTATAGTCTGTTTCATATGACCCGGAAATGGGATTACCGAAAATCAAGGCAATTCAAGGTTATCATTCAACAAGGAAGCATGTATTAGGAGCTATGTATGGGTACATACTTAGGTACCTATTAAAATTTAAATGACCCTTGCTATTTGTTCACTCAAAGTTCTATGACCTCGTTTTTTGGTCTCTTAGAACTTCGACTTGAAGTTCTATAAAAGATGTGTCGAACTTCGATTTGCTCACTATCGAAGTTCTATAAAAGGTTTGTCGAACTTAGGCCGAACTTCGATTTGCACAACATCGAAGTTCTATTAAAGATTTGCAGCACTTTGTCTCGAAGTTAGACGAACTTCGATGTGCATTCTATCAAAGTTCTATCAAAAATTTATCGAACTTCGATTAGCGTCTTATCAAAGTTCGACAGTCTTCTATAGAACTTCGATCAAAGTTATCTATCGAACTTCTATAGAACTTCTTTGAAGTTCCTTATCGAACTTCTTCGAAGTTCTTTATTGAACTTCTATAGAACTTCTTCGAAGTTCTTTATCGAACTTCTATAGAACTTCTTCGAAGTTCGACAGTCTTCCATAGAACTTCTTTGAAGTTCTTTATCGAACTTCTATAGAACTTCTTCGAAGTTCTTTATCGAACTTCTATAGAACTTCTTCGAAGTTCTTTACTGAACCATGAATTAATACAAGACGCCTTAAGTGATAAAAATGTATTGAAGGTTGTTTTTTCACATAAATTATCATCGGAATTGACTTTTGAGAGACTTTTTTTGCCTAAAAATGGGAAAATCTCAAATTTTTCGAAACATTTTTGTTGAAAAAGTTGTTTCAGTCGATGCACGAAATCGAGAAACGTCTAAAACCATGTTTTTAAAGTGCCAATGGGCCATTTTTATCGCTTTTTTGATGTTTGAAAAAAATTTGACCATGACACCCCAGAATTTTTATGCAGTACATGTATAGTTTTAGTAGGTGCATCTATTATTTTTCCTGAATTTTAACAGCGTTTTTCTTTGTTGAATTGAAATTAAGCTGGTTTCTTCTTAGTATTGCATTTTGTGTTGTTAGGTAAATGTATTGTTTGTTATTTGACGGTGATATCCCCTTGAAAGAATATACCCTTTCTACCTTACAAGCGATCGAAAGAAGCATTTGTTTTTCCTGTTAAACTACAATGTTGCCAAATTTCAGACATCTCACGTTCCTGTGAATATTTAATGCCGTTTTGTTTATAAAGTTGTCAATTAAAGCTGTTGTAATAATTTTAACATTTTTTGTGCCTCAATTTCATGTCCATTGGTAAATAGTCTATTTGTGAGTTTTTACTTTTAGACAATTTTTACTGATATCATTTTTATGTAAAAGCTCTAAAATGCAAATTTTCCTCGGCTCTGCCCCAGACCCCTCTGGGGGCTCTTATATTAGTCCTGCCACCCGAGACCCCCCAATCCATGTGGGCTTATGCGCTTTACGCCCTCTTTTTCAGCAATACAAATTGCTGCACAAAAAATATTTTTATCTGGATCTGTATCTGTATCTGGATCTTTTTAAATTTTGATCTGGCAAAACGATCTGGATCTGGATCTGGTTATTTTCTGATCTGGTTATCTGATCTGGATCTGGATCTGTCAGAAAATCTGAACCCGATCTTTATCTGGATCTGGGTAAAAATCTGGATCTTTTACATCACTAGTGAGTACACAATATGCAAGATTATCAAAAACAAGATGGAAAAATCAAATTATCATTTCATTTGTCTTGCGAACAAGGCGAATTGAGTTGAAATGAAAGAAAGTTAGCACTCAAGAAAGTGTAGGCTGAAAATTTCTCGTTTATGTAGTTGCCTGATTTTCGGTTTTTTTTGACTAATTTCCTTCATTTAAAAACAAGTTTAGCATAAATATGTCTTTACCGAATAATTATGTTGATTTTTTTACAATCAAATTCAATTAGCAAACCGTTTTTACTGTTTTAACATTTCTTTTGAACCTTTAAATCATGGTTTGCTTTATGATTTTAGAGTCTTATAAATTAGTGAAAATTGTTCCATTAAACACATTATCTTCAACATGGATGCCTTAAATAAATGAGAAGATCGGCTAATTGTAGAAGCGACTGTTCAGTAGATAATAGTTTTGAAAAATAAGCTTGTTAAGCGAGAGTTGTAAAAATGGAATTTAAAATTTAAAAATTTACAACTCGCTTAACAAGCTCATTTTTCAAAACTATTGGCTAATTGGCTTGACTACAAATACAAATGCCTATTTGTTTGGTTGGGTTCCTAGAAAATATCTGTTCTTTCCTTTCATATGAAAATTTTAACCTGCGCGCAAGTCGGACGGGCTGTTTGTCCTGTCCATTTGACCATCAGTATAGCATTTTACCTTAAATAAGCATTACCTACACATGCCACAATGACATGTCCAATGACCCCTGCCCTATTGTGATAATGTGAGCCCTTTCTACTCGCCATTGTTTGATTCAACTTATAAATTAACTGAAGCACACATTCATGATTTGCTATATACATAGTGTAATACTAGCGAACGAGATTTTGCCATACTTGAGCATGGGGGAATGGGGGTAGGCATATGCACCCCAGGGGGTATGCCTATGCACCCCTCAGAAACCAAAATACCCCCCAGAAAAAGCATGGCAGGGAAAGATTTCGTGTGATGATCGAAAATTGAATGAAGCTACGGCAAAAGATGCATATCCTTTGCCTATCGATGATATTTTTAGTCAGCTTAAAGTTCTTCTATTTTTACTACGTTATGTAGATTTAGAACAAGGTTATCATCAGATAGAATTAGTAGACAAAGACAAAGAAAAGACGGCTTTTAATGTATTTTTGGGACTTTTCGAATTTAATCTTACAAATGCCTTTTGGCCTGTGTAAAGGTCCAGCCACATTCCAAAAAGCTATGGAACGGGTTTTACGAGATCTAAATTGGCATAATACGTTTGTGTACTTAATGAAAATCCTAGCGCAGATGATACTTTAGTTTGCAGTCCTGATATTGAACATCAGTTTAAACAACTGCAGAAAGTCTTTGTTCGACTTCGAAAACCGGTTTGACTTTAAAATTAAAAAAGTGTGGATTTTTATTGTCCAAAAAACCTATTTCGCTCATATTATTGATGAAGGTTTGAAAGTAAACCCTGCAAAGGTCAAGGCTTCGGTAAGTATTTATGTCTGCGCCTCAAACGGCTGGTTGGCTAATTATCGAAGATTTATACATCACTGTGCTGACAAAACTTGCGCACTGTGTAAAGGAATTGCTTTTCGTGGGACTAAAACCTGTCAAGCTAATTTTTAAGAGATTAAAAATAATCTGATGAATGTCGTGACTTTAGCATTCCCCGATTTAACACAATCTTTTATAGTTAAAGTGATGCCAGTGGAACTGGCATAGGAGAGTATTAGCTCAGACGCATCAAGGTAAAGAACGTCCTATTGCTTTTGTGTCCCGAACTTTGAATAAATCTGAGAGAAATTACAGCATGATTGAGAAAGAAGCACTGAACCATCAAACAATTTTGAACTTATTTATATGGACATAAATTTACACTTTTTGCGGATCATGCACCAATTAGACTTCTAAGAGTGCATGACGCATCACCTCTAAGATTAGTCTGGTGGGTGCTTTCCCTCTAAGAATTTGACTATGACTCTGATCCAAATGAAAAAAATTTCATTTGGATCAGAGAATTTTGAAATATCAACAGAACACTAATTAAAACCCAACTCTGGCTGTACCAAGACAAATGGTTTCCATTATTCTCAATTCTTAGCATAATGAAGCAATCTTAGAGCACTTGGCTTTTGACAGAACTTTCTAGATAGCCAAAGAAAGATTCCTTTGGCCAGGTATGCGTTCCGATGTCTGGCGGCATTGTAGAGAATGTCTAGAATGTCAGAGAAATTGAC